>CM068952.1:25316959-25341424 GCA_035128595.1 Eptatretus atami | reverse complement strand
GGTTTCTGAGGCACAAAGTGCCTTAAATTCAGCAATATCTCTCAAAACTATACATGCCTTCTAGGACCCTCTGAAAACTTTTTAAATTGCCTTTAAATAAATGCTTACTGTGAAGCTCATCAATTCGTCACAATGACAATCAGATTCTGTGCTTAGAAGAATTGTGACCAAGTTGCCCAGACAGAACTATAACTTTGTATTGGCGCAATTCAAGAAAAACATCGCCTGTAAACATGACAATTGGGCGCAATGTGCCCTTCATTTCCTAGCAATTGGCGAAAAAGGCATAGAAAATAGACACCCTAACCCCCCCAAATTTTAACCCGGATTTACATTGATCTCAGAAGCCACCTAATTTTGGTTGGAAAAATAATCGGCGAAACGCATATAATATCGGCGGAGGAAATATCAGCCCGCGTAATATATGTTCCCGAAATAAAGCCAAAACGGTACACGATAGCGCAAACAATTAGTGCCACCTTACTTCACCATTCTCCTTGCGCGTCTGGTGCAGTATCAAGTTTTGTTCAAATCGGCAACGAAAAAAACGTATTTTAAAAAAAAAAAATCAATTCCTGTTCAGTCAAGTAACTCTTAGGAGAATTTTTGATCAAGGCAAAACAACCTCAGCACGGTTATAGTTCAACTGGACTTTGTTTTTTTCTTGAAATGATTTTATTTTAAAATCTTCAAACATTTAGTCTAGCCAAAGAACGATTTATTTTTAAGCATAAAATAAACCGCACATTTTGATCAAATACTCCCGTGTTCATTAATAAATAAATTGTTTTAAAATATTAACGCACAATAATTTATCTCGACTTCTTTTCTCACATTGACGCGCAATTATCAAGTTTCGTTCATATCAAAGTCTCGTTTCAAATCAAGCAACGAAAAAAAAATTATTGAAAAAAAATAAATTCCCGATTGAGTCAAAGTACTCTTCGGAATTATTGATCAAAGGCAAACAACCTCAGCTGTGTAGTTCGCTGGAGCTACCTTCTTTTTTTTTTATCAACCGCTGACACGCGTGAACCAAACGGGTTCACGGGTCAATCGTCCTTACTGTTAATTCGTCGGAACCGGTGTTTGTTGCTCTTACTCTTCCTACAGTTCTGGCCGATTTACATCCAGCTTTGCTACATCGGATCAGCATGACCACAATTAATGTAATTGGGGTGTTTTATTTGCCGTGGTCTTGGACGGGGGTAGGGTTAGGTGGGGCATGCAAATTTTTCTATGTAAAGGTTGTTGTTGTATATGCCACCTTCCAGGTGGGAGAGGTATAACAAGTCTCCACCTTTTACAGTGCGTGAGGTGATTTGAATATAAGCAGTTGGTATGTTTTGCATCATGCCACGGAACCCCAGGTCTATTATTTTTTTGGAGTGATTGAGGCAGTCAGTTACCTACCACACGCCCCCAAATTAAGGTGTGTGTTCAAGAACATTGTAGCATGCTTTGGAACATGATTGTCCGAGGGTGGACACATTGCTAGTCACCTTATTTATAATTAATCTGGAAATGTACATAAATCACCTCATGTCCTTGAGGTTCCATTATTGTTTCACCTCCATGAGGTTAAGGGATGTTGTTGTGTTGCCAAGCAATATGCAAAGTGCTATGTTGAGTGTCACCCAATATTTGAACGATGTTTCGATCTCAAATTCAGCCATAAGCTGCAGCTTCTCGGTGAAGCTGGCTTGCCCATGTCTAGCTGAGGCTCCTCTCTTTAACATCTTCACTGCTACCAGGTGTCCGTCTCTCCGGCAACAACCTGGGCTCTAGGAGTGACAACAAGAGTGATGGTCAAGATTCAAAACTCTATGGAATGTTTCACTTTTGGGAAGCTTGTGATCAGTTTACAGCATGAGTTGTTTCCACTTGACGATTTAGGTATTTGTAATTGCATTGCCTCTTTTTCACTGGTTTTTAGGCAAGTTAATCCAGGTTCTGCAAGCTTACCTTTAGGTCATGGTTGGTGTGAGGTGGATAAAGTCCGAAAGATGCAATCAGGAAATCAGGACAGGAGATGTTGACCATACAATTAATATCTTTTTCACAGCTTGAGGCAGGCAAAAAACTGTGTAAGAGGTTGCATTTATGTCAGTTAATTTATGATTTGTGAGACTTAATAAATGGTTGGGAAAGATATTAATCTGCATATTACTAACGCAAAAACGGTGGTTGTGGGGGGAGGGTTGCATTCCTTTAACAGGATTTAAGGCTCGTGGTCGAACTTTGCCACACACGCATGTCACACATATGGGACATCCCAGACAAATGCATGAGATGCAAACAAGACTGTTGTTACGCAGTGTATGACCACTCATTTTCATAAATGACAAGGTGAGCCAATTTGAAAAAAAAAAAAGGGCCCAAGAATTCACAACGTTTCGAAAAAGCGATGATAATAGAAAACCAGACGCCAAGAGTGAACAACGAATAACCAAGATTCTTGTGAAAAAAAGCCAAGGAGTGGTCAACACTGGTTCATGCTACGGACAAACGCATACAAGCCACTGTAGCTTGGAGCAGTGACATCAAAATTTAAGCAACGCTTTTCTCACTGGCACTCAGCAGGGGCATTTCCTACTCCACATCAATGCAAACCATGGGGATTTGGTCCATTGCTCTGTCCTTTTAAAGGCCAAAAGTCCAGGAAGCAGCAAGTACAATTTTTTTAAAGTTCTGAATTTGTATGACTTGGACAGGTTTGAAACCATCTGGGACTCAGAGCAGAGGCCTCTAACCTTGTATACCCCCAATACAAGTAGTCCGGGAGAAATCTTGACCGAGAACCCCTATATCACCTGGTAAAAGTTTTTTCTCTTTCTGATTCCTATTCTATAAGGTATTTACGATTTATTCTGGGTGTGGGTGTGGTGATCTTCAACCTTTGGGCAAATTTTTTTACGACTTTTTTCTAAAATGGCCGCCAACCGATATATGATGTTTTACTAATTTCATTACACATCCCGTAATTAGTGCGTGTTTATTGTTGGTGTCCATCTGGTTGAACTATTGGCGTAGTCGACTAGTCGAAAAAAAAAATCAGATTGAGTTCTACCCTACAGTATTTAAAATTGGCCGATTTCGAATGAAACTTGTTGGTGGGTTTCATACCATGACCTAGTTGTGTGGCAAATGAGAACCCGTTGCCTATTGGACACCACCGTGCCTAGCAACGGGACTTTGAAATTTTGAAAAATCATAAAAAAATTATTTTTTCGAAAATCAAAAATCCGGCCACGAGCTACTGGTCAGTACATTCAGCCCATATTGTAAAAAATTTCCAGCCCGGATCCTATGAAAACTGTCGGAGAAAGATAGACTTAATGAACCCTGCGTCGAAAAACAATAAAAAAACAAAGTTTCGTTATATCTCAGAGGACTATGAGTCAGATATACATGAAACTGGTATGGTAGGTTCATGTATGTCCTAGTTATGTGTGAGAAAGAACCCGTGCTATGACCCTCATTGACCTAGGCAACGCGACTACCCATGTGTGCGCCACACCTGTGGGTGACTAGTCATGCTTGTTGAGCATTGTGTTGCTTCCCTGTGGCCTCCGCCTACCGTGAGCCAATGACCACGCTTGTTGAAAAAGAAACCGTGAGCCATGACCACGTTTGTTGAGAAAGAAGAAATAAGTCGCCATTGCTATGTGGCTTTTTTGCCCGCTGCGATGAAAATGCGTATTTTATGCCAGACTGTGGCCAAACAAACAGTGTGAGTGATGCATTTTTGTTTATCGTTCAACACCAGAATTTTTTGTACTGTGACTTTATGCGACATGAAACAGTTCGATGCTCTTGGTTTTACCGACGAACTTCACAATTGTGTTTACAACAACAACCTTATAGGAAAGAACTTGCCACTTTGATGGTAGACAAATGTAAGCTCTGCGGTCTATTCTAGTGACTCTAATTTTGTTATTGAACCGTTTAACTCTGATCAGTGCATCTTGTTACATGTATAACGATCACCGTAATATCTGTGTCAACTTACTATAAACATTTTTATTTTTGTTTTTGTTACAGCGATTACCACACAAACCTCATACCCAAACGTCAAGAATAAAGAACTCTAAGCCTCAGCATGGTTGTTAGACTTTAAGTTCATTGGCGGTATGGGGGTTGCTGTATGCTATCCGGTCCACACCGGAGAGCAGAACAGTAATCGACTAGGCCAAGCAACAGTAATCGATAGCAAGCCACAAGACCAGCAAGCGAGAACGTCGGTCGCCCGGCCCGTTGGAATCCAGTTCCATAACCAAACACAGTGTCCGCAGTATCACTCTGACGCCATCGTTCCAGACAAATCAACAAATGTCAGAGAAGTCACTCAGAAAGTAAAACCCGATCAGTACGATCATTTCAGCTGGTTTCCAAAATCTCAGAACTGTTCTAACATGAAGTTTCTATGTTTAGCACAAAAAACGCTGCTAAAGCCGTTGCTGCTAAAAGCTGGCCTGCAGTACGAGAGACAAGCAGCTGAACTACGCAAAAAGCAAAGCCTTAGGCCGCCGCAGAAATCAGCACGAATTCAAGCAGAATCAGCTCGAATCAAGCAACAATGGAGGCTGATTTTAACCCTACTACAATCTTGGAAAAAAACAAGTCGCCGAGACTGAGGCGGAGTTACAAGCCATTGAACAATGTATTACGAACTTGAGGGTGCGAAAATGGCCCTCCCCAATATCAACCTACCTCAGGAGACATCAGCAAAAAAGCGCACAGAACAGTATGTGGAGATCACGTTTATCCGCCAGTGTACCAACTGCTGACTTTATCGCCTACTGAACAATATGCAAAATTGCAACCACCAGCTCTTAACGCCCAATATCGCCAGTAATTTATACCAAAGCAAACAACCAGACACCTTGATCACCCTTCTTCCTGATTTAAATAAACCGAGCTATTAACGCTACATTCTGTTTCCCACTGAGTGTAACAGACAATATTAAATCACAGTTCAAACCCTCGCTGTGACATTAGACCGAAATTTGCCTTCATTTGTGCCGGTTATACACAGAAAAATAATAAACAATGCCTATGACACTGACTTTTCACAATATCTGCTGAAAGAGATTTGCCTGTTAACACGCTTGTGTAACATTCAACCGACACCCAGAAGCATACACATGTGGAAGGCAGACTCGCAGCGTCTGAACATGTTGGTGCCAAGTGTTAATGAAGAGATTCTGACCTTCCTGATAGTGGTTAGGTCCACAATCAAAGAAACACGCCGTCAGCTTAAAAATGTCAAATGCCAAACAATCCATCTCACGGCTTTCAACAATATGGGGAGCGCTTAGAGGAGCGATTTGGCAGTCCGAAATCGGTGGAAGCCTCAATCAACATAACTTGCTTCCTTTCCTGCGGCTGTTTCAAAACAAAAAGGAAAACAAAAAACAAGGGCAAAAAACATTTTGTATTTAATTTGGAAATAAAAACTTTGTCAGATACATTGTATGAAGTGCTTTCCCTCAAAGGAAGATATCAATAAGTACACCACTCTTTTAAGCTATTTGACTCTTCATCAGGAGTTACTCCCCATACTCAATAAAACTGCCTTACAACATACAGGGAGAAAATGGACAATTGCATGACCCAGGTACAAAAAAGAAAATAATGTGGTTTTCCTCCTTCTATGTGTTTGCCTGAGTTTATCAAAAACCTCAGTCAGGACGATATGATCTAGTTTGCGTACGAAAGTAATGCCGCCAAAGCAGCAGTCAGAGTGTGTATAGACAGTCACAGGTAACACAAACTTCCGTTGCACCATCGCACCCTCTCTTCCAAGAAGACAGACATTTCAGCCAAATTTGTCCTTTGCACAATACAGCACATAAAACCTCAACGACTGTCGTGCCGTTCAAATTGGAAGTCACTTGTCGAAAAAAGGACTTTACTGCACGGGAAAATAAGATATGTTTTCGGTGCTGTGATTCAACTGGACCACGTTTGCAAGACATGTTAATGTAAAATTTATCCTGTTCTGTTGTTGTAAGGCAACAAGCATTGTTACAGCAATGCATTACGACAAGCGGCAGCCCCTTAAGAGCCCCGGGTACCAACAGAGCCCGCCACGCCAGCCATCAAGGCGTTTCGCCGTAACGGCGGGGAGCTCTACCCGCACATGTTCCGAACTCAAAATTCACACAAAATTTGGGTTGATGTGCCCGGGTAATATCCATGCAGGTAAACAATTCTGACCAAGTTTACCACAGTGACAATCCAAAACAAGTATATCCATGCCTACGTAATCCTCGACGACCCAGAGCAACGTTCACGCTCGCCAGATTCAAGAATTTTTCAAATCGTTGATGAATCGGGGGAAAATATTCCCTACAAACCTTACGTCATGCTTCCGGTCAGCGAAAAATAGGTTTGGCGAAACGTGCACATGGCTACACAATAGAGGTCCATAGACGGTAACCACAAAATACAAGTTCTACGATATCGAGTGCGATGAAATCCAAAATGCCCGTCAACGATAATAGGCCACGCCCGCATTGTCGCCATTCATCATGCCACCTGTCTGATATTGTGAGAAATCCCCGAGATTGACATGCGACGCCGTAGATATTAATTTTTTTGATCGCCGTGAACATTCCAGAAAGCGCATCATTTTTTGCGAACAAACGGACGGCCGAGAGGATCTTCCATTCTGCCAAGAGAAAACAACTCTTGGCTGGGCGATAATCGGTTGAAACTGTATCGCAAAGTTCAAAAAACCAGGTGTTCCTGTGGTTTGAATAAATAAAACTTTTTTTGCCGGACGGTCGTCCTTCAATTTTCCCCCAATGTGACATATAAGCTGTTTGTTGAAGGAAATCAGTAACCTGCAAAACGACAATTTTTCAGACATTTTCCAAGTGAATAATATGACAACAAATCTGGCCTGGTCCACTGAAGGACAGATCAATCATTTCAGTTAATGCGAAGTGAGTGCACGGCACCTGAAGGTAATTTGGGTGGCACGCTGCCGTTTAAGGCAGACAGACTAGCCGGCGGACCTAACAATAAACCGGAAGCCATCAAAAGAGCTAGTCCTTGCACCCACAGGCTCATTAAAAACCAGATAAGAAACAACACAATGGTCGAGTTTATGGAAGAGTTATCGATTAAACCACGCAAGAAATACGCCCCACCCCTTCGAGAAGATGAGGAATTTGCTGGTATCTACCACTTTTCGGGGTTTACCATCCACATAAGCCCGACCAGATAACGGGCGGGTTCGACTTCCTCCTCAAGTTACAACGGCGTATCACCTCAACTGACGTGTGCTAGAAGGCCAGATCTGACCAATGACACTTCTGTTTTGATAAGGTTTCGCTCTTGAGAAGTGGCGATTTCAGCTGACATTCAGTCCATGTTTTTATGGTTTCCTGCGTCAAACAAGAACACCGCAAATTACTCAGATTTTTTGTTGGTATCAAGATAGCGATCCCGAGAAACCGCTCTGTGTTGAACATTAGAATGACAGTGCATGTCTTCGGGAATAGGCCGTCTCCCGCTGTGGCCATGGTACGGTCTCCGAAAGCTGTCGTCGCTTGGACAGAAAAACCCAATGATGACGTCACAAACTTTGTACTACACAACTTTTATAGTTGATGACGGATTGACGATCATGTCAAATCTGTGGAACAAGCGGTACAACTTCTGTCTGCCACACAAAAGCTCTGGCGACGGCCGCAGACCTCCGCCTCCACCAAATTGTCGTCAAAATAGTCCAGAAGTACTCAAGTCATTTCCTTCTGGAGGATTATGCTAAAAATCTCAGAACTTTGAACTTTGACGAGATACCTTACCGCAACAGAGAAGCTTAGGCCTTGTGTGGGACCTTCCAGCACGATGTCTTCACGTTTGAAGTCAACACCAAAGAAAAACCATTCAACACGTAGGGGGGTTTTGTCTACGATTAGCAGTGTGTTCGACCCCCTAGGCTTCGTCGCCCCCATAATTGTTCAAGGTAAATTACTTCTCCGACATCTTCATGACGGATGACTTGTAATCTGGGACGAGCCATTGTCTCCACACCAAGAAAAAGAATGGGATGATGTGGAGAAATTCTCTGAGTGACTTAGAACAGTTTACAAGTTCGCAGGACCTACGCCCCAAAGCACGGCAATACAATTCCACGCCTGGAATTGTGTGCGGCTGTGCTCGCGGGTGCAAATCGCAGAGACAGTTTCTGAACAGCTCGCATTTTGACATTGCTGAAATAAACTTCTTCACAGACAGTAAAGTGGTATTGGGTTATCTGTATAACCATACCAGAAGATTCTACGTGTATGTGGCAAATCGTGTCGAGCGCATTACAAAAATCTTTCTACATGTCAACAATGGAAATATGTGCCTTCACATATGAACCCAGCAGACATTGCCTACAAGACTCATCGCAGCGTCAGACCTCCCCGCGGATCGCGTTGACGCCCGCGCCGCCCTTCACGTATGTAGCTACCGACGCCTCGGCCCGTGAATGTCCTGACCAGAAAAAAAAGAGGTGGTTCAGCCAGTAGCAAGCACTGGGCTTATACTGTTACGTGCTTAACCAGCAGAGCCATACTATATTGAAATTGTGGAAGGGCATGTCCTCTTCTTCTTTCATAATGCTCTCAGGAGATTCCAAGCCATACGCGGAAAAGTGGTACAGTACAGGTCAGATCATGGCACAAATTTCTCGGCGCAACAAACGCTCTACACATTGACGCCATTAACGTGGAGAAGGCCCGGTAAAAGATTTCCTGTACAACAGTGGTGTGAAATGGCTGTTTAATCCACCCCATTCTTCACACATGGGGGAAAGTTGGGAACGGCTAATCGGTGTCGTTAGACGTGTTCTTGAATCTATGATGGCACAGTTTGCTTCGAAGGATCTAACCCACGAAGTGCTGACAACATTCATGATGGAAGTAATGGCCATTGTGAACAACCGACCACTGGTCCCGTGTCTACCGATCCAGATTCTCCTTCGTGTTATCTCCCAACATGCTATTAACACAGGAAAACGGGGTCGCCTGTTGAACCTTTCTACGACGCGGACATCAAAGACATTATACGCGTTATCCAGTGGAAAAGAGTTCAACTCCTCGCAGAAGAGTTTCTGGCGCAGATTGCGCCCAACGAGTACGTCCACTCACTCCAAGTTCGACGGAAGTGGATGCAAGACAAACAAGAAGTGAAGGACGGGGACGTTATAATCCTCAAGGAAAAGGATTCTGTCCGCAATGACTGGCCTGTCGGAGTCATCACTCAAGTCTTGCCCGGCTCAGACGGCAGGATTCGCAAAGCCGTCATCCGCGTTGCCAAGGAAGGGAAGATTGTGTCATTCACACGACCTATTAGTGAATTGGTCTTGTTGCTTCCTGTGAAATGAATATGTGCCGTTTCATTGTGATATGTTCCAACGGTAAACAAGTGATGCATTTTTTTGATTGTTTGTTTTTTCTAATATATTTTGTTGTTTGTGTGTGACGTCTCTAAAGACGTCAGGCGGGGAGTGTGCCGCCACACTGTGCCGGTTGACTAGTCATGCTTGTTGAGCATTGTTGTTGCTTCCCTGTGGCCGTCTGCTACCAATCTGTTTGAAAAGAAAACCGTGAGCCATGACACGCTTGTTGAAAAAGAAAATGTCGCCCTTGCTATGTGCTTTTTTGCCCGCTGCGATGAAAAATGCGTTTTATGCCAGACTGTGGTCAAACAACGTGTGAGTGATGCATTTTTTGTATCGTTCAACACCAGAATTTTGTACTGTGACTTTATGTCGACATGAAACGGTTTGATGCTCTCGTTTTACGACGAACTTCGACAATTGTGTTACAACAACAACTATAGGAAAGGAAACTTGCAACTTTGATGTGTAGACAAATGTAAGCTCTGCGGTCTATTCTAGTGACTCTAATTTGTTATTGAACCGTTACTCTGATCAGTGATCTGTACATGTATAACGATCACCGTAATATCTGTGTCAACTTTACTATAACTTTTATTTTTGTTTTTACAGCGATTACCACACAACTCATACCCAACGTCAAGAATAAAGAACTCTAAGCCTCAGCATGGTGTAGACGTTACGTTCATTGGCGGTGTGGGGTTAGCTGTATGCTATCCGGTCCACACCGGAGAGCAGAAACACCATGTGTCCACCTACCGGCTTGTATATATTGCCTTACTGATTAGTAAATATGTATTTCTCTATATTTAACATTGCTAAGTTAATTTTTCTATCCCAAATGGCACATAATCAGCAGTTTTTCACATGTTTTTCTTAGCACAGTTTATGAGCGTATGGTAATTCAATGAATCTACATCAATAGTTTCTATTGATTTCATGATTATTCTTAAAATTATTTCAGTGATATTGGAAATACATCCCTTTCCTTTGTGATAAATGACACTTTCAAACTATAATCAAATTATTTCATTATTTCATTTCAGAATTCATCAATACATCATGAAGTGGATCAGAGACAGCGGACACTATAATACTATTATATATTAATTGTTGATGGATAGATTAGAATTTGTTGGGGTTCTCTTTTCATGTTGATGGTCAGGAATGATGGACGCAGATTTCAGCAAACTGTATATTCAAGGAATAAATACAACTGTGATGATCAACCCTGCATCCAGACAAGGGGCTAAGTCGCGTCCATTCCATTATTTTCTGCTAGTCTAGCATACGAGGACAATCTCCATATTGCCTTGACACAGAAGCTCTCTTGAAACGAAGGATCTTACCATTAATTATCACAAGAATGTGTGTGTCTAGAACACGTTCCAAGTTCTAACCACAAACATACAAGAAATCTACAGAAGTCGCCTTCCTCTCCAAGAGGTACGTCACTCCTTTGCTCCATTTGATTTCTTCACACAGTGCCTTGTACTGCAGTATAATTGTGTCCTGAGAAGGATCGCAAACATCCTGACAGGTGGAAACCTGCTTACTTGTGCAGATCAACCTTGTCCAAGAGAGGTGAAGAGATGGTGTCATACAAGCAGAACATTTTGGACAAATGTTTCAGAGCGTGATGAATCAGTGGGCTCAAGATGCGTCTCCGCATTGATGGTGCTGTCAGCGATCTACATGCAGCTGAGGCTCGCTACCATCAGTACTTGATATCGGCTACTTTCTTGTAAATAACAGATTCATTACCCCGGACATAAGAATGTTGCAATCAACCCATCAACCCCTGCAATGATACGAATCAGAACCAGCAAGCTAGCTCTTGCTAGCACCATAGAATGCATTGTCAAATTGAAAGGACAAGCTCTGGAATTCCATTGAAGTGTTGAAATGTACCAATGTTCATGGTGGAAATGAATTATTCCGCGCACAGCTGGTCAGTAAAGTGTCTGAGCATTTTGGCAGTGAAATCCTAGTCCTATCATCACCTGGTTATGCACACATACTTGCATTCTTCACACCAGGCTGCTGAGACTTTTGAAAGCTGTAAAAGATACCGGTGACCAAGAAGACATCAACCCAGTTGTAGCAAAGGTTAGCTAAGCAAATCACACAGGAGTGCAAGTCCATCGACATGACTAAATCACACTACAATCTAAATGTGGACAACAGTTACAGTTCAGGAAGCAACTTCAGAGACCTTAATGGATCTACTGGGCTGGAATCTCACCTAGACTGAAGAATACAATGCCAGCACTATTAATTGGCAAACATTGTTACTTTCTGCAGTTTGAGCCCAACCCACCGAATCTACAAGTAGCTCTTGGAGTTCTCTTCAGAGATTCAAAAGTCAGCTTGGTTACCTCAATGATTATGAGTAACTTGTTAGCTATGATGAAGTGTGCCTCTTTAAGCAATCATCTGCTTGTTGCTGCTTCAAGGTATCATGAGTCTCATGTATGCTTAATCACCAGGGATGGACTAATACAAGTCATTGCTGACAATTTCTGACACGATATTCATTCGACAAATCATTCAAGCTGACATGCCGCAAGTCCTAGTTGTAGCTGAATGACACTGATGTTCTTCACTCTTCTCTGTCACTTTGTCGTCCAAGGTGATATCAAAGGACAGGTAATGATGATATCCTCCCATCAAAGGTCGAATAATGATAGATATTAATGCAACTGTCAACAAAAGCCGTCCCATCATGAGCAATCTTCTTGCTGCACATGGGCTTACTGGTTGCGATACTGTCGCCACGTACCACGGAATTGGCAAAAGGAACTGCCATCAAGGTTCTCAACAAGAAGCAGGATCAACCTGGACAAGATTGGCAATATTGCCTGTCCTTTCCCTGAGGTATCGATCAGGCAACCAAATTCCTCTTGTGTTGTTACGGTCCGCGAGGAATGTAAAACCATGACAGAAGCTCAGCCAAAAAGTTTGGTCATCAAGACTAACCCGTAGCATTGGAGATCGCCCAAACTGCAGACTCTTCCACCGACTACTTAAGCAGCCCCAACGAAAACATCGCCCGGCCCACTTCCAAGTCGCTACAGGCAACATGCCAAACACACCGGACCCACCACAATTAGATCCTTACAAATTTGGGTGGCAAAGGAAGGACATCTCTAAGTCCAGTAACTGTTCCAAAACGAAACCAGTCTTGGTGCCACAAGAGTTGTTGAAACTCCTCAAATGCTCCTGCGGAAGTGATTCTCCATGCCAAACAAAGAGATGCGATTGCAGCAAGTACCAATATGCATGTTACCGAGTTCTGTGCATGCTCTGGTTGGCGAAAGTTGTTTCAATGAGGAAAACCATCGAAGGTCTGCAAGCACCAGAATGAATCTTGATAATGAAGACACATCGGATAGCGATGAAAGCGATGATGAGCAAATACTCTAAATGTGTTCATTTTGTGTCGGTGTACATATCAAATGATACTTGATCGAATGATTAGTCTATATATTTCTGGTTCTGTTTTTTTTCCGTTTTTAGGTCATCTCTTCGAGCATGACCTAATAATATGGGTGTCGATTGTCCTTCGATCCGTCCGTCCGTTCACAATGAAAGTTGAAGCGGAGAGATCTGGTCATTAGTGATCCTGATAGAGGTCGATGAGACGTACACGATGGTATGACTTTCAAGGTCACCGAAGGTCAAGGTCAAGGTCACGAGGCCTTTGAAAGTTGCGAAAATGACGATTTTCAAATTCTATCTCCTCGCCATTTCTCAAGCGATCTTGAATTTGATTGTAGCATATGAATCTATGGAACAATATCTAAATTTAGTCAGCCGGATATTCGATATTCGCTTTCGTTTTCGTGTCACGTGACTTCAAAGTTGGCAAAAATGCGAAAAATGACGATTTCAAAATCTATCTCCTCCTACATTTCTCAAGCGATCTTGAATTTGATTGTGGCATATGAATGTATGGGACAATATCTAAATTTGGTCGGGACGGATTTTCGAAGTTCGCTTTCGTTTTCGCGTTCACGTGACTTCAAAGTTTGCCAAAAACTGCCCTACCTTCAGGAGGCTATATATTCTCTTACTGGGCATGGTAAAAATTAGTGAATGGTGTCATTGCATAGCAGCTGACCTGTCTTTCATGTCCATTCGAAAGAATACCGATATCTTCGAATACGTACAGGTCACGTGACTTTGAATTTTTGCGAAAACTGCTTCATGTAGTTGCAAAATGACGATTTTCAAAATCTATCTCCTCCTACATTTCTTAAGTTTATCTTGAATTTGATGTGGCATATGAATCTATGGGACAATATCTAGATTTGGGCAGGCCGGATTTCGATATTCGCTTTCGTTTTCGCGTTCACGTGACTTCAAAGTTGGCAAAAAATCCCTCCTGACCGAGAACACTACACCCTAGTAACAGGAACTCATGCTTGTTCTCGCAGAGATGACCGTCACTCCCGCACGGGTTGTATTTTGTTATTATTTGTATTTCTGTTGTATCATTGTATTGTATGGCATGGGTATAAAAATTCTGAGTCAATGAAATTTACTAATCAGTATTATATATGCGATAGGGTCATAAATATAACTACATGCCAGTCAATTGAATGAAGTGATGCAATATGTATGCACAAATGTTATCGCTTATAACTTAAAATAGAGTGATTGTAACATTTTAAATTGCACACTACAATTATATAATGATAGTATTCATAGGTTGATACTAATACTTTCAGTTTCCAAGCAAGTAAATATTGTCATATTTTTAGTTGCCTGCTGGTGAGACGTAATATGTATAAGTCGAAAATGCTGAGGTCAGAAAATTGATCATATATATATATATATATATATATATATATATATTAAATGCATAATATGATGATACATATGTGTTTATCATGTTCATTGTGACCCTGATTCATTTTATGACAAATTTAATTGATAATATCAGAGACGTTTTTGAAAAAATCACTTGAAAATATTATTCGCTTTTACCACAGGAGGGACATCTACAAAGTCATGAATATTAAAATTGCCCAAGGGTGACATCACCACACCCACTGGGGTTGTTTACTGGGACCCTACAATAATAATTAATCAGAAGAGAAAAAACTTTTACAGACATTTTGGGGTTGGCGGATTTTAGTCTCTTATTCTGCCGGACTAAAGTCTGTGTGTAAAGGAAATTGAAGAGAGATGTGAGAAGAAAATAAGGTAACTGTGTAAAAATAAGGTAAAAATATAAGTAAAAAAATAATAAGTAAAATAAGTGTTGGGAAGAGTAAATAAAAACAGAAGTAGGACATCTACTGGACATGGAAAAGGGAGGAAGGGGACATTATTCGGTGGTGGACATTAAAGATCCACGGTAACTCTCAAAAGAGGAAGCCATTGTGTTGTCAGTACCCTGGCCAATTACTTGCATTGTGCTAGGCTGTATATATTGCATTACCTACAGTCAGTAGGAATTCTGGGAGCTAGATATGGCATACTGGACCAAATGACTTTACCTGCGCCTTAATTAAATTACTGTGATTGCTTTTGAATACATAATAAATTACAAGAATATAAGAAAACTGTCAGTGGCTATTGACTTGAAATAGCATCAAGATTGGGTGGTCAAAAAGTTTTTCACAGGTATGAGAAAAAAGGAACAAAGAAATGAAGATTAGCAGGCACATTGGCTTTCAGACAAAGAGTTAGAGAAATCTTTGGTGAGCAAGACAAGGATTGAAATTTGTTCATGGGGTGAGACTCCACAGGGCATTACCATACTCCATTACCCCCAAAGGGAAGTGTACAATGGTCACATGGATTATGACAAGTTTATATAAATAAATAACAATCCTGGAGAACAGTGTTTCTGAAAAATTTGCTTCATCACATGAGCCAGATAAAACATGGTTTACATGAAACTTGTGAGAGTCCTTAAACAGCTAACGGACACTATGAATGCAATGGTACTGAAACCACGTTTTAAACTGGCAAAGATAAAAGAAGCAAAAGTAGAGGACAAGTGAAGACAGACAGAACCACAAGGAAGAAAAGACCAGCAAAGATAAAACAATGTGTAGTTCACATTTTTAGATTTTAAAAAAAAGATCAAAAAAGCAGAGATAAAAAAGTAGTTCTAAAAAAGATTTTTTTTTTAAATGTAGTTCACAACTCAAACTGATGCATGACATTGTGTGATTGAGGTTGCTGAAGACTTTCTCATAAAGGCTGACAGTTGGTAATCTTGTAGAACTCCAGCCCCTGCCAAATAGAAAGGTGATTAAAAAAAAAGTTTGCATGGGCAGAGCCATAGATGCTGTTTTCTTTTGTTTTTGGGGGGCTAAAGCAAAGCCTGTGTGCCAAACCATGTCCAAAATACGAGGACAATCTGGGTAACTCGATAAGCCTTCTTTGCTCTCATTGAGATTCGTCCACAAATTGATGTCAAGTAAAAGCCAAAGGGTAGGCAACAGGATAGCTCCCCCAGTTGTATACCCAACCCTGAGACATCTGGTTGTGGATTGAAACTTGACAATAAATTGCCCTTATGCATCAGAAAATAATGCTGCATTGTGTAGCATACAATTTTCAGATGGAATGTTAACCTTCCTTCGATGTTTAAAAAAACAACATTTTTTGCAAGAGTGCACCTTTGGGCCAAGAAAAGGACACCAAAATATATCCCTCCTGCTATACAAGAGTCCGAAAATATGGAAGTGACTACATCACGAGTTAAATGGGATGTGTAAGTCTATTAAATTCTTTTTTTTAAAGTTAGCTTAAAAAGAAGGCAAGTTATAAGTAAAATGGATTTGATATGCCCTGAACTACAGGATGGGACAAGTTTATTATGGTGTTTCCCTTTAAACAGGAATGTTTTTAGGTAAATAATTCAATGATATAAATAATGAATAGGAGGCAGATTCATGAATAAATTAGAGTTGCTTGAATCCTATATTTGTCTTGATCCAGGTGATTGTCGTTGCAGTAAGGAGCCACTTGATTGAACTATAATTCAAAAATAAGTTCAATCATGACTAAAGAACTGGTGGAAGCATCAAAACAAATGAAAAAGGGGTTGGATCATGTTCGCTGCTGAAGGTTGGAAAACCATTTGCTTTCACGTTCAACTTCTTGGCATTATTAAAAGTTCTATGGTGGAGGAGCGGTTCCTGATGAATGGAGACACAGTTGTATCATCCTCATTCCAAAGAAGACGATCTTGGTTACTGTGGCCTCCGTTCAAGGCCCACAGCTGCCAAGATATATAATCACATTCTCTTAAACAATCCGACCACAAACAGAGGCAATTCCTCCAAAAAACCAGAATGGTTTAGCCAAAGTTTCTTTTTTTCGTATGTCATCAGCATAAAGAAAATGATTCTTTGCGCTGATGGCATGCTGCCATCAATTGTTGTGGGTAGCAATTCTGAAGCAGTTGTTCTTGTTTGCGATAGTGAAACTGGTGAATTTGACATTTGAGCTGGTATGCTAGAAAGTGACACACATCCCATATGTGTTTATAACTGTGTTAGACTATGTAATAAGAACTGCGGTAGATGATGTGACACAACATCGGGATTTACAATCATCCCCTGTCGAAGTCGAAGACATTCCAAAAAGGCAAGCAATATTGACTTTCCCAATGACGACGCCCTGCTTTCCAATACAATTCACCATGCTCAACAGCTCCTCTACTGTCGGATCAGCCTCAAACTCTGTTGATCACATCTCGATGTTTTAAAGATAAAGTACATGCCTTGAACATTGATTAATCCTCACATTCTAACCAACATTGAACAAAACTCTATCAGAAAGATAATTTTTTTAAATATCTGTCGATATATTCCAGAAGGTGAAAAAGGACATGAAACCAAGAATGAAAATCTGGGCATCCTGAAACTCTTTGGAGAAGATATGGATGTCAAGTTATCTGAAGAACTCCAAAGAAGATTTTTCAGTGCGTTGGAGATCGGTTTTAGTTTATTTGCACTAGAACAAGGATGATCACTTAAGCATGCAGAGATTGTTTGCATGGATGTAACACACTTTTATGCAACTCTACTAGTTTTCCTGATTGCAGCACATCATCCTGAGAGAATATGAAAAGTAAATGCCTAAGATATCAAAAAACATTTGTTTGAGGTTGGCAAACTTCATGCAGGTCATCATTGCCAAGATTCAGGGATATTGAAAGACCTGGTTCCCTGTAAACCAAATTATGGTTTCTAGATCTTCTCTCTCGTATGCAGCACAAGGCTGCATTATTGCTTAAGGGATACGGATGCGCACTGATGCAATGCCCCCAGTAAGTTAGGAAAGGAATTTGGAATTTGTTCAGGATGCCGTCGATAGAGCAACTACTCTTTGCGAAGGCCTCTTGGGATCTTAACGTCCACAAATTAATGCCGGCAGACGGGATGTCCATTTAACGTCCATCCAAAGGATGGCTCACACATTGATGAATCACCCTGCCTGTGAAACACGGGATGACAGTTTATAGCTGGGTCGGGATTCAATCCAGGCTAGACAGCTTAGAAGTGAGTGTGCCATCCTGTCAGCCCACATGGGTCATAGAAAGCTTGGGAGAACTAAATGAACTGTCTTCAGATACTATCATTTGACTTCAGGATTTTACCAAACAAGAGAAAGTTATGTGCAACAGCCATCACTGAAAGAGTAATGCGAATAATTTATGTGACCATCATGGGACAACTCGATTGATAGAGATAAATAGGTCCATGAGATGTCAAACATTCTCCAGTGATGGAAAGCAGCTCATGAAGAAAGGTTTAAAAAAACAAAAACAGACCGAAGCTCAGAGAGCTGACGTTGACACATCGATGGAGCAGAGAAAATGGCATACAAGGAAGAATGGAGAGAAATTTGGAAGAAATAAATACACAACAGCATAAGTAAGAAGATAAAGGCAGGACAACAAAAAAAATTATGTAATTTATTTGTTCACTTGCCATTTCGATCTTTCCTTACTTATACTGATTATAATTTAGAGTGAAGAGTGTGACTGGTTTATGAAGATAATTTTTCTGAAGTAAAAGCTTTGCAATCTAGAAGTGGAAAAGCTTACAATGGAGATTGAAAAGTATTGTCTGGGTATGAAAGCAAATCAATGAGAAAGTTTCTGTTGTCACAAAATGACACCATGAAGGCCTCTTACCTACTGCCAACACCCAACCAACAAACACCTACTGCCAATACCCTAGCTAATGGGAATAACCTCCTTGAATTTCAAAGCCACCTATTTCACGACCCTACAGGATACGTATCTCACCTTATTCAGAGGGGTTTTGCATAATTGCCATGCTAGCCAAGATGCCGGTTGTGAGAGTGAGGAACCGTGCAAATAAACCCGCATCAGTTTGTTAGATAAAAAAACAAACAAGTGTTTAACCACTTGCAAGCAAAAGCAGCCATCTCTACCTAATGGTTTAACATCAACCATCAACCAGTTTAAGTTGAATCCCGAAAAGTGCTGGAAAGACGACCTAGTGAAGTACGACCCAACAATACTATGTAACCACAATTTAAAATTCCAACGGATAGCAACAACAGTCAGATGACTGAAAAAAATCCTGCATCAGACGATGCAAGATACCAATCCATAACAACTCATTCTATTTTAAACTTTAAACAGTTATTTATTACTAAAAATAAAAATAAACAACGTGGCTCTTTAAAGTGAAACATAGGGGCAATACCCCTTGGTGCTCATTCTGGTAGCAGCTGGATAAGATAACCAGGGAACCACTGGCAGACATGGATGACCCACAAAATATGTCATGGAGGAAGGTAAATACCTATGGATTTTTTTTTTTAATGCTGTGAAAAATTAGGTACATCACGGGTGATTGAAGTTGTGGTCAAGTTTCATCGAATTGTGTGTGTCGTTTCTGTTGTGTCAAGAAACCAAGTACCTATTTTGGGGGCAACCCCCATAAACGCTCTTCGGGCCCGATTTTTGAAATGCCATGAACAAAATTTGGTACATACACCGGTGTATGAACGTTGGTTAAAGTTTCATCGGACTCATATGTGTAGTTTCAGAGAAGAAATTGCAAGTATTTGTGGAAGGACGGACTGACAGACGACGCGTCATCCCATAAGGAACTATTGTTCCAGGTGAGCTATAAATGTGAATTGCAACCAAGAATTTAATAGGAATATAATAATACCATTTCTTTCACACCATAAAGGCAATAGGGCTGCCAAGGCATTATATTGGCAAGGTGTGCAGTCCAAGACAGGTCACCATTCCATTGCAGGTTACCCTGAATGGTTATTACCCCAGTACACTGGTACTTATTTTTCCTGAGGTCAGATGGTGACAGGTTTGAGTGGAACCCCACCCTTGGTTGTTAATTTTCAAACTTGCCATAAGGGCTCAAATGAGAACCCTAAGTTCCTAAGCCAGTCACCTTCACCACTAAGTCAACACCAGGCTTTAGCAGAGTTTATGCAATATTAAATTATCTCATAATGGTACAAGGCTCCAATAAAAGCTGATTTACCTCAAACTATCCAGTGACCCCTTCCTTCTCCATTGGGAATGAAATATTTACTGATTTGCTCTTTGGCCTCAGCTTGGACCTCTCTCTTCTTTTCTTTTCTTTTACAGGTACCTGATGCTTATATTTTCAAAATATCTTCTCACATCTCCTACGGAACACCTAAAATCTTTAATGTTTGCTAACCCTCAAAAGGCTTTGCTGGTTTACTTGATATCAAAGCAGGAAGAATCATCTTGTGAGAGAACATGCATTGAATCCAGCAGGGCAGATGTAAAAATTGAACTGTGCAGGGTGGGTACTGACCTTGCTTGAAAGACTCTACCAAAAGCTCCTTCCCCGATGTCGCGCACCATACTGGATATTGTTTCGAGGATATTCCAGGCTGCGTAGCCTTGGGCTCAACAGGGTGCACAAGCGTTGGTACATGGGGTTTGGCGGAATGCGCTCAAGCAGCAGTAAACCGGTGTATCGGTTGGCTCCACCGCAGGACAGCTGTCTCTGCATTAGGAAAAAGTAAACAGAATTATTCATCTGAAGAATTAGAGAGTAAAGATGCTGCATTGCATGATCAAAGATACGAGGTGAAAAATCGAGGAAAACCTGTCATGACAAGAATATTGCTCGAAACCAAATATGAGAACAAAAATATTGCCATCCACAGCTTTACGCAATGCAGAGAAGCTTAATTTAACCGAGGACTACTGGACACACCTCAGGCTGCACAATATTATACCTGAGAGTAAAGGGCTGCATATCATAAATCAAAAAGATCAATAACGATGGGGGCACAAGTAAAATTTAGTGAAACCAGCAAGCTTACAGAAAATAACTGCAAGGAATTACGGAAAGATTTTCAGTGTTGCTATCAGAGTACCAGTATTTAAACTGTCTAGATGTTGATGGTGATGAGAAAACTTAGAGAAAAAGGAGAGATAGCGGAGAATTCTAATTCTCCTCCAGAACTGCTAATGGAGGCAGATTGAAGAGAGCTAAGAAGAAAGGATCTTTAGACCGAATACCAGTATATCACCAAAAGCAGCTTTTTGGTAAAAACTGAGTTGGTGAGGAAGAGGTTGAATCTGAGCATCACATGTGACCAGGATTTGATTGCAAGTTTTGCGTTGCTGAATGAATGATTCATTTGCCCAGTTTAATGGGTGCTGGGACACAGCAAAGAAGCTGATGGAATGTCCCGTCTGCACACCCCCACCCCCCAATCCTCCCCTTGCTGCAGCGACCATAGAAATGCAGGGAATTTATAATGCACCAGCGGTGTCATCACAAGTCGGTGCTAGCAGGTGGTACAGCTGGTTTCATTGCCCTCTGTTTAAGGCGATCACACTCCACAAGGCGGCTGACCTGTTGGCACGCACCGGATGACACTTTTTCTGGATTAGACCTCTCAAGAATAATAATGAAATAGCTCAAAGTTGGGCCGTTAGCAAATGGACCATCATACCGTCAGTGTGCAAACTGTATTGCCGAAATAAATAACTGATTAAAAAAAAAATAGTAATCCCTGAACATTTGATTGAAGTGCAGTAAATGGAGAAAGTTAAAACCATAAACCAGCCTATGAGTATATTTTATTCCACTGCAGAGGCAAACACCTCCCTCAAATCATGTTAAGGCTGTTTAGCATAGCTACTTGATGCCTTGCCAAGTGTGGGTTGCAAAATATTATGAATTGTGGAGTTAACCACACCAGTCATTAGCCCATGCTCACGAAGTAAAGAGTGGGATTAAAGCAATCGGTTCCGTATGTGTGAATTGTGCCTGCAGTTTGTGTATTCCCTTTTCTCTGGAAACGCTTGTCGGATTGACACGAACTTTTCACCATTGGTGCAACATTCATGCAGAATGCTTTAATAATTATAACGTCATAGATCATGTGGTTGGCAGCTATGTTGAAAAAGGAGAATGTTGGACCTCTGTATCTCCGAAACCGCTCCTTGCAAAAAATTGAAAATTTGGCACCTGTCAAGTACTCCCCATTGTGAAATAAGTGATTTCTTTAGGATGTCATAGGTGCCTTCGTTATGATGTCATACTTGCATACTTAGAATGCTATATCCGATCAGCATTGAAATAAATGGTCAACAGAAAAAAAAAAATTCTCGGTCACGTTGGTTCGGCAGCCATATTAAAATAAAAAAAATTCAAAAATCTTCTCTTGAAACGCTGAACACATCGAGGAGAAACTTTAAAGGTATGACCACCTATCCATCAGGAACTCCAACCTATAAAAATTCCTCACCTATGATGTCATAGGTCACATGGTTTGGCAGCCATATTGGATATTACCCTAAAACCTTTAAAAATCTTCTTCTCCAGAACAGCTGGACAGATTGAAGGAAAACTTCACACACATGTTCCTCAGCCTTGGGGATACCAGGGTATTCACGAATTAATTGATGTTGCATGGTTTTGGCAGCCATATTAGTAGAGATTAAATGCGGCTTCTGAGGCAGCCATTTCAAATGAATGGGGAAAAGGGAAAAACTGTCTCAAGGTCCAAAAAGCCCAAAAGAGGAGACCGATTTCCTCCCTCCCATACAAATGAATGGGAAAAACTCTCTGACTCAAGCCCCAAAGCTCAAAATATGGAGACTGATTTTCTCCCCCTCCCATACAAGCAAATGTAAAATTGAGACTGACTCAAGCCCCAAAAGCCCAAATAGGAGACTGATTTCCTCCCCCTCCCATACAAGCAAATGTTAAATTGAGACTTACTAATTAAAGCCATTCTTTCCTTTTATATTGTCATTCCACTCAAAGAGCGAATCAATGAATATTTGTCCATGTTCTCCTTTAGGGAATAACTTAATTTTCCTATTACATTCATCACCATCGAGTATATTCACAAAGATTACTTTGGAACTTAGTTCTTTGGTTTAAGTATTTTGTTGAGCAGAAATGAAATGATAAACTTCTCTTAATGCTCTTGTTTGACCACCTCCTGAGCCACCATATTCATTTTGAGATTGTAGTAAATTGTTTTTCCATTATTCAATGATAACCATCAAAGTTTTCAGTCCATTCAAGGATATTAATTTTTTTCTTTACATCCTCCAACTTATTTGTAATTAAATTTATCCGCTTATTTGTTTATCTACTTTTACCCCGGTTATTTCTTCAATAAGACTGATTGGTATTTCTCACATTCTTGATGTCTCCATTTTAAATACCAAGGCTGATTACATCTCCACTCTTGTTTGGTTATTGCTTGATTCTATCATTTATAAATCAGTAAAAAAGACAGTGGTAGCCTGTTAAAATTCCCAACCCAATGTCTTGACACTTATACTTATAACCATAAGGGAGACTATTGCTTCCATTCTCTAAAATATATCTTTTATCATCAACAGCTCCTAATGCTTTCTTATTTATCTCTTCTGTATATAATTGATGTTTATAACTTCTTATTGTATTAATTTTCTGTACTCTTCCTTCTTTAAGGTTAAACAGTTGTAATAATGTTTAAACTTTATTGTTTCCTTGATATTATATTTTTCTTTTATTCCCTTTAGCTTCTTATCACACCTTTCAATGTTATTATTATCAATATACATAAAGCATAAGACTTTGATCTCAATCCTATAAATTCACTCATGACCTTCCCACCCAATTCATCTTAAAAAAAACTTATCAATAACCTTTTTATTCTTTGATGAAAACAACACATCACCTGACTTATAATTACTTGTATCATATATATATATATATATATATATATATATATATATTATCAATCATATCCTCATATACAACACTTGTCTTAATTTCTTAATATAAAAACTATCTGTGTTCCATACATAACAACGACACATTATCCTTTATACTTTGATTTTAAATTATTATAGTAATAGTTATACATCAACGACTTTGACAAGTCCAGAATTGATGTTCCTATAATAAATAGGTTTATCCATTTCAATACTCTCATTTTTCAAATGAATAGCACAAAATTTCTTCTGAAAACACCTCCGCTCGTTCAAAACTTGGTCCATTAATTAACTTTGAAGCCTATTTCCAAGATGTAGCAAGTCTTATGTTTGTCGATCCGAACATTTCCATAGTCTTTCAAATACAGCATTATTCATTTAATTTATAAAAGTTCTTCTCAAAATTTGTTTTTGCTCTGTTCTCCTTTTTGTATTAAAATCAATATACTTCTTAACAATGACTTTGTTTAATTTCAAAATTCGATGAATTTTTTCACTCTCAACCCAGCAGATATAAAATTCTGTCTCAAGTTCCTTTGATGCAAAACATAACTTCTTTGATTCATTTAATGTTAGTAAGTAGTTTCTTGGAGATTTACCTTTTTATTAAATGACTGTTGGTAATCACTTAATTAACCATTCTTTTCTTGGACTTTCTTTATCAGGGGCATAAGGTAGGTCTTTATGTTTGTGATGAAGTTTCTTCTGGATATTTTAAATCTACCTCAAAATAATATCCAACTTCAACTTCATCCAATTCTTTTTGAGAGGAGACGACAATGTCTTGTAAAACTTTTTCATAATGTTTTTCTTTAAC
>CM068952.1:25304183-25316803 GCA_035128595.1 Eptatretus atami | reverse complement strand
CCTCCTCTTTTTGCCTTCTCTATCATTAAAAGCATATCTATATCACTGATTAATTCCAAATTCTGTTTTGACATTTTTAACATAGAACTCCAAGCCAAACCCGGGGCTGTATAATAGTGAACGGGGTCTAATCCATAAGAATTTTTATGACGACAGACTGTTCTAAAAGTTTCAAACACATCAGCCAATAACAATACATCAGTTTTAAGATACAAATCACTATTCCTGTCTTTCTTTCAACAAACAACACTTACTATGACACCAGTCTTATTTATTAAATGAACTTTCAAAGAATCTGGAGATATTTCTGCCATTCTAACACAGATCAAAAAATACAATTCATTCACAAAACTATATTCATACTCCCCCATACCAATTATCAGATTTTTGACACAATCCAAGTTATGGCAAGTCCCATTATCTAACTTAAGGCTCAAATATTTAAAAAAACTTACGCGAATCTTAAATCACATTTCTCAAAATCAAGAAGAGATTGAATCTCTTATCCACAAAAAGAGATATATATGAGACTACATATGGATTACATTGGAAAGTGTTTAAAAGAAACACAACTTCCTTTCAAGGGAAAGTTTCTATGCAAAGTGAATAAAACTCATATTTCTCCGATAGAGATTATACACAAGCTAAAAAACGTTGGAGAAGTTTATATAAAGAAATCTTGGGAATATCATGATTTGTATCTATTAAAAACTGATGTATTGTTATTGTGATGTGTTTTGAAACTTTAGAACCAGTCTGTCGTCATAAAAATTCTTATGGATTAGACCGCCCGTTCACTATTAATAACAGCCCGGTTTGGCATAGGAGTTCTATGTTAAAAATGTCAAAACAAGAATTTTCGAAATTTAATCAGTGATATAGAGATGCTTTTAATGATAGAGAAGGCAAAAGAGTGAGGAATATCTCAAGTATGTTCCAAGGAGTATGCGAAAGCAAATAACAAATATCTTGCCTGAGTTATAATAAGAATGAGGAACTTAACCCGATGTTTTATGATGCTAACAACTTGTATGGGTGGGCTATGTCCTCAATCTTTACCTTATGAAAATTTAAATTGGGTAAAGAAAAACATTATGAAAAAGTTTTACAAGCACATTGTGTCTCCTCTCAAAAAGAATTGGATTGAAGTTGAAGTTGGATATTATTTTGAGGTAGATTAAAAATACCAGAAGAAACTTCATCACAAACATAAAGACCTACCTTATGCCCCTGATAAGAAAGCGCAAGAAAAGAATGTTAAGTGATTACCAACCAGTCCATTTAATAAAAAGGTTACAATCTCCAGAACAAACTACTTACTCATTAAATGAATCAAAGAAGTTTATGTTTTGCCATCAAGGAACTTGAGACGAAATTTTATATCTGCTGGGTTGAGAGTGAAAAAATTCATCGAATTTTGAAATTTAAACAAGTCATTGTTAGAAGTATATGATTTTAATACAAAAAAGGAGAAACGTAGCAAAAACAAATTTTGAGAAGAACTTCTTATAAATTAATGAATTAATCCTGTATTTGAAAGACTGATGGAAATGTTCGGAATCGACAAACATAAGACTTGCTACATCTTGGAAATAGGCTTCCAAAGTTAATAAATGGACCAGTTTTGACGAGCGTAGGTGTTTTCAGAGAGAACATTTTGTTGCCTAATTCATTTGAAAAATGAGAGTATTGAAATGGATAAACCTATTTTATATAGGAACATCAATTCTGACTTGTTCAAAGTCGTTGATGTATAACTATTTACTGAATAATAATTTAAAAACTCAAAGTATAATAGGATAAGTGTCGATTGTTATGTATGAAACCAGATAGTTTATATTTATTAAGAAATTAAGACAAGTGTTGTATATGAGGAACTATGATGATAATATAATATATATATATATATATATATATATATATGGATACAAGTATTATAAAGTCACGGTGATTGTGTTGTCTTTCATCAAAGATAAAAAGGTTATTGATAAGTTTTTTTTAAGATGAATTGGTGGGAAGGTCCATGAGTGAATTTAATAGGATTGAGTCAAAGTCTTATAGCTTTTTATGTATAATTGATAATTAATTAACATTGAAAGGTGCTGATAAGGAAAGCTAAAAGGGAATAAAAGAAAAATATAATATCAAGGAAACAATTAAAGTTAAAACATTATTACAACTGTTTAACCTTAAAGAAGGAAGAAGTACAGACAAATTAATACAATACAGAAGTTATAAACCATTCAATTATTATACAGAAGAGAATAAATAAGAAAGATTAGGAGCTGTCTGATGATAAAAGATATATTTTAAGAGAATGGAACAATAGTCTCCCTTATGTTATAGTATGTGTCAAGGACATTGGCGTTGGGAATTTAACAGGCTACCACTGTCTTTTACTGATTTATAATGATTAGAATCAAGCAACTAACCAAACCAAGAGTGGAGGATGTAATCATGCCTTGGTATTTAAAATGGAGACATCAAGAATGTGAGCAAATTACCATCCAGTCTTATTGAAGAAAAACCGGGCTAAAGTAGATAAAACAAATAGCGGATAAATTTTAATTACAAATAAGTTGGAGGATGTAAAGAAAAAAAATTAATATCCTGAATGGACTGAAAACTTTGATGGTTATCAATTTGAATAACTGGAAACAACAATTTCTACATCTCAAAATGATATGTGGCTCAGGAGGTGGCTCAACAAGAGCATTAAGAGAATTTCATCATTTCATTTCTGCTCAACAAAATACTTCAAACCAAAACTAAGTTCCAAAGTAATCTTTGTGAATATACTCGATGGGGATGAATTGTAAATAGGAAAATTAAAGTTTATTCCCTAAAGCGAGAACATGGACAAATATTTCATTGATTCGCTCTTTGAGTGGAATGCACAATATAAAAGAGCAAAGAAGTGCTTAATTAGTAAGTTCTCAATTTAACAATTTGCTTGTATGGGAGGGGGAGGAAATTCAGTCTCCTATTTGGGCTTTTGGGGCTTGAGTCAGCTCTCAATTTTACATTTTGCTTGTATGGAGGGGGAGAAAATCAGTCTCCTATTTGAGCTTTTGGGGCTTGAGTCAGAGAGTTCTTTCCCATTCATTTGTATGGGAGGGAGGAAATCGGTCTTCCTCTTTGGGCTTTTTGGACACTTGAGACCAGTTTTTCCCTTTTCCCCATTCATTTGAATGGTGCCTCAGAAGCCGGCCATTTAATCTCTACTAATATGGGCTGCCAAACCATGCAACAATCAATTAATTCGTGAAATACCACTGGTATCCCCAAGGCTTGAGGGAACTATGTGTGTGAAGTTTCTTCAATCTGTCCAGCTGTTCTGGAGAAGAAGATTTTTAAAGGTTTTTAGGGTAAAATCCAATAATGGCTGCCCAAACCATGTGACCTATGAATCCATAGGTGAGGAACTTTTTATAGGTTTGGAGTTCCTATGGATTAGGGGTCCATACCTTTAAAGTTTCATCCTCGATCGTGTTCAGCCGTTTCAAAGAAGATTTTTTGAATTTTTTTATTTTAATATGGCTGCGAAACCACACGTGACCGAGAATTTTTTTTTTCTGATTGACCAATTTATATTCCAATGCTGATCGGATTATAGCATTCTAGTATGCAAGTATGACATCATAACGAAGCACCTATGACATTCTAAAGAAATCACTTTATTTCACAATGGGAGTAACTTGACACGGTGCCAAATTTCAATTTTTTGGCAAGGGAGCGGTTTCGGAGATACAGAGGTCAAACATTCTCCTTTTTCAACATAGCTGCCACACCACATGATCTATGAAGTTATAATTATTAAAGCATTCTCGATGAATGTTGCACAATTGGTGAAAAGTTCGGTCAACCGACAACGTTTCCAGAGAAAGGGAATAACCAAACTGCAGGCCACATTCGACACATACGGAACCGATTGCTTTATCCACTTTTACTTCGTGACATGGGCTAATGACTGGTGGGTTAAACTCCCACAATTTCATAATATTTTGCAAACCCCACACTTGGCAAAGGCATCAAGATGCTATGTAAACAGCCCTTACACATGATTTGAGAGGTGTTTGCTCTTGCAGTGGAATAAATATCTCATGGCTGGTTTATGGTTTTATTTCTTCATTTACTGCACTTCAATTCAAATGTTCAGGGATTACTATTTTTTTTTTAATCAGTTATTTATTTCGGCAATACAAGTTTGCACACTGACGGTATGATGGTCCATTTTGCTACGGCCCAACTTTGAGCTATTTCTTATTATTCTTGGAGAGGTCTAATCCAGAAAAAGTGTCATCCGGTGCGTGACAACAGGTCAGCCGCCTTGTGAGTGTGATCGCCTTAAACAGAGGGCATGAAAACCAGCTGTACCACCTGCTAGCACCGACTTGTGATGACACCTGGGTGCATTATAAATTCCCTGCTATTTCTATGGTCGCTGCAGGCAAGGAGGATTGGGGTGGGGGTGTGGCAAGACGGGACAATTCCATCAGCTTCTTGCTGGTGTCCCACCACCCATTAACTCGGGCAAATGAATCATTCATTCAGCAAACGCAAAACTTGCAATCAAATCCCTGGCTCACATGTGATGCTCAGATTCAAACCTCTTCCTCACCACAATCAGTTTTACCAAAGTGCTTTTGGTGATATACTGTATTCGGTCTAAGATCCTTTCTTCTTAGCTCTCTTCAATCTCCTCCATTAGCAGTTCTGGAGGAGAATTAGAATTCTTCCGTATCTCTCCTTTTTCTCTAAGTTTTCTATCAACCATCAACATCTAGGAACAGTTTAAATACTGGTACTCTGATAGCAACACTGAAAATCTTTCCGTAATTCCTTGCAGTTTTTTCTGTAAGTTGCTGGTTCACTTAAATTTTACTTGTGCCCCCCATCGATTATTGATCTTTTTGATTTATGAATATGCAGCCCTTTACTCTCAGGTATAATATTGTGAGCCTGAGGTTGTGTCCAGTAGTCCGTCGGTTAAATTAAGCTCTCTGCATTGGCGTAAAGCTGTGGAATGGCAATATTTTTGTCTCATATTTGGTTTCGAAGCAAATCATTCTTTTGTCATGACAAGGTTTTCTCGATGTTTTCAACCTCGTATCTTTGATCATGCATGCAGCATCTTTATTACTCCTAATTCTTTCAGATGGAATAATTCTGTTTACTTTTTCCTAATGCAAGAAGCTGTCCCTGGGTGAGCCAACGATACAACCGGTTACTGCTGCTTGAGAGCGCTTTCCGCCAAACCCCATGTACCAACGCTATGTGCACCTGTTGAGCCAAGCTACGCAGCCTGGAATATCCTCGAACATATCCAGTATGGTGCGCGACATCGGGGAAGGAGCTTTTGGTTAGAGTCTTTCAAGCAAGAGTCAGTACCCACCTGCACAGTTCAATTTTTACAATCTGCCCTGCTGGATTCAATGGCATGTTTCTCTCACAAGATGATTCTTCCTGCTTTGATATCATAAACCAGCAAGCTCTTTTGAGGGTTAGCATAACACTTAAGATTTTAGGTGTTCCGTAGGAGATGTGAGAAGATATTTTGAAAATATAAGCATCAGGGTACCTGTAAAAAGAAAAGAAAGAAAGAGAGAGGTCCAAGCTGAGGCCAAAGAGCAAAATCTAAGTAAATATTTTCATTCCCAATGGAGAAGGGAAGGGGTCACTGGATAGTTTTGAGGTTAAATTCAGCTTTTATTTGGAGCCTTGTACCATTATGAGATAAATTTAATATTGCATAAACTCTGCTAAAGCCTGGTGTTGACCTTAGTGGTGAAGGATGAACTGGCTTAGGAACTTAGGGTTCTCAGTTTGAGCCCTTATGGCAAGTTTGAAATTTAAAACAACCACAAGGGTTCGGGGGGGCCACTTCAAACCCTGTCCCACATTCTGAACTCAGAAAAATAAGTACCAGTTGACTGGGGTAATAACCATTCAGGGTAACCTGCAATGGAATTGGTGAACCTGTCTTGGACTGCACACTTGCCAATTATAACTGCTTGGCAGCCCTTTTGCCTTTAATATGGTGTGAAAGAAAATGGTATTATTTTATTCCTTATTAAATTCTTGGTTGCAATTCACATTTATAGACTTCACCTGGAAACAATAGTTCCTTATATGGGATGACGCGGTCTCTGTTCAGTTCCGTCCTTCCCACAAATACTTGCAATTTCTTCTCTGAAACTACACATATGAGTCCGATGAAACTTTAACCAACGTTCATACACCGGTATGTACCCAAATTTGTTTCATGGCATTTCAAAAATCGGGCCCGAAGAGCGTTATGGGGTTGCCCCCCAAAATAGGTACTTGGGTTTCTTGACACAACAGAAACGAGGACACCACAATTCCGATGGAAACTTGACCACAACTTTCATCACCCTGTGATGTAACCTATTGTTACAGCATTAAAAAAAAAAATCCATAGGTTTTTACCTTCTCCTGACATATTTGGGGTCATCCATGTCTGCCAGTGGTTCCCTGGTTATCTTATCCAGCTGCTACAGAATGAGCACCAAGGGGGATTGCCCCTTGTTTCACTTTAGAAAGCACGTTGTTTATTTTTATTTTTAGTAATAAATAAACTGTTTAAAGTTAAAATAAGAATGAGTTGTTATGGATTGGTAATCTTGCATCGTCTATGCAGGATTTTTTTTCAGTCATTCTGACTGTTGTTTGCTATCCGTTTGAATTTTAAATTGTGGTTACATAGTATTTTGTGGGTCGTACTTCACATAGGGTCGTCTTACCAGCACTTTTCGGGATTTCAACTTAAAACTTGGTTGATGGTTGATGTTAAACCATTAGGTAGAGCAATGGCTGCTTTTGCTGACAAGTGGCTTAAACACTTGTTTGTTTTTTTCTACACAAACTGATGCGGGTTATTTGCACGGTTTCTTCACTCTCACAACCGGTCATCTGGCCTTAGCATGGTCAATATGCAATAACCCCCCTGATTAAGGTGAGATACGTTATCCTGTAGGTCGTTGAAATAGGTAGGCTTTGAAATCAAGGAGGTTATTCCCATTAGCAGGGTATTGGCAGAGGTGTTTGTTGGTTGGTGTTGGGCAGTAGGTAAGAGGCCTTCATGGTGTCATTGTTTGTGACAACAGAACTTTCTCATTGATTGCCTTTCATACCCAGACAATACTTTTCCCAATCTCCATTGTAAGCTTTTCCACTTCTAGATTAGCAAGCTTTTTACTTCGAAAAATATATCTTCATAAACACAGTCACACTCTTCAACTCTAAATTATAATCAGTATAAGTAAGGAAAGATCGAAATTGGCCAAGTGAACAAATAAATTAACTAATTTTTTTTGTTGTCTGCCTTTATCTTCTTACTTATGCTGTTGTGTATTTATTTCTTCCAAATTTTCTCGCATTCTTCCTTTATGCAATTTCTCTGCTCCATCGATGTTGTCAACGTTCAGCTCTCTGAGCTTCGGTTCTGTTTTTGTTTTTTTAAACCTTTTTTCAGAGCTGCTTTCCATTCACTGGAGAATGTTTGACATCTCATGGACCTATTTATCTCTATCAATCGATTGCCCATGATGGGTCAATAAATTATTCGCATTAACTCTTTCAGTATGGCTGTTTGCACAAACTTTCTCTTGTTTGGTAAAAATCCTGAAGTAAATGATAGTATCTGAAGACAGTTTCATTTAGTTCTCCCAAGCTTTCTATGGACCCATGTGGGCTGACAGGATGGCACACTCACTTCTAAGCTGTCCTAGCCTGGAATTGAATCCCGACGCCAGCTATAAAACTGTCATCCCGGTGTTTCACAGGGGCAGGGTGATTCATCAATGTGCTGAGCCACCTTTGGATGGACGTTAAATGGACATCCGTCTGCGGCATTAATTGTGGACGTTAAAGATCCCAAGAGGCCTCGACAAAGAGTAGTTGCTTCCTATCGACGGCATCCTGAACAAAATTCCAAATTCCTTTCCTACTTACTGGGGCATTGCTCAGTGCCAGCTATCCGTATCCGCTTAAGCAATAATGCAGCCTTGTGCTGCAATACGAGAGAGAAGATCTAAGAACACCATAAATTTGGTTTACAGGGAACCAAGTCTTTCAATATCCCTGAATCTTGGCAATGATGACCTGCATGAAGTTTGCCAACCCTCAAACAAATGGTTTTTTTGATATCTTAGGCATTTTACTTTCATAATTCTCTCAGGATGATGTGCTGCATCAGGCAAAACTAGTAGGATTGCATAAAAGTGTGTTACATTCCATGCAAAATCTCTGGCATGCTTTAAGTGGATCATCCTTGTTTCAGTGCATAAACTAAAACCGATCTCCAACTGCAGCTGAAAAACTTCTTTGGAGTTCTTCAGATAAACTGACATCCATATCTTCTCCAAAGAGTTTCAGGATGCCAAGATTTTCATTTTGTTTCATGTCCTTTTTTCACCTTCTGGAATATATCGACAGATATTGTTTAAAAAAATTATCTTTTTGAATAGAGTTTATGTTCAATGTTGTGTTAGAATGTGAGGATATCAATGTTCAAGGGCATGTACTTTATCTAAAAACATCGAAGATGGTGATCAACAGAGTTTGAGGCTATCCGATCAGTAGAGGAGCTGTTGAGCATGGGGTGAATTGTATTGGAAAGCAGGGCGTCGTCATTGGGAAAGTCCAATATTGCTTGCCTTTTTGGAATGTCTTCGACTTCGACAGGGGATGATTGTAAATCCGATGTTGTGCAGTCATCATCTACGCCAGTTTTATTACTAGTCTAACACAGTTATAACACATATGGGATGTGTGTCACTTTCTCAGCATACCAGCTCAAATGTCACAAATTCACCAGTTTCAACTATCGGCCAAACAAGAACAAACTGCTTTCAGAATTGCTACCCACAACAATGATGGCAGCATGCCATCAGCGCAAAGAATCATTTCTTTATGCTGATGACATACAGAAAAAAAGAAACTTTGGCTAAACCATTCTGGTTTTTGTGAGGAATTGCCTCTGTTTGTGGGTCGGATCTGTTTAAGAGATAATGTGATTATATATCTTTGGCAGCTGTGGGCCTTGAACGGAGGCCACATGTAACCAAGATCGCCTTCTGTTGGAATGAGGATGATACAACTGTGGTCTCCATTCATTCAAGGAAACCGCTCCTCACCATAGAACTCTTTTAATAGATGCCAAGAAGGAACGTGAAAGCAAATGGTTTCCAACCTTCAGCAGCGACATGACGCAACCCCTTTTTCATTTGTTTTTGATCTTCCACCAGTTCTTTAGTCATGATTGAAACTATTTTGAATTATAGTTCAATTCAAAGTGGGCTCTCTTACTGCAACGACAATCACCTGGATCAAGACAAAATATAGGATTCAAGCAACTCTAATTTATTCATGAATCTGCCTCCTATTCATTATTTATATCTTGAATTTATTTACTAAAAACATTCCTGTTTAAAAGGGAAACACCATAATTTAACTGTTCCCATCCTGTATGTCAGGGCATATCAAATCCATTTTACTTATAACTTCGCCTTCTTCTTTAAGCTAACTTTAAAAAAAAAAGAATTTAATAGACTTACACATCCCAATTTAACTCGTGATGTAGTCACTTCCATATTTCGGACTCTTGTATAGGCGGAGGGATATATTTTGGTGTCCTTTTTCATTGGCCCAAATGGTGCAACTTCTTGCAAAAAATGTTTGTTTTTTTAAACATCGAAGGGAAGGTTAACATTCCATCTGAAAATTGTATGCTACACAATGCAGCATTATATTTCTGTGGCATAAGAGGCAATTTTAATTGTAAGTTTCAAATCCACAAACCAGGATGTCTCAGGGTTGGGTATACCAACTGGGGAGCTATCCTGTTGCCTACCTTTGGTTTTACTGACATCAATTTTGTGGACGATTCAATGAAGAGCAAAGAAGGCTTTATCGAGTTACCGCGAATTGTCTCGTATTTTGGACATGGTTGGCACACAGGCCTTTGCTTTAGCCCCCCAAAAACAAAAAGAAAACAGCATCTATGGCTCTGCCCATGCAAACTTTTTTTTTAATCACCTTTACATTTGGCAGGCTGAGTTCTACAGCATTACCAACTGTCAGCCTTTATGAGAAAGTCTTCAGCAACTCATATCACACAAGTCATGCATCAGTTTGAGTTGTTGAACTACATTTAAAAAAAAAATCTTTTTTAGAACTACTTTTTATCCTCTGGCTTTTCTTGTCTTTTTTTTAAAATCTAAAAATGTTGAACTACAATGTTTTTATCTTTCTGGTCTTTCTTCCTTGTGGTTCGTCTGTCTTCACTTGTCTCTACTTTGCTTCCTTTTATCTTTGCCAGTTTAAAACGTGGTTTCAGTACCATTGCATTCATAGTGTCCGGTAGCTGTTTAGACTCTTCACAAGTTTCATGTAAAACCATGTTTTATCTGGCTCATGTGATGAAGCAAATTTTCAGAAATACACTGTTCTCCAGGATTGTTTTATTTATATTATAAACTTGTCATAATCCAGTGACCATGTACACTTCCCCTTTGGGGTAATGGAGTATGGTATGCCCTGTAGATTGCTCACCACCATGAACAAATTTCAATCCCTTGTCTTGCTCACCAAAGATTTCTCATACTCCTTCTTATTGTCTGAAAGCACAATGTGCCTGCTAACTCATTTTTTGTTCCTTTTTTCTCATACCTGTGAAAACTTTTTGACGCACCCAATCTTGAATGTATTTCAAGTCAATAGGCCACTGACAGTTTTCTTATATTCTGTGTAATTTATTATGTATTCAAAGCAATCACAGTAATTAAATTAAGGCGCAAGGTAAAGTCATTGTCCAGTAATGCCATATCTAGCTCCCAGGAATTCCTAACTGACTGTAGGTAATGCAATATATACAGCCTAGCACATGCAAGTAATTTAGGCCAGGTACTGACCAACACAATGGCTTCCTCTTTTTGAGAGTTACCGTGGTGATCTTTAATAGTCACCACCGAATATGTCCCCTTCCTCCCTTTCCATGTCCAGTAGATGTCCTACTTCTGTTTTATTTACTCCTTCCCGACACTTATTGTAACCTTATTATTTTTTTAACTTATATTTTTACCTTATTTTTACACAGTTTACCTTTACTTTTCTTTCTCACATCTCTCTTCAATTTCCTTTACCCAGACTTTAGTCCGCGCAGATAAGAGACTAAAATCCGCCACACCCAAAATGTCTGTAAAAGATTTTTCTTCTTCGATTATTATATTATTGATAGAGGGTCCCAGTAAAACAACCCCAGTGGGTGTGGTGATGTCCACCCTTCGGCAATTTTAATATTCATGACTTTGTAGATGTCCCTCCTGTGGTAAAAAGCCGAATAATATTTTCAAGTATTTTTCAAAACGTCTCTGATATTATCAATTAAATTTGTCCATAAAAATGAATCAGGGCACAATGAACATGATAAAACATATGTAATCAATCATATTATGCCATTTAATATATATATATATATATATATATAATATAGTATGATCAATTTTCTGACTGCACATTTTCGACTTATACATATTACGGAGCTCTCAGCATGGGCACCACTAAAAATATGACAATTTTACTTGCTTGAGGAAAACTGAAAGTATTAGTAATCAACGTATGTAATACTATCACTTATATAATTGTAGTGTGCAATTTAAAATTACAATCACTCTATTTTAAGTTATAAAGCGATAACATTTGTGCATACATATTTGCATCACTTTCATTCCAATTGTGACTGGCTATGTAGTATATATTTATGACCCTATCGCATATTATAATACTGATAGTAAATTTCATTGACTCAGAATTTTTATACCCATGCCATACAATACAATGATACAACAGAAATCAAATAATAACAAAATACACCCGTGCGGAGTGACGGTCATCTCTGCGAGAAACAAGCATGAGTTTCCTGTTACTTAGGGTGTAGTGTTCTCGCGTCAGGAAGGATTTTTTGCAACTTTGAAGTCACGTGAACGCGAAAACGAAAGCGAAATAATTCGAAATCCGGCCTGCCCAAATCTAGATATTTCCCATAGATTCATATTGCACAATCAAATTCAGATAAACTTAAGAAATGTAGGAGGAGATAATTTTTGAAAATCGTCATTTTGGCTACTTACCATGAATGCAGTTTTCGCAAAAATTCAAAGTACGTGACCTGTACGTATTCGAAGATATCGGTTTCTTTCGTAATGACATGAAAGACAGGTCAGCTGCTATGCATTGACACCATTCACTAATTTTTACCATTGCCCAGTAGAGAGAAATATATAGCCCTCCTGAGGTTAGGGCAGTTTTGGCAAACTTGAAGTCACGTGATCGCGAAAACGAAAAGCGAACTCGACAAATCGTCCCGACCAAATTTAGATATTGTCCCGCATACATTCATATTGCCACAATCAAATTCAAAGATCGCTTGAGAAATGTAGGAGGAGATAGATTTTGAAAATCGTCCATTTTTCGCATTGTTGCCAACTTTGAAGTCACGTACACAAAACGAAAGGAATATCGCAAAATTCCGGCTGAACTAAATTTAGAATATTGTTCATTAGATTCATATGCTAATCAATTCAAAATCTCTCTCTGTG
>CM068952.1:25276424-25287887 GCA_035128595.1 Eptatretus atami | reverse complement strand
GGTCACGGGTCACTTTGAGGACCGTGGTCGCCAATATTTTGATGGCGTGGGGTGGGGTTAATTGCCTAATTTCAATATACCTAAATAGCTACGTCGTCCACCTACCGGGGAAAACCACACCCTCGACTGACTCAGTCCGAATTGAGTTGCTATCATCGCCTCGGATCCGGCGTAACCGAGTGGAAGTTACCAAAGCCGTGCCGGACCAAATTAATAATAACCTCTGGCACGAACGGCCTTGCTAATTTGCAATACGCACCATGCTCGGCCAATGGAGGAAAGCACAGAAAACGAGCTGGCACATTTAACAGGGGTTTATTTTACAAAGAATAATCGGGGAGGGGAGACACAGAGCAGAGTTATCCGAACAAGAAAATGTAATTTACAAGGAACGAAAAGCACTTAACAATTTCTACTTAACAGACGGGGCCCCACGGACAGAAGACACCACACACACACACACACACAACACACACACAACACACACACACACACACACACACACACACACACACCAAAAAGAAACCAAGATTTTATTGTTCCCCTCGCAGCGTGAGGAGAGACGAGCTGGAGGTCAGAGTTAAAGAGGTACCTGCCGTGCTCGGAAATGCGGCACCTGGTGGCTAATGGTCATCGGGCACGGTCCGGAAGCTCGTGCCAGCTCGTGGTTCGGACAGAACCCGGTGGCGAATCGTCAAGGGCACTCGAACCTACGATCCGTCCACGTACCGACAAAACCTCCTTCTCCGTGCAGCCACCGACAAGCGGCAAAAACAAACCACGGATCCTTTCGTTCCACTCCACTCCTGTCCACAGAATACTTGTTCCACCGAACTCTCGCGCCAACGCCAATGACAATGACAATGACACACGGCCTTCGTCCACACCACTTCCGTTTTTCCCACCACTCTCCTCCCACACGGGGCGGAGCCTTGGGCGAGAATCATCTCGCTGTCCGTCCCTCATTGGCCTACGGCCGCACCTTTCCGAGGGAGGCGTGGCCCCTGCTCGGTAGCCCCGAATATTCCTCGTGGCCACGCTCGCGCAGAGAGTAATAGGATCTGCCCTGAGAAAATCGTCGTACCAGAGGAGTTCCGTCTTGTGGGGATGGAGCGTGATGGGCTGGTGGGTCATCCAGATGGGATGGTAGATGTATGGGAATGAAGATGGCTGATGTAATAACCTAACTAAAGATGTCACAACGCACGTTTTCGAGTCACCACTAGACCAAAAAGGAAAGGGACCTTAGAGTATCTCACAACGTAACTTACCTGCATAACTGAACTTTGGGACCTGAATGTTGAGTGCGCATGGGTTTTCCAGATTTGTTAACAGTATTTCTTGTCATTATATTTTCGAATACATAAATGACAGCGAGAAGGCTTCAAGAAAATTATCATTTCTGTGTCCAGATACCTTCAAGAAAAGGGTATTCGGTATTTTATATAAATATGTTCACAACATAAGAATGAGGTATTTTCACTAAAAGATTGGTTTTATACTGATGTTATAAACCAACAACTTTGGATTTAATTAAAAATGTTTAAATATGAAAAAATTATAGAGTTAAGAAAACGCAAGGCTTTTTAGAATTCAGAAGAAATTTTATTTGTTTCCTATTGTAAAAAAATTATTTTGGATACAGGAATAACAAGAAATCCTGATGAATATATGTATGAGTATTCTATGGGGTGAAAGTGATTTCAACCGATAGTAAGGGACGAGGAGGAGATTGAAAGAGAAATGAGACAAAGGGGAGGAGAGAGAGAGAAGGAGAGGGAGGAAAGAGAGAAAGAAATAAATATTAAAAATATGGAAACCAGTGAGATTAGAAAAAATTGGGGGTATTACAGAAAATAAATAAATCTCTCAACGCAACCGAGGAGGAAAAACAAAGAATTGACAAAGTCTAATTAGAAATATTTTGCGTCAAGATATAAACATCGTTTTCCATTGGTGTGCATTGAAATTTTTTTTTTCTTAAATAAATGGAGGAGAAGAGTGAAGACCATTTTCTGAGGATTCTTTATGTTTTTAAAAATTAAGATTCAAATGTGCATGTTGTGAACTAAAAGGGTTTTCGCAATCTGTTAGGAATTTTTCTCATAAATAAATGAGTTAGTTCTCAAATGTTAAAAGAAAACTAATACTAAATATCTCATATTTTAAAAGTAAAAATAACAAGATTATACAAAAAGGCATATGTTCGGTGTGTGGCTCAAAAAGAGTAAATATTATCTCCAAACACAAACGTGGGGGAGATATAGAAAAGTTTTTTATCAGGAAGTAAAATTTACAACTACTGGAATCTACATCTACCAGGGTATTCTTTCTGTGGTCCAGGAACAAACTTGAATGAAAAAGATTAGATGAGGCTGACAATCCAAACCGTTGGAGCAAAACCTATCAATAGGGTTGATGAAGTGTGCATGAGGCACGTTATTGATTATGGAAATACCAACAACGTTGGAAGAAAAACATGAAGCCCGACAGAGAAATGTTTATAATTTGTCTCTGATACAAAATCCAACCTTGGAGAGAAAAGTTGAATAGGTTCATCGTGAAGAAGATGATCTCAGTGCTAAATTGAAAACTTAGGCTTGGAATTCAAAAAAAACTTATAGCTGCTAATGATGTCATTAAGATTTGAAGAGCAATTAGCTGAATGAATTACATAAAACCATATAATCACAAAGTTTCATAGAAGGAAGGTTTATTTCAAGGAAAGTTATTGATTAATTCTGGTCCGTTGATTTGATTGAACTCAATAATGAATGAGAGGGTTAGCAAAGTATGCTTTAACCGTTTATTGATTTGAGGAGAAGAATATGCATGGGTTGTCCCTTTGAAAAAACAAAACAGGCAATACTCTTATGTTAGCCTTTCAACGATATTTAATTATAAAAGTAAGCGAAACCCCAAAATTGTGGACTGGTGAGAGGTACAGAGTTTACCAATAAAAATTTATGAATTTTTCCCTAAAATAAACAACATTATATTACTACAGCACCTTTGAATGAAGGAAAAAATACAAAAAAGACCATCACAATGATTAAAAAAGAGCCACATCCCAACACAATCCCCATACACATAAACCCCACCCCACACAAGCTCTACCCACCAAAACCACTTCCACACAAGCCCCCACCCAACACACAATTCCCCATGCACACAAGCTCCACACACACAATAAGCCCCACCACAAGCTCCACCCACAAAAAAACCAATCCACACAAACCCCACCCAACAAACAGCATCCACATCCATCATATTCACATAAAATTAGTGATTAATTCGTTCCCAACACCGTTTTATTTAACTAAAAAAAATTTGCTCCACCCACACACAGCCCACCCATCCACAAAGCTACACCACCCCCATCCAAACACACTCCCAGACTCCCACCACCCACACAAGTCCCCACCCAACAAGCCACCCACCCACACAAAGCCCCACAAGCTCCACCCCATCCCCACTCAAGCCCAACAAGCTCCACCCATCCCAGCACCAAGCACCCACCCCACTCCACCACCCACACAGACCCACCGAACTACACAACCACTCACCCCAAACACGCTCCACCACCACACCAGCCCTCCACCCACCACACACCACGTCCACACACCACAAGCCTCACCCACACACAAAGCCCCACCCCCACACAAGCCCCCTCCACAGCCCACCCATCACCAAGCCCCTACCCACCCACCAAGCCCCTTTCAAGCCCCACCCATCCACACAAGCCCCACACCCAATCCCTACAAGCCCACCCCATCCCACCCACACCAAGCCCCCACCTCAACACCACATCAGCCCCACAGCCATCCACAGACCACCCCCACAAGCCCCACCCTCACCACAACAAGCCCACCCATCGCCCCACTCACCCAACAAGCCCCACCCATTCCACACCACAAGTTCCACCATCCCACACCCCACCTCACAACAAGCCCCAACCCACCGCACTCAAACCCAAGCACACCACAACCCACCCCACCCACCTCGAAGCCCAACACACAGGCCCACCCACCACACAGCCCCCCACCCACCAAATAAAGCCCCACAGCCCACCCAGCACAAGCTCCACCCATCCCACACACCAGCCCACACACAAGCCCCACCATCCACTCAAGGCACACCTCACAGCCCCACCCATCCACAACAGCCCCACCCACCCACCTCAAGCCCCACCAAGGCCACCCACCAACAAGCCCCACCCATCACACACACAAGCCCCACCACCCAACCACTCCCCCCACCAAGCCAGCCCCACCCCCACACAAGCCCCATCACACCACCTCAGCCCACCACACAAGCCAACTTCCACCGCTCCACACAGCCCCACCCACTCAAGCCCCACCAGCCCCACCATCCACACCAAGCCCCCCAGCCCATTCCACCAAGCCCCTACCCCCACCCACCACCCCCAAGCCACCACCCACACAAGCCCCCCCACCATAAAGCCACCACCACAAGCCCCACCACCAGCACAAGCCCCCCCATCCACGACAAGCCCGCCCACACAAGCCCCCACCCACCCACACCAACCCCACCGATCCCACACCACCGTCCACCATTCCACCAACTACAAGCCAACCACCCACACAAGCCCCACGCATACAACACTCATAGTCCTCCACCGACCCATCAGCTCCCTCCACCTCACCCCCCACAGCTGAATCATGTCCCGCTAATGCGTCCCCCCCATCTCCACTCAGCGTCCGCAAACCCTCCTTACACAATGCCCCATCCGCCACCCACACAAGCCCACTCCCCTCATATCAAGCTCACCTCATCCACACAATGCCCCACACCACCACACAAGCCCAGCCTCTCTGACACCAAGCACCGGCCACCTAACAGCCACCCACCCACACAAGTTCCACCCACCCAACAAGCCTCCAGCCTCATACATCCACTCCACCATCCACACAAGCCCCCATACGCCTCACCACACATGCGCCCGACCATCCACACTAAGCCACCTAACAAATCACACAGGCCCTCAGCCCACCCACACAAGCCGACTACCCACACGCCCCATCCACTCCACACAGGTCCGCACCCCCCAAGCACTTCCACCCATCAACACCGACCTCACCCATCACACATAGCCCACCACCCCACACAAGGCCCACCATCACACAAGCCCCACCTCAGACAAACACAAGCCCACCCCCCACACAGGTTCCACCGCACTCCCCCACCCACCTCCACCAACAAGCCGATGCAATCCACACAAGTCCCACCCATCCTATCTACACGTCCCCACCCCGGCACAAGCCAGCCCCCACACCACTCCCTCCATCACCATAGCTCTCACACCCCATCACACGCCCCACCACCACTCAAGCCCCACTTCCTCCAACAAGCCCACCCTCATCAACGCCCCCACCCATCCTCACAAGCCCCACCATCCAACACAAGCCCCACCCATCGAACTATCAAGCCCCACCCTATTCCTATACAAAGCCATTCCCCCCTATATGGACGCTCCCACCGTTTGATGCCACCACCCCGCCTCATCCATCCCCCCACCCTCCCCCCACACACACCGGCGGAGGGTGTGAGGGGTGGGAATGATGTGGGTGGTGGTTGGGTCGTTGCTGGGAGCGCACTACCCCCCCCTCCCCCTCCTTTGCACTTCCTTTATTTCTTTTTTAATAATCAAGAATGTAAATAATGGAAGCACAGCAAGATATAATTACCATCAAGTTTGAAAATATTCAGCATCTTTCTTTGGTTTAAATACTTCGAGTTGCGAGATAATGTGATAGCGCTGACTCTTTTCCAGCCAGTCTCTGATTCAGATGTCTTGCTGATTTTGGCAAACTCGATCACAAGTTTATTCCTGTTTCAAAACAAAGAGTGTAAAGAACAATTTAGGGTATATAAAGATGTATATTATGATCATTAATAATTCAGAAATTATTGAATATCATATAATATTTACACTCCAGAAGATGTGACGTTTTGTGTCCATTTCATCTCCAGGCTTAAGGCAGATCTTAAATTTGGAACAAGTTTGCATCTGAATCTCACCGTTGGACCTCCTTCAACATCTTGCCAGTTGCACACGGTTACGAAATTTCATTCGCTTCAGTCCACCCATGTATGATTCAGTTTTATTGTGAAAATAAAAAGCAAGTATGTCAAAATTATCACACCAGTTGGTATTGCTTTTAATTAATTACCACCTACCAAATAAATAGTTGTGTTAAGGAGAACAATCAAAAGACAAGACGAGACAGGAGCAGAGAGAGGAGAGAGAGAGAGATGAGAGAGAGAGAGCGAGAGATTAGAGAGAGACAAAACACAAGAGAGGGACAGTAAGAGAGACAGAGACAGACAAACAGGACAGATGAGACAGATTAGAGATGACAGAAAGATAGAAGAACGAGCGATAATTTTCTTCACTTGGACTCAGGTTCATTCAAGATCAAAGGACGTTTGCAGAGTACTTGTTTCCCATGTCAACAATATATTCATCTATTCATTTTCGCGAAAAAGGAATAGTCAGATTAGTCGTTCATTTTTATCCCATGTCGTGTAATTCAGATTAGTCATTTTCAACATCAGTTATCAACGAAGTTCTTATTGAGGGACAATCTGTTTTAGAAAAAAAATACAATAATTATTAGTCATATCATGATTTAATAATAATCAATTGCTTCTGTGCTCGGTCTTAAGGAAGCCAGACTTTACAAACACACACCAAAACTACCAATATTGTGAGGTTATCTTCTTCTCAGTTGAAGATAGTTCATGCTCAGTCATTTACATTGGGCAACGATGAAGAAAAATGAAAAAACGTTCAAACAGGAAGAGATTGTCCAACTGAGAGAAATGCCTTGACTTATTAAACACGTCTTCACACAGTTGGTTTAAATAAGCAATTTGATGAAGTAATGGAGATTACATAGACAATGGTTTTTCCAGAAGTGAGGTCTTCCTGTTATAATGGTTCGCGGAGTTGGCTAACCGTTTCTTCATATATCCCTCTCTTCAGCTGACTCTTTTTTAACACTTCTTGGAAAATGAATATGCTAATGATTTTTGATAAACTACATTGTAAAAGCTGTTTTTAACTAACTTTGTTTTGTTAGTATTTCTGATGATTTTAAATATAACCACGAGAGACAACGGCACGGGATACCCTCATTTCTCACGTGCACGACTCTGCTCCAAAAAACACTTCTTATTTTACAAAACTGGAAGGAATATGATGTTATAAGAAATTAGTTTCCCGTAAGGGTGTAACGTGGACAAAATTCATTGGTTCGCTCTTTTGATGGAATGAAAATATAAAAGGAAAGAAGTGGCTTTAATCAGTAAGTCTCATTTAACATTTTGCTTGAATGGGAGGGGGAGGAAATCAGTTCCTATTTTAGGCTTTTTGGACCTTGAGACCGAAAGGTTTTCCCTTTTCCCCATTCAGTTGGTTTGGGGCTAGCAGCGCTATTCCTATTATATGGATTGAAGGGAAATATATTTTTTAAATGCCTCTCTCTCTCTTCTTGAAACTGCTGCATCACATCAGGTGCGTGAGCATTTAATGATCTAGTAGCAGCTGGGGAATATATGTTTTAAATTTCAACTTGATCGGAAACCGTGTCTGGCAGCCAGAATTATTCTAATTTTTTACTGATTTGGTTCTTTTGATTTTTTTGAAAGGCTCAACTGGCTGTACCTGGATGGTTGAGTGGTTAGAGTTAGCAGATTGAAACCCCATTCCAAGATTCCTCTTGCTTGTTCCCTATCATTAGATACCAAGGAAACCTATCCGAATCATTGCTTTTTGCTTTGTTTCTGGTTCCTTATCTGATTGCTCCAAAGTGGTAATTTTCATTTGGTCTTCAATTTGATTTGATTAATGTTTTTACATTATAAATTTGCACCAGAAGAGTTGGTCGCACCAAGTCCTTCTCAAGACTGTGTGGATAAGTAGTCTTGACATACCATTTAGTTGGAGAAGAAACAAGCTCTTTAAACCAACATGTACAAAGCATCATAGGCCAATGCAAACGCATAAAAGCATCTTAAAACATTCAGCCAATAGATTGAATTTACGAGTGATTACTTGCAAAAAGTTGTCTCTTGATGTTTAATTAATATGATGATTGTAAAAATGAGCAGAGAATATTCATTGTATTTTACAAGAACACACAAACCTATACCATTGCTCCATTAATTTTAAAGGGTGAGGAAGCACACTTATCAGGACATCAGTGAGAAAAAAGAAAAAAGGCAAACAAACAGGGAACACTGCTTGAGTTCATTAAATGTTTTTCATTTTGCATTAATCTATTTTCATGAGAATTGTTTTGATAAACAAATAATATGTATAAAGGCTATTTTGCCTCAATGCCTGCTTTCACACCCTCAATCTAATACAACCTTGTTGTTTGAAGTTCTTCTTACTCCTTTAGAGAGAAAAGTAACTTGGGAGAGACCAATCCCACGATCCATCAAACCCAGTTGAGAGATACAAATATTGGGAGGCAACTAAGCTGGGCAGACGCATCAGAACAAGCAGACAGATTTTGTTCCTCTTGAAGAAAGAGCAGCAATGGCGAGAAATGATACTACCCGCATTAATGCCCTTGTGATAGCAGGGTGGAGTAGAAATAACGATTGCCATGTCGACCCTAAATCTTTCTGTTGTTCCGGTACAGTTTTCCTGTAAGGTGATGTAACAATAATAATATGACTTGGCAAAAGGCGTGTCATGTTAGCATTAATCTTCTGGAAAGAGCAGACCACCTTACCTAATGCATTTCAAAAATATTTGGCATGTACCTACTGTCGCTTCGCTGGCAGTTATCAAAAGACACCACGTTGTTTTCCATGACAAACACTATTAGCCGGGCTATTCTGCGAGTGTCAACTGAGATGTAAAATTAAAGTGAAACACACGAAAAAATATGAATCTTTTATAACACATCAATTGTTGTTGCCATCGGATGTGGTTGTTTTGTGCCTTCTGTTCCTTTTATTTATTTGTTTCTATTGTTCGAGAAGTATTACTGTTACTTTCCTTTTGTGTGCTTCCTCCCGTGTCCGTGTCAAGGGTTCCTGTAAGCTCTGAATAATACAATGTACCATTGGAACCGCACATTAAACTCCGAGTCCGCATCCTCAATCCCAAGATAAAAATGTATGAGCAAGTTTGTGAATCGAACCATTTTACATTTACATCGCTCTTCCTTATGGCCTGGTTTACCTTTATAACGGATTTGATCGTAATCAATGTCACTTCAGATGACTAATATTGAAAAACACTTAAATTCTACGACATTTTATCTTCCGCGTGGTTGATTGCTTTCATCGCATGCAAGGATGGAGGAACATCTCTGAGTGAATCCTAGTTCAGAATTTCAAAAACCGAAATCAAAGGCCGTGTTACTATGTTATAGGTCTTGAGGAGAATCCAAGAGCTAGAGAGAATGAAAAGGCAGCAAGGACAATGGAAGACCAACAATTTGAAAGCTGGATGACCTAGTGGCACCCCCGATGTTGTGTTTAAATGTTGAAGTTTGGCTTCAAATTATGTTCTGTGAAGGTCGTGAACAACAATGCAACTCATTCGCAACGATTGGTTGATGTGTTTTCATCGTATTTTTAGTGTCAGGGTATGTGTTGGAATTCCTCACGCTTCTTAACAAATGAAGTTAAGTCCCACAACTAGCCTGTTCATTGCAAAGTATGTTAAAATGGTACAAACAAATACAGTGCACAGGGAGGATACTCTGAAACCATTGTTGTGGGAGTTTACCAGTTTAGTGTTTTCCACTGATTGTTAACTCATGTTTTCAGAGCACACATTATCAATGATGGGTGCAAGAATAATATTTGTTTGTGTTTCCAAAGAGGACATATGGAAACTCATTTGCATATTTCTTTGCAGTATACATGGGTGTGAAACAATAAAGCCTCTCAACTTTGAAGAGAAAACTTGGACTGGCATCCTGAAGCTCACCGCGGTATCAGGGGCAACGTCACCTAAACCCTCACAGACTCCCTTAGATCACTGAATATCTTTGTAATGTCATGAACAAACTTTGGTACCTCATGTGGTGATGAAGGTTGTGGTCAGATTCATTTAGAAATCATGTGTAGTTTCCGGAGAAGAAGCAAATACGCTATTTTTAGGGGTCAATCACCCCCCCCCGTGGGCCCCCCCCCGTTAAACCCGTTTAATGAGTGACAGATTTTGATGCAGTCGAATATACTTTGCGTATATCAATGGGTGAATGAATCGTTGAGTGCCCCAAGTTCATCATCAACATGTGTTTTGTAGAATTCAGAGAAGAGTAAATACCCTATTTGGGGGCGGTCAAAAACCCTCGTCGCACCCTTTAATGAGCACAGAAAATTTTTGATGGGTTTGATAAACTTTGGTACATCACTGGTGTGAGGTTGTGGTCAAGTTTTCATCGAAATTGTGGTTGGTGAGTGTGTGTAGTTTTGGAGAAGATAGCAAATACCTATTTTTTTGGGGGTCAAAAAAACCTCCACCGTAACCCCCTTAATGAGCTCAGATTTTTGATGCGTCAATAAAACCTTCGTTGGGCAAATTAGATATGAAGCTTGTGCGCAAATTATCAAATCGTTGTGGTTTGGTTCAAGCGATAATGACTGGAAGTGTTTACGACTGACTGAACCTGACTTCACTCACTCACTCACTCACTCTCACTCACAAGGACAACTGCCTCAATCGCTGATAGCTCACCTGACTAAAGTTCAGGTGAGCTAAAAAAAAAATGCCAAAGAAACAGGTACACATGGAGGAGCACATATTTTGCTTCCCTCCATCTACCTGTTTCTTGGCAATTATTTTTTTGATTATAATCAGCTCGCCCGGGCATTGCAAGCTAAAAGCTTCACACCTACATCTAAAACCAAACTCAAAGTTGAAGATACTCAGGAAGAACATTAAAATCACACACATTTTTTTTCTCTCTTTTTTTTTCTTATTTTTCTTTTCTTGTTTTTTTCCTTTCTTATTTCTTTGGACCTTCTTGCTATACTATAGTTCACAGCTTCATCAGACGGTAGTCAATGAATGAAAAGGGAGGAGAGTTTCAAAATCTATGGCAGAAGATGTAAATGTTTGTACGAGTGTCAGGGAGTGAACCTATTACTAAATCACCTTCTTGTTAGGCATCTAGCTAAAATAAGGGCAATGTCTGTGTATCTGTATATTCTTGTTCCTTTATGGAAATCCAACATGGCTTGGCTGAACTGCCTGAGCGCAATCTTGCATTTGTGTCTGGGAGAGGGGAAGTATTGCGGGTAGATAGTAATCTGAGCCAGATTCTGATAGAAAATCCTCTCGCTCCCGAGGGTTACGGGTTCAGATTGTTAATCTGTGAATCAAATGCATGAAAGATGCAAGCAGTAAGAAATTATAACTGCATTTTCGAAGGTTTCTGGACCACTGTCAGCATATACGTTGCGTGA
>CM068952.1:25261952-25272331 GCA_035128595.1 Eptatretus atami | reverse complement strand
GGGTATTCGGTATTTTATATAAATATGTTCCAACATAGAATACGAGGTATTTTCATAAAAAGATTTGGTTTTATCTGATCTGTATATAACCAACAACTTTTGATTTACTAATTAAAAATGTTTAAATATGAAAAAATTTATAGAGTTTTTAAGGAAACGCTAAGGTCCTTCTTTTTAGAAATTCAGAAGACAATTTTAAATTTGTTTCCTATTGTAAAAAATTATTTTGGATACAAGGCAAATAACCAAGAAATCCTGATGAAATATATGTATAGCTATTCTTATTGGGGTTGGAAATGATTTCAAGGATAGTTAAGGACGAGATGAGGAGTTTTTTTTGAAAAGAAATGACGAAACAAAGGGGAGGAGAAGGAGAAGAGAAGGAGAGGGGAGGAAAGAGAGAAGAAATAAATTTATAAAAAATATGGGACCAAGTGAGAATTGAAAAAAATTGGGGGTATATACAGAGAAATAATAAATCTTCAACGCAAACCGAGGAGGAAAACAAAGAATTGAGAAACAAGTCCCTTAGATAAAAATTTGCCCGTCCAAGATATAAAATCTGTTTTCCTTTGGTGTGATTGAAATTTTTTTTTTTTCTTAAATAATGTGGAGGAGAAGACGTGGAAGACCATTTTTTGAAGGATTCTTGTAATGTTTTTAAACAAAAAATTAAGATTCCAAATTGTGCCATGTTGTGAAAACTAAAGGTTTTTCGCAATCTGTAGGAATTTTTCTCAAAAAAATGAAGTTTATGTTCTTCCAGTTAAAAGAAAACTAATACTTAAATATCTCTATTTTTAAAAGTAAAAAATAACAAGATTAATACCAAAAGGCCATAATGTTCGGTGTGGTGGCTCAAAAGAGTTAAATATTTATCTTCCAAAACACAAACGTGGGGGTGATATAGAAAAGTTTTTTTATCAGGAGAAGTAAAATTTAAAAACAACTACTGGAATCTAACATCTACCAGGGGTATTCCTTTTCTGATGGTCCAGGAAGCAACTTGGAATAAAAAGATTAGATGAGAGCTTGACAATCCTAAACCGTGGAGCAAAACCTATCACAATAGGGTTTGAAAGGAGTGTGGCATGGAAGGCACGTTATTGATTATGGAAATACCAACAACGTTGGAAGTGAAAACATGAAGCCCGACAGAGAAATGTTTGTTAATAATTTGTTTCTTCTGAATACAAAATTTCCCAACCTTGGAGAAGAAAAGTTGAAAAATAGGTTCCATCGTGGAAGAAGATGATCTCAGTGCCTAAATTTGAAAACTTAGGCTTTGGATTCAAAAAAAAACTTATAAGCATCTAATGATGTCCAATTAGAATTTGAAGAGCAAAATTAGCTGAAATGAATTTTACATAAAACAATAATTCACAAAAGTTTTCATAGAAGGAAGGTTTATTTCAAGGAAAGTTATTTTGATTATTCTGTGTCCCCGCTTGATTTTGAATTGATCAATACATCGGAATGAGAGGGTAAAAAAGTAGCCTTTAACCGTTTATTGATTGAGGAGAAGATATGCATGGGTTGTCCCTTTGGGGAAAAAACAAAAACAGCAATACTCTTATGTTAGCCTTTCCAAACAGATATTATTATAAAAGTAGCGAAACCCCAAAACTTGTGGACTGGTGAAAGAGGTACAGAGTTTCACCAAAAAAATTTATGAATTTTCCTAAAATAAACAACATTAATATTTATAACTACAGAACCTTTAAATGAAAGGAAAAAATACAAAAAAGCCCACATCACATGATTAAAAAAAGAGCACATCCACAACACAATCCCCAATACACATAAACCCACCCCACACAAGCTCTAACCCACCAAACCACTTCCACACAAGCCCCACCCAACCACAAATCCCCATGCACACAAGCTTCCACACACATAATAAGCCCCCAACCACAAGCCTCCCCCCACAAAAAAACCAATCCACAAACCCACCCACAAACCACATCCACACATCCATATAATTTCAACATAAAATTAAGTGATCTAATTCCGTTCCCCACACGTTTTATTTAACTAAAAAAAAATTTGCTCCACCCACACCAACAGCCCACCCATCCACAAAGGCCTTACACCCACCACACCATCCAAACGACCTCCCCAGCTCCCACCACCCACACAAGTCCCCACCCAACAAGCCACCCACCCACACAAAGCCCCACAAGCATCCACCCATCCCCACACAAGCCCCAACAAGCCCTCCCACCCATCCCACACCAAGCACCCCCCACTCCAACCACCACACAAGCTCCACGCAACCTACACAACCACCCACCCAACACAACTCCACACCCACCAAGCCTCCACCCATTCCACACAAGCACACCACACCCACACAGCCTCACCCACCACACAAGCCCACCCCCACACAAAAGCCCCATCACAGCCCACCCATCACAAGCCCCACCCACCCACGAAGCCACCCTCAAGCCCCACCCATCCACACAGCCCCACACCCAATCCCACAAGCCCAGCCCCCCACCCACACCAAGCCCCCCCACCAAACCACCACAATCCACCTTCCCAGACCCGCCCATCCACTACAAGCCCCACCCATTCACCCACCACAGCCACCACCCATGCCCCCACAACCCAACAAAGCCCCACCCATCCCACCAAAAGCTTCCACCATCCCACAAGCCCACCATCCCAAACAAGCCCAACCCACCGCATCAAAGCCAAGCCACCCCCACCCCACCACCCACCCAAGCCCACACCATTCAGCCCACCCATCCACACAAGCCCCCACCCACCAACCAAAAGCCCACAGCCCACACATAGCACAAGCTCCACCCATCCACCACCAGCCCCACATCAACAAGCCCACCAACCATTCCACTCAAGCACCCCATACCAAACCCCCACCCATCCACAAAGCCCACCCACCCACTCAAGCACCCACCCCACACAGGCCCCCCCACCCCACACAAGCCCCACCCATCACACACAAGCCCCCACCACCCAACACCCTCCACCACCAGCCCAGCCCCACCCCACCAAGCCCCACACACCACTCCACCCATCCACCACACAAGCCAACTCCACACGCTCCACCCACCCAAGCCCCACCCACCAGGCCCCACCCCACCCCACACACCCACTCCCAAGCCCCCCACCCATCCACCAAGCCCCACCTCCACACAGCCCACCACAACCACTCAAGCCCCACCCACACAAGCCCCCCCACCACAACCACACACAAGCCCCACCACCAAGCTACAAGCCCGCCCATTTCCACAACAAGCCGCCCACCCACACAAGCCCCACCCCCACCCACACCAACCCCACCGATCCCACACCACCGTCCACCATTCCACCAACTACAAGCCAACCACCCACACAAGCCCCACGCATACAACACTCATAGTCCTCCACCGACCCATCAGCTCCCTCCACCTCACCCCCCACAGCTGAATCATGTCCCGCTAATGCGTCCCCCCCATCTCCACTCAGCGTCCGCAAACCCTCCTTACACAATGCCCCATCCGCCACCCACACAAGCCCACTCCCCTCATATCAAGCTCACCTCATCCACACAATGCCCCACACCACCACACAAGCCCAGCCTCTCTGACACCAAGCACCGGCCACCTAACAGCCACCCACCCACACAAGTTCCACCCACCCAACAAGCCTCCAGCCTCATACATCCACTCCACCATCCACACAAGCCCCCATACGCCTCACCACACATGCGCCCGACCATCCACACTAAGCCACCTAACAAATCACACAGGCCCTCAGCCCACCCACACAAGCCGACTACCCACACGCCCCATCCACTCCACACAGGTCCGCACCCCCCAAGCACTTCCACCCATCAACACCGACCTCACCCATCACACATAGCCCACCACCCCACACAAGGCCCACCATCACACAAGCCCCACCTCAGACAAACACAAGCCCACCCCCCACACAGGTTCCACCGCACTCCCCCACCCACCTCCACCAACAAGCCGATGCAATCCACACAAGTCCCACCCATCCTATCTACACGTCCCCACCCCGGCACAAGCCAGCCCCCACACCACTCCCTCCATCACCATAGCTCTCACACCCCATCACACGCCCCACCACCACTCAAGCCCCACTTCCTCCAACAAGCCCACCCTCATCAACGCCCCCACCCATCCTCACAAGCCCCACCATCCAACACAAGCCCCACCCATCGAACTATCAAGCCCCACCCTATTCCTATACAAAGCCATTCCCCCCTATATGGACGCTCCCACCGTTTGATGCCACCACCCCGCCTCATCCATCCCCCCACCCTCCCCCCACACACACCGGCGGAGGGTGTGAGGGGTGGGAATGATGTGGGTGGTGGTTGGGTCGTTGCTGGGAGCGCACTACCCCCCCCTCCCCCTCCTTTGCACTTCCTTTATTTCTTTTTTAATAATCAAGAATGTAAATAATGGAAGCACAGCAAGATATAATTACCATCAAGTTTGAAAATATTCAGCATCTTTCTTTGGTTTAAATACTTCGAGTTGCGAGATAATGTGATAGCGCTGACTCTTTTCCAGCCAGTCTCTGATTCAGATGTCTTGCTGATTTTGGCAAACTCGATCACAAGTTTATTCCTGTTTCAAAACAAAGAGTGTAAAGAACAATTTAGGGTATATAAAGATGTATATTATGATCATTAATAATTCAGAAATTATTGAATATCATATAATATTTACACTCCAGAAGATGTGACGTTTTGTGTCCATTTCATCTCCAGGCTTAAGGCAGATCTTAAATTTGGAACAAGTTTGCATCTGAATCTCACCGTTGGACCTCCTTCAACATCTTGCCAGTTGCACACGGTTACGAAATTTCATTCGCTTCAGTCCACCCATGTATGATTCAGTTTTATTGTGAAAATAAAAAGCAAGTATGTCAAAATTATCACACCAGTTGGTATTGCTTTTAATTAATTACCACCTACCAAATAAATAGTTGTGTTAAGGAGAACAATCAAAAGACAAGACGAGACAGGAGCAGAGAGAGGAGAGAGAGAGAGATGAGAGAGAGAGAGCGAGAGATTAGAGAGAGACAAAACACAAGAGAGGGACAGTAAGAGAGACAGAGACAGACAAACAGGACAGATGAGACAGATTAGAGATGACAGAAAGATAGAAGAACGAGCGATAATTTTCTTCACTTGGACTCAGGTTCATTCAAGATCAAAGGACGTTTGCAGAGTACTTGTTTCCCATGTCAACAATATATTCATCTATTCATTTTCGCGAAAAAGGAATAGTCAGATTAGTCGTTCATTTTTATCCCATGTCGTGTAATTCAGATTAGTCATTTTCAACATCAGTTATCAACGAAGTTCTTATTGAGGGACAATCTGTTTTAGAAAAAAAATACAATAATTATTAGTCATATCATGATTTAATAATAATCAATTGCTTCTGTGCTCGGTCTTAAGGAAGCCAGACTTTACAAACACACACCAAAACTACCAATATTGTGAGGTTATCTTCTTCTCAGTTGAAGATAGTTCATGCTCAGTCATTTACATTGGGCAACGATGAAGAAAAATGAAAAAACGTTCAAACAGGAAGAGATTGTCCAACTGAGAGAAATGCCTTGACTTATTAAACACGTCTTCACACAGTTGGTTTAAATAAGCAATTTGATGAAGTAATGGAGATTACATAGACAATGGTTTTTCCAGAAGTGAGGTCTTCCTGTTATAATGGTTCGCGGAGTTGGCTAACCGTTTCTTCATATATCCCTCTCTTCAGCTGACTCTTTTTTAACACTTCTTGGAAAATGAATATGCTAATGATTTTTGATAAACTACATTGTAAAAGCTGTTTTTAACTAACTTTGTTTTGTTAGTATTTCTGATGATTTTAAATATAACCACGAGAGACAACGGCACGGGATACCCTCATTTCTCACGTGCACGACTCTGCTCCAAAAAACACTTCTTATTTTACAAAACTGGAAGGAATATGATGTTATAAGAAATTAGTTTCCCGTAAGGGTGTAACGTGGACAAAATTCATTGGTTCGCTCTTTTGATGGAATGAAAATATAAAAGGAAAGAAGTGGCTTTAATCAGTAAGTCTCATTTAACATTTTGCTTGAATGGGAGGGGGAGGAAATCAGTTCCTATTTTAGGCTTTTTGGACCTTGAGACCGAAAGGTTTTCCCTTTTCCCCATTCAGTTGGTTTGGGGCTAGCAGCGCTATTCCTATTATATGGATTGAAGGGAAATATATTTTTTAAATGCCTCTCTCTCTCTTCTTGAAACTGCTGCATCACATCAGGTGCGTGAGCATTTAATGATCTAGTAGCAGCTGGGGAATATATGTTTTAAATTTCAACTTGATCGGAAACCGTGTCTGGCAGCCAGAATTATTCTAATTTTTTACTGATTTGGTTCTTTTGATTTTTTTGAAAGGCTCAACTGGCTGTACCTGGATGGTTGAGTGGTTAGAGTTAGCAGATTGAAACCCCATTCCAAGATTCCTCTTGCTTGTTCCCTATCATTAGATACCAAGGAAACCTATCCGAATCATTGCTTTTTGCTTTGTTTCTGGTTCCTTATCTGATTGCTCCAAAGTGGTAATTTTCATTTGGTCTTCAATTTGATTTGATTAATGTTTTTACATTATAAATTTGCACCAGAAGAGTTGGTCGCACCAAGTCCTTCTCAAGACTGTGTGGATAAGTAGTCTTGACATACCATTTAGTTGGAGAAGAAACAAGCTCTTTAAACCAACATGTACAAAGCATCATAGGCCAATGCAAACGCATAAAAGCATCTTAAAACATTCAGCCAATAGATTGAATTTACGAGTGATTACTTGCAAAAAGTTGTCTCTTGATGTTTAATTAATATGATGATTGTAAAAATGAGCAGAGAATATTCATTGTATTTTACAAGAACACACAAACCTATACCATTGCTCCATTAATTTTAAAGGGTGAGGAAGCACACTTATCAGGACATCAGTGAGAAAAAAGAAAAAAGGCAAACAAACAGGGAACACTGCTTGAGTTCATTAAATGTTTTTCATTTTGCATTAATCTATTTTCATGAGAATTGTTTTGATAAACAAATAATATGTATAAAGGCTATTTTGCCTCAATGCCTGCTTTCACACCCTCAATCTAATACAACCTTGTTGTTTGAAGTTCTTCTTACTCCTTTAGAGAGAAAAGTAACTTGGGAGAGACCAATCCCACGATCCATCAAACCCAGTTGAGAGATACAAATATTGGGAGGCAACTAAGCTGGGCAGACGCATCAGAACAAGCAGACAGATTTTGTTCCTCTTGAAGAAAGAGCAGCAATGGCGAGAAATGATACTACCCGCATTAATGCCCTTGTGATAGCAGGGTGGAGTAGAAATAACGATTGCCATGTCGACCCTAAATCTTTCTGTTGTTCCGGTACAGTTTTCCTGTAAGGTGATGTAACAATAATAATATGACTTGGCAAAAGGCGTGTCATGTTAGCATTAATCTTCTGGAAAGAGCAGACCACCTTACCTAATGCATTTCAAAAATATTTGGCATGTACCTACTGTCGCTTCGCTGGCAGTTATCAAAAGACACCACGTTGTTTTCCATGACAAACACTATTAGCCGGGCTATTCTGCGAGTGTCAACTGAGATGTAAAATTAAAGTGAAACACACGAAAAAATATGAATCTTTTATAACACATCAATTGTTGTTGCCATCGGATGTGGTTGTTTTGTGCCTTCTGTTCCTTTTATTTATTTGTTTCTATTGTTCGAGAAGTATTACTGTTACTTTCCTTTTGTGTGCTTCCTCCCGTGTCCGTGTCAAGGGTTCCTGTAAGCTCTGAATAATACAATGTACCATTGGAACCGCACATTAAACTCCGAGTCCGCATCCTCAATCCCAAGATAAAAATGTATGAGCAAGTTTGTGAATCGAACCATTTTACATTTACATCGCTCTTCCTTATGGCCTGGTTTACCTTTATAACGGATTTGATCGTAATCAATGTCACTTCAGATGACTAATATTGAAAAACACTTAAATTCTACGACATTTTATCTTCCGCGTGGTTGATTGCTTTCATCGCATGCAAGGATGGAGGAACATCTCTGAGTGAATCCTAGTTCAGAATTTCAAAAACCGAAATCAAAGGCCGTGTTACTATGTTATAGGTCTTGAGGAGAATCCAAGAGCTAGAGAGAATGAAAAGGCAGCAAGGACAATGGAAGACCAACAATTTGAAAGCTGGATGACCTAGTGGCACCCCCGATGTTGTGTTTAAATGTTGAAGTTTGGCTTCAAATTATGTTCTGTGAAGGTCGTGAACAACAATGCAACTCATTCGCAACGATTGGTTGATGTGTTTTCATCGTATTTTTAGTGTCAGGGTATGTGTTGGAATTCCTCACGCTTCTTAACAAATGAAGTTAAGTCCCACAACTAGCCTGTTCATTGCAAAGTATGTTAAAATGGTACAAACAAATACAGTGCACAGGGAGGATACTCTGAAACCATTGTTGTGGGAGTTTACCAGTTTAGTGTTTTCCACTGATTGTTAACTCATGTTTTCAGAGCACACATTATCAATGATGGGTGCAAGAATAATATTTGTTTGTGTTTCCAAAGAGGACATATGGAAACTCATTTGCATATTTCTTTGCAGTATACATGGGTGTGAAACAATAAAGCCTCTCAACTTTGAAGAGAAAACTTGGACTGGCATCCTGAAGCTCACCGCGGTATCAGGGGCAACGTCACCTAAACCCTCACAGACTCCCTTAGATCACTGAATATCTTTGTAATGTCATGAACAAACTTTGGTACCTCATGTGGTGATGAAGGTTGTGGTCAGATTCATTTAGAAATCATGTGTAGTTTCCGGAGAAGAAGCAAATACGCTATTTTTAGGGGTCAATCACCCCCCCCCGTGGGCCCCCCCCCGTTAAACCCGTTTAATGAGTGACAGATTTTGATGCAGTCGAATATACTTTGCGTATATCAATGGGTGAATGAATCGTTGAGTGCCCCAAGTTCATCATCAACATGTGTTTTGTAGAATTCAGAGAAGAGTAAATACCCTATTTGGGGGCGGTCAAAAACCCTCGTCGCACCCTTTAATGAGCACAGAAAATTTTTGATGGGTTTGATAAACTTTGGTACATCACTGGTGTGAGGTTGTGGTCAAGTTTTCATCGAAATTGTGGTTGGTGAGTGTGTGTAGTTTTGGAGAAGATAGCAAATACCTATTTTTTTGGGGGTCAAAAAAACCTCCACCGTAACCCCCTTAATGAGCTCAGATTTTTGATGCGTCAATAAAACCTTCGTTGGGCAAATTAGATATGAAGCTTGTGCGCAAATTATCAAATCGTTGTGGTTTGGTTCAAGCGATAATGACTGGAAGTGTTTACGACTGACTGAACCTGACTTCACTCACTCACTCACTCACTCTCACTCACAAGGACAACTGCCTCAATCGCTGATAGCTCACCTGACTAAAGTTCAGGTGAGCTAAAAAAAAAATGCCAAAGAAACAGGTACACATGGAGGAGCACATATTTTGCTTCCCTCCATCTACCTGTTTCTTGGCAATTATTTTTTTGATTATAATCAGCTCGCCCGGGCATTGCAAGCTAAAAGCTTCACACCTACATCTAAAACCAAACTCAAAGTTGAAGATACTCAGGAAGAACATTAAAATCACACACATTTTTTTTCTCTCTTTTTTTTTCTTATTTTTCTTTTCTTGTTTTTTTCCTTTCTTATTTCTTTGGACCTTCTTGCTATACTATAGTTCACAGCTTCATCAGACGGTAGTCAATGAATGAAAAGGGAGGAGAGTTTCAAAATCTATGGCAGAAGATGTAAATGTTTGTACGAGTGTCAGGGAGTGAACCTATTACTAAATCACCTTCTTGTTAGGCATCTAGCTAAAATAAGGGCAATGTCTGTGTATCTGTATATTCTTGTTCCTTTATGGAAATCCAACATGGCTTGGCTGAACTGCCTGAGCGCAATCTTGCATTTGTGTCTGGGAGAGGGGAAGTATTGCGGGTAGATAGTAATCTGAGCCAGATTCTGATAGAAAATCCTCTCGCTCCCGAGGGTTACGGGTTCAGATTGTTAATCTGTGAATCAAATGCATGAAAGATGCAAGCAGTAAGAAATTATAACTGCATTTTCGAAGGTTTCTGGACCACTGTCAGCATATACGTTGCGTGAGTGATTCAACGATAGTAAGGGACGAGGAAGGAGTTGAAGAAACTGAGACAAAGGAGAAGGAGAAGAGAGAAGGAGAGGGAGGAAAGAGAGAGAAGAAATAAATATAAAAAATATGGAAACCAGTGAGATTAGAAAAAGATTGGGGGTATTACAGAAAATAAAT
>CM068952.1:25246092-25258385 GCA_035128595.1 Eptatretus atami | reverse complement strand
GTGTTGGGGATGGTAGAGGAAGGTTCTTTCGGATATTCCACGTGCGATGCGATATTCAATATGGCGGCTAGGGCAGCCATCTTGAATTTGCCGTTTCCTGGATAACATAATGTGAGACGGCTTGATAGATTGATTTTATTTGCAAAGCAAAAATAAATGTCAATGCACCACAGATGGGGTGCACTTGCTTTTATTTCTTTTCTTCTTTTTTTTCTACTTGCACTTGAACTGGTGTTGTGCGTGGCGTGCGTGCGGCCGATGCCTGCATTACTATGGCCACCATCTTGAAATTGGTTTTGCGTCGGGGCTGAGGGTTTCGCCCCGTTTGCGGATTGCTATTTTTAAAATCTTGACATAGATTTCACTCAGATGTTCCTCCATCCTTGCATGCATGAAAAGCAATCAAAGGGTAAGATGTGCGAGAATTTAAAGTGTTTTTCCATAAGATATATTAAGTGACTTGATTGATGCAAATCCGATATAAGTAAACACCATAAGAAGAGCGAGTAAATTAAAATGGTTCGATCACAAACTTGCTCGTTTTCAAAGCCCATGTTTCTGGGATTGAGGATGCGCAGGACCTCGAGCTTTAATGTAGCAGTTCCAATGGTAACATTTATTATTCTACGTTAGCAGGAACCCTTGACAATGACACAGGAGGAGCACACACAAAGGAAATACAGTAAATACTTCTCGAAGCAATAGAAAACAATAAAAATAAAAGGACACAGAAGGAGCACACAAACAACCACATCGATGGACAACAACAATTGTTATGTATAAAGATCATTTTTTTTCGTGTGTTTTACTTTATTTTACATCCTCGTTGACACTCACAGATAGCCGTGCAATATGTTTGTCATGAACAACGTGGTGTCTTTTGATTAAACTTGCCAGCGAAGCGACAGGAGTACACCAATATTTTGAATGCATTAGGTATGGTGGTTGCCTTTCCAGAAGATTAATGCTACTATGACAGCACTTTTGCCAGTCATATTATTTATTGTTACACACCTTACAGGAAACTGTACCGAACAACATAAGAGATTTAGGGTCGACAAGGCAGATGGTTCTTCTTAAATCTGCTGAGCTTAGTTACAAGGGCATTAATGGGAAAAAAATGCATCATTTGTATGAGCCTGTTACTTTTCTTCAAAGAGGAACAAAATCTGTCTGCTTGTTCGATGCGTCTGCCCAGCTTGTTTGCCCTTCCTCCTGAGTTCATGTGTACTCTCATCTGGGTTTGATGATCGTGGGATTGTCTTCCAAGTTACTTTTCTCCTCTTAAAGGAGTAAGAAGAAAACTTCAGAACACAAGGTTGTATTAGATGAGGGTGTGAAACAGGCTTGAGGCAAAAAAGCCTTTTATACCATAATTTTTGTTTACTCAAACATTCTCATGAAAATAATTAATGTAAAACTGAAACATTAATGAACACTGCAATGTTCCCTTGTTTTTGCCTTTTCTTTTTTCTCAGAATGTCCTGAATGAAGTGTGGCTTCCTCCCTTTAAAATTAATGGACAATTGGTAAGTTTGTGTGTCTTGCTAAATACAATGAATATTTCTGCTTATTATTACTCATCATTTAAATTAACATCAGAGAACAACTTTTGCAGTCATTACTGTAATTTCAATCTATTGGCTGAATGTTTTAAGAATGCTTTTATGCGTTTGCATTGGCCTAGATGCTTGTCATGTGGTTAAAGGCTTGTTCTTTTTCCAACTAGATGGTATTCATAGACTACTTATCCCACACAGTCTGAGAAGGACTTTGTGCGAGCCAACTCTTCTGGTGGCAAATTTATAATTTAAAAACATTAAATTCAAATCAATGAAGACCAAATGAAATGGTACCACTTTGGAGTCATCAGAAGGAACCAGAACAAGCAAAAAGCAAGGATAGGGATAGGGTTTCTGGGTATCATGGATAGGGAACAAGCAAGAGGAACTTGGATGGGGTTTCAACTGCTACTCCTCTACCCTCAAACCATCCAGGCACAGCCAGTTGAGCCTTTTACAAAAAAAAAATCAAAAGAAAACAAGATCAAAAATAAATAATTCTGGCTGCCAGACCGTGTGTCCGATCAAGTTGAAATTTAAAAACATATATTCCCCATCTCTACTAGATCATAATTTTGAAATTCACGCGATTGATGCAGGCAGTTCAGAGAGAGAGAGAGAGCATTTAAAAATATATTTCCCTTCATCCAATATGAGTAGAGGATAAATGGGGCTTCTGAGCAGCCATTCAAATGAATGGGAAAAGGGAAAACTTTCTGTCTCAAGGTCCAAAAGCCCAAAATAGGAGACTGATTTCTCCCCTCCCATTCAAGCAAATGTTAAATTGAGACTTACTGATTAAAGCACTTCTTTCTTTTATATTTTCATTCCATTCAAAGAGCGAACAATGATATTTGTGTCCATGTTATCCTTTCGGGAATAACTTCATTTTCTTATAACATTCATTTCCTTCAGTTTTGTAAAATGGAAGTGTTTTTGGAGCAGGAGTCGTGCCGTGAAAATGAGGAAGTATTCTGTGCCTTGTCTCTCGTGGTTATATTTTAAATCATCAGAATACTAAACAGAACAAAGTTTTTAGTTTTTATTATCAAAATCATTTAAAGCATTTTCATTTTCGTGTTAAATGAGTCAGACTGATTGAGAACGGTTGCCTCGCCAGAAACCAATGTCTTTTTCCTTTGTGGAAACTCACTCTGGAAAAACCATTGTTATGTATCTCCCATTACGTCATCAAATTGCTTATTTAAACCAACTTGTGGGAAGACGTGTTTATAAGTCAGAATTTCTCTCAGTTGAAATCTCTTCTGTTTGACGGTTTTTTCATTTTTCTCATCTTGTCCCAATGGTAAATGACTGAGACATGAACTATCTTTCATCTGACGAAGAAGATAACCCATCAAAATATTGGTAAGTGTTTGTGTGTGTGTTTTGTAAAGTCTGGCTTCCTCTTGAATGATGGTGAAGCATGTGATTATTAATTAAATCATGATATGACTATATATTGATTGTTTTTTTTTCTAAAGGTTGTCCCAATAAGAACTTCGTTGATAACTGATGTTGAAAATGAGCTATCTGAATTACACGACGAGTGGATAAAATGAACGACTTCCTTGAAGACATTTATTCTTTCGAATGAACTGTATGTATTATTGTTGACGGAAACAAGTACTCTCACGTCCTTTGATCTGAATGACCTGAGTCCAAGGTGAGAAAATTATCGCTCTGTCTCTCTATTTCTCTCTCATCTGTTCTCTATCTGTCTCTTTGTCATCTTGTCTCATCTGTCATCTGTCTCTCTGTTCTATCTGACTCTGTCTATCTGTCATCTGTCCTATTGTCATCTGTCTATCTGTCTCTGCTCTCTATCATGTCTCTTCTGTTCTCTATCTGTCTCTATTGTCTATCTCTCTATGTATTCTGTCTCTGTTGCTCTGTCGTCTCTCTATCCTGTCTCTGTCTCTTCTTCTGTCATCTGTTCTGTTATCTCTCCTGTAGTCTTTTCTACTCTCTCTCTCTCTCTATCTCTATCGTCTCTTCTATTTCTCCTTCTCTTCTCCTTCGTCTCCGTTCTCTGTCTCCGTCTGTCTTTTTTTGTTCTCCTTATACACAACCCTTTTATTTGTATGGTGGTAATAATTTAAAAAACAATACCACAACTTTGTGGTAATTTTTGAACTTGCTTTTTATTTTCAGCATTAAAACTGAATCATACATGGGTGTGTGAAGCGAATGAATTTCGCAACCTGAATGGGAAGATGATTGAAATTCACGGTGATGATTCATTTCAAACTTGTTCCATTTAAATGCTCAATCTGGATGAAATGGACACAAAATTCGAATCTTCTGGAGGTAAATGTTATATTTATTATTTTATTAATATCATATATAATCATTTTATATACCCTATAATTGTTCTTCACATCTTTGTTTTGAACAGAAATATGTTGATCGAGTTTCAAAATCCAAGACATCTGAAGCAGACTGCTGGGAAAGATCGTTCATTCTCGCAACTGAATATTTACCCAAGAAAATTGAATATTTTCAACTTGATGAATTATATTTGCTTTGCTTTCAATTATCTAATTCTTATTTATAAAAAAGGGAAAAAAGGAGGGGAGGGGGGGTTAGGTGCGCTCCCCAACGACCCACCACCCCCTCATCCACCCCCTCCCTCCCCGTGTGTGTGTGGGGGAGGGTGGGGGGGTGGGATGAGGGGGGTGGTGGGTCAAAGTGGGCGCAAGGGGGTGGGGCTTGTGTTGGTGGGGCTTGTGTGGATGTGGTGGTGTGGATGGTGGATGTGGAGTGGTGGGGCTGTGGGTTGGATGGCTTGTGTGGGTGGTGGACTTGTGGCGGTGGGTGGGGCTTGTGTGGGTGGGTGGGGCTTGTGTGGGTGGGTGGAGCTTGTGTGGGGTGGGGCTCTGTGTGGATGGATTGATTTACATGTTGTGGTGGGGACTTTACTATCTTGTGTATGTGGTTGTGGGTGGGGCTTGTGTGGAGTGGTTTTGTGGGTTGGAGTTGTGGGTGGGTGGGGCTTGTGTGGATGGTGTGGGGCTTGTGTGGGTGAGGTGGGCTTGTGTGTGTTGGGTGGGGCTTGTGTGGTGGTGCTTGTGGTGGTGGGGCTTGTGTGGATGGGTGGAGTTGTGTGGGTGGGGCTTGTGTGGGTGGGGCTTGTTGTGATGGGTGGAGGTGTGGTGGGCTTGTGTGGATGGGTGGAGCTTTGTGTGTGGGTGGAGCTTGTGGGGGGTGGGGCTTGGGTTGGTGGGGGCGTTGTGCGGATGGTGGGGGCTTGTGTGGATGGGTGGGTTGTGTGGTGTGGGTGGGTGGGGTTGGGTGGGCTTTGTGTGTGTGGGTGGGCGTTGTGTGGATGGGTGGGGCTTGTGTGGATGGGTGGCTTGTGTGGGTGGGTGGGCTTGTGTGGGTGGGTGGGGCTTTTGTGGGTGGTGGGGCTTGTGGGGTGGGTGGGGCTTGTGTGGATGGGTGGGGCTTGTGTGTGGGTGGGGCTTTTCTGGGTGGGTGGGGCTTTGTGGGTGGGTGCGGGCTGTGTGGTGGGTGGGCTTGTGTGGTGGGTGGGGGGCTGTGTGGGTGGTGTGTGGCTTGTGTGGGTGGTGGGGCTTGTGTGGATGGGTGGGGCTGTGAGGGTGGGGCTTGGTGGGTGGGGCTTGTGTGTGGGTGGTGTGGAGCTTGTGTGAGGTGGTTGAGTTGTGGTGGATGGGTGGGCTTGTGTGGTGGGTGGGGCTTGTGTTGGTATGGGTGGGGCTTGTGTGGATGGGTGGGGCTTGGGTGGGTGGATTGGGTTGGGGCTTGTGTGTGATGGGTGGGGCTGTGTGTGGATGGGTGGGGTTGTGTGGATGGGTGGGCTTGTGTGGGTGGGGTGGGTGGGTGAGCTTGTGTGGGTGGGGCTTGTGTGGGGAGCTTTGTTTTTTATTAATGGCATGTGTGTGGGGACTTTTATACTAGGATGATGGAGTGGGTGGGCTTTGTGATGTGGGATGGGTGGGTTGTGTGGGTGGTGGGTGTGGTGCGGTGGGGCTTGTGTGGATGGGGGGCTTTTGTGGGGCTTGTGGGGTTGTGTGGATTTGGTGGAGCTGTTTGTGTGATGGGTGGACCTTGTGTGGATGGGTGGGGCTTGTGTGGGTGGGTGGGGCTGTGTGGGGGGTGGCTTGTGTGGGCGGGTGGGTTGTGTGGTGGGTGGGCTTGTGTGGGTGGGTGGAGCTGTGTGGAGGGGGAGGCTGTGTGGGGGGTGGCTTGTGTGGGTGGGGCGGCTTGTGTGGATGGGTGGTGTGTGGTGGAGCAAATTTTTTTTAATTAAATAGAATGTTGTGTGTGGGGAACTATTTAATCGTAAATATGTAGAAATATGAGGGGTTTTGAAAAGTAACTTGGAAGACAATCCCACGATCATCAAACCCAGATGAGAGTACACATGAACTCAGGAGGAAAGGCAAACTAGCTGGGCAGACGCATCAGAACAAGCAGACAGATTTTGTTCCTCTTTGAAGAAAAGGTAACAGGCTCATACAAAATGATGCATTTTTTATCCCATTAATGCCCTTGTAACTAAGCTCAGCAGACTTAAGAAGAACCATCTAAATCTCTTATGTTGTTCGGTACAGTTTCCTGTAAGGTGTGTAACAATAAATAATGGCAAAAGTGCTGTCATAGTAGCATTAATCTTCTGGAAAGGCAACCACCATACCTAATGCATTCAAAAATATTTGGTGTACCTCCTGTCGCTTCGCTGGCAAGTTTAATCAAAAGACACCACGTTGTTCATGACAAACATATTGCACGGCTATCTGTGAGTGTCAACGAGGATGAAAATAAAGTAAAACACACGAAAAAAAATGATCTTTATAACACATAATTGTTGTTGCCATCGATGTGGTTGTTTGTGTGCTCCTTCTGTGTCCTTTTATTTTTATTTTTCATTGCTTCGAGAAGTATTACTGTATTTCCTTTTGTGTGCTCTCCTGTGTCATTGTCAAGGGTTCCTGCTAACGTAGAATAATAAATGTTACCATTGGAAACCGCTACATTAAAGCTCGAGGTCCTGCATCCTCAATCCCAGAAACATGGGCTTTGAAAACGAGCAAGTTTGTGATCGAACCATTTTACATTTACTCGCTCTTCCTTATGGTGTTTACCTTATACGGATTTGCATCAATCAATGTCACTTAAATGATCTTATGGAAAAACACTTTAAATTCTCGACATCTTTACCCTTTGATTGCTTTTCATGCATGCAAGGATGGAGGAACATCTGAGTGAAATCTATGTCAAGATTAAAAACAGAAATCAAAGCAGTGTATATGTTATGAGGTCTAACACAGAATGAGAGAACCTAAGGAGTTAGAGGAGATATGAAAATGCAGCAAGGACAATGGAAGACCAACAAATTGAAAGCTGATGACTAGTGGGCACTCGATGTTGTTTTAATGTTGAAGTTTGGCTCAAATTATGTTATAACGGTGAACAACAATGCAACCTCCATTCTGCAACATTGGTTGATGTTGTTTCATTGTATTTTTAGCTGCAGGGTATGTGTTATTCCTCACTTTAACAAAGAAGTAAAGTCCCACAATAGCTGTTCATTGCAAAGTATGTAAAAATGGTACAACAAATACAGTGCACAGGAGGATACTCTGAACAGTCAGTTGTGGGAGTGTTACCAGGTAGTGTTTTCCACTGTTGTTACTCATGTTCAGAGCACCATTATCAATGATGTGCAAGAATAATATTTGTTGTGTTTCCAAAAGAGGTACCATATGTGAAATCATGCATATTTCTTTGCAGGTAATGGGTGTGAAACAAATAAAAAGCCTCTCAACTTGAAGAGAAAAATAGGACTGCGCATCCTGAAGCTCACCTGGATCAGGAGCAACAGTCACTCAAACCTCTCACAGACTCCCTTAGATCCTGAATATTTTGTAATGTCATGAACAAACTTTGGTACATCATGGGTGATGACGGTTGTGGTCAAGATTCATCGAAATCATGTGTAGTTTCAGAGAAGAAAGCAAATACCTATTTTAGGGGGGGTCAAACTCCCCCCACCCCCCATAGACCCCTCTAATGAGTACAGATTTTGATGAGGCTGATAAATTTTGGTACATCATGGGTGATGAAGGTTGGGCTCAAGTTTCATCAAAATTGTGTGTGTATTTTCGGAGAAGAGAGCAAATACCTATTTTGGGGGTCAATCACCCCCCCCCCGTAGACCCCTGTTAATGAGTGCAGATTTTGATGCAGTCGATATACTTTGGTATATCATGGGTGATGAATGTTGTGCCCAAGTTTCATCAAAATCGTGTTTGTAGATTCAGAGAAGAGTAAATACCTATTTTGGGGGGGTCAAAAACCCCCGTCGACCCCTTTAATGAGCACAGATTTTGATGGGGTTGATAAACTTTGGTACATCACTGGTGATGAAGGTTGTGGTCAAGTTTCATCGAAATTGTGTGTGTAGTTTTGGAGAAGATAGCAAATACCTATTTTTTGTGGGGTCAAAAAAACCTCCACCGTAGACCCCCTTAATGAGCTCAGATTTTGATGCAGTCAATAAACCTTCGTTGGGCATCAGATATGAAGCTTGTGGCCAAATTATCAAAATCGTGTGTTTGGTTCAAGCGATAATGACTGAAGTGTTTACGGACTGACTGACTGACTCACTCACTCACTCACTCACTACTCACTCACACATGGACACTGCTCAATCGCATAAGCTCACCTGACTAAAGTTCAGGTGAGCTAAAAAAAAAATGCCAAGAAACAGGTAGACTGGAGGGAAGCATAATTATGCTTCCCTCCAGTCTACCTGTTTCTTGGCATTTTTTTTGATTATAATCAGCTCGACCGGGCATTGCAAGTCTAAAAGCTTCACACCTACATCTAAACCAAACTCAAAGTTGAAGATACCTCAGAAGAAACAGTTAAATCACCACACATTCTTTGGACCTTCTTGCATACTATAGTCACAGCTTCATCAGAGGTGGTCAATGAATGAAAAGGGAGGAGAGTTCAATCTATGGCAGAAGATGTAATGTTTGTAGTGTCAGGGGGAGTTAACTATTCTAAATCACCTCTTGTTAGGCATCTAGCTAAAATAAGGCAATGTCTGTGTATCTGTATATCTGTTCCTTATGGAATCCAACATGGCTTGGCTGACCTCCACCAAATCTTGCATTTGTGTCTGGGAGGGAGGAGGTATTGCGGGTAGATGAACGATGCAAATTCTGATTAGAAAAAAATCCTCTCGCTCCCGGAGTTAGCGGGTATTGATTGGTGTGAATCAAATGCATGAAATGCAAGCAGTAAGAAATTTATAACTGCATTTGACAGGTTTTGACACTGTCAGCTATAACGTTGGTGAATGTCTCGAAACTGAATTACCCACCGACATAGAAGAGATGGACATGGCTATACTAGAGGGATTGTTCCTGCAGTAAGGTCAATCCACTGCTCTGACTTTTAAAAATATGATGGGATGACAGAAATACAAGATGATTACAATACTTTGCATAGCACTGTGAGCACAGCATACCAAGGAAGGGTGAACCACAGATAGCTGGGAAGTAGCTTACGATATCATGAGATACAGAAGAACATGAGCAAGTAACAAATGAGGTCAGCAGTCAAGAAACCGACACTAAATAAAAAAACAAGAAATGTACGACCATGAGCAGGCGGGTCCATCTCCAATATCAACGTGTAAACTAGACACGTATACATTGACATCGACATTTTGATGATATGGAACCCTTTCCAGAGCTGAAAAAAGTGCATTTCATAAAATGGAATATAATTTCCTTGAATTCGATCTCATTTCATGATATTTAAATGTGAGAAGCAAAAATGCAGTTTCAAGTAAAGTGCAACAGATGTGCAAACATGATCACGACATGTTGACATCAACCACAAAATACATAATTAAGCCAATGTCTGTGGCCAACTATTTATTTGTTTCTTAACAGTTTTTGGGAATATGTTCACGAAATATGCAAATGAGTCTGCCCCCTGTTATGGATGCGTCTGTGCAGCAGTGGAGAGAATGCTCCGATCTAGCAGATCTTTATTGACCGAGCTGAATGGAGACATTAAATAAAGGATTGAACACGACAGTGAACGGATTTTAAATCAAGAGTTTCATTTTGGGAGCTTCCGACTCGCTTGCAGTTTGAGCACAACACAGACCTCACATGCTCTCCGTGACCCTCCAATCACCAACACTTCCAGTAGTACAGGATAAATGTTCTTATAGCATCTCAAAATACAAAGCCAGTCCACACCCGCTTTGTACTCAAACTAAACTTGACGAAACCAACAGCTTAAAAAAAGAAAAGGTAAAATTTCATAATTAGTGTTCTTCATATTCTCATAATAAAGATTTGTTGAAAGTTTGATAACAAAAGCTGGAATGGATAATAATGAAACAGAAGCGATTACAAAACCCAGCCGTCATGCGCTATGCGGTGGATGGGCTAACGAGGGGTATTTGTACTTACTGTGACTTTGCCCTTTGACATTTTGACCCAATTATGAATTAGTCTTTTCGCGATTGCAAAACCCCGTCACTCGGGCTAGCAACAAACATTTTGTTTAACATGACAAAATAAAAAAGAGGGATGCCTCACATGCTGCTCCTATTGTTATAAAGAAACTGTGTTGAATATTGTCGTTATGCAATAATTCCTACACTGCTTTACCATTTAGCAATCTAAACTTTCCCCAGGAATTTTTCAATGTTAAAAAAACAAAAATCGCTGTACTTGCTTGCATTCCTTTTGGGAACCAGTTCACTTTTTGTAATAATTGGTTTGGGTTTTACCAAATTTACATTGTGGATTAATGCTTGCCATTCATTAGCTGAGATTCAATTATTTTAGGGACATAATCACAATATAAAGGATAAAAAAGTTTATCACATACGATAAAATAAATATGGGACATAAGAGCTCCCACTCCTGGCTGATATAACAACAGTGAAAACACAAGAGAGAAATTTTGAAAAGCTTCTGCCTATTTCACTAATTCCCACATTATAGTGGTATTAGCTCATCTTGGAACTAGTCATTATATGTTTCATAGAAATGTCACAAACATGAAAGCAACATATGGCGATGCAACACCGAAAACCCATTTACAGCATCCAAGACTTCAAATCAACGAAATAAACAAATGTAACTTAAACTCATAAAGCTCATACAATCACAGCATTGCCAAAGATGCAGAAACATAATAAATATTTCATTGTGGAGGAAGAGTTAATTAAATTTCGTGATGTCAAGTAAACCACATGAGGGATCCATTATGAGATAAAGGTTGTGAACAATCATAAAATTCCGGTGGAATTTAAAAACGTTTACCACCGTTGATGCACAATCTTTTACACCATGTCATTTAACATGTTAAATTTGTGATTTGTGCCTGTTCTTTGTGTCCTTTATGACTTCCCTAAAAAGAGTAAGTTTCCTGTTTGGAATGATTTTCAATTTTGTTTGACTGTCAGACAGGTAGATCAACTAAAACAATTACCTTTACTCATTTGTGTACATAAACACACTCGGAACAAGATTCCGTACAATTCGCAAAATTTAGAGCCAAAGCATTGCTAAACTGCAGGTTTGTGTTCCAATTCATTTTAGTGTTCAAACATATATATATATATATATAATTTAATTGAAATTAAGTAGTTCCTCGATCATAGACTGCAGAGTTGCCAACACCGAGAGAAGATGAAGCGATGGGATGGAAAGGATCGGTGGTGCATTGCAGCAAAGCGACTAGGGGGAGTGGGGTGGTTCCCCCTTCCCCGGGTGAGGAAATATATATATATAGACAGATGTTTGGTACCACAGAACTTCAATATGGATACAAACAAACACGACATAATAGTGACCGAAGCTTTTCTTGCTGCACTCTTCAGGGTAAGATCGCAGCAAATGAAGGAGGAAGTGAAGGCGCGTGCTTACATACGCAAGTCTGTATAACGTAGACACTGATTGGTTCAACCGTAATGACGTCATGGTTAATCCGAACACCCATTGGTCGGCTCATCATCTTCACCTCGAGCTCCCATTGGCTGGAGCAGAGTTCGCCAATGATTGACGTTTGCAACCACATCCTGGATAGAGGGGGGATGGGTTTCCCCAAAGGTCCATTCGCCATTTGTTACCGTACTTTCCTTGATATTTCCATGCTGAAAGAGACACAGAGACTGTACAAATTCCTTTTGACAACATAATATTGGATCGGTGGTAAGGATGAAGGTTGCTTCCAACATAGTAATGAAACGAGCTCCGACCTCGGCTCAATATGCTGAACATATCTGCATTGTACTGGTCTGCACAGATAGGGTTGGCAACCAGGTGCTGTGCAATGGCAGATAAAGCAGATACAGTGGCCGGTGGTTGCTGGATATTTCTACATGCTCGCACTGGTTGTGTTCTACTAACCCTCACAATCTTTCTTCGAATCGCCAAGGGACGTGTTGTTTGATCCGATCAGCCAATCTTAATGTTGTGCGGCCCACGTACCAAGCTTCACATCGGCACTTAAACTCATAAATAACATTGCAGGTTTGTGAGGTGGGTAGCACATCCTTATTGACTGACGTTATCAAATGGCGAGAGGTAAAGATTACTCGGGGTTGCATAGCCAGAAACATGTTGGATACAATATGTTTGATTTGTACTTCAAACCTTCATGATGATTGCCCTTTCCAAGGCATCCTGATAAAGACTGGACATTTGTCCGGACCAATCTTCCGAT
>CM068952.1:25048888-25080502 GCA_035128595.1 Eptatretus atami | reverse complement strand
AGAGGGGAGGGAGGAGAGAGGAGGAGAGGAGAGGAGGGAGGAGAGGGGAGAGGGAGAGAGAGGGAGGGGAGGGAGGAGGAAGAGGAGAGGGAGGGAGGGAGAGAGGAGGAGGGAGGAGGGAGAGAGGAGGAGGGAGGGAGGGAGAGAGGAGGAGGGAGGGAGGAGAGAGAGGGAGGGGAGGAGGGAGAGAGGGGAGGAGAGGAGAGGAGGAGAGAGGAGGGATGGGAGGGAGAGGGAGGAGAGAGGAGGGAGGAGGGAGAGAGGAGGGAGGGAGGGAGAGGGGAGGGAGGGGAGGAGAGGGGGGGGAGAGAGGAGGGAGAGGAGAGGGGGGGAGGAGAGAGGAGGGAGGAGGAGGGGAGGGAGAGAGAGGAGGGAGGGGAGGGAGGGGAGGGAGAGAGGAGAGAGGAGGGAGAGGAGAGAGGAGAGAGGAGGGAGGGAGGGGAGGGAGAGGAGGAGGAGAGGAGAGAGGGAGGAGGGAGAGGGGAGGAGGGAGAGGAGAGGGAGGGGGAGGGAGAGAGAGAGGAAGGGGAGTGAGGAGGGGTGGGGAGCGAGGAGGTGGTGAGTAAGGCGGAGCTAGGAAATGGGGGGAGAGAGAGAGTGAGGAACGAGTTTGGGAGAGCGACACTTCGCCACTATACACTATGGGAGCGAGGAGGTTTGGGGAGAGAAGAGAGGTGGAGGAAATGGGGAGGAAAAGGGGGTGTTCAGGACTTGTATTTAGGAGGTGGACTTGAGGGGAAGCAAGGTTGGGGGGATGGTCCCGTCTGCCGGCATTAGGAGAGGATTTAATAAATGGGGTACGTTAAAATAACAAGTACCAAAGGGGTCATACTAAACACCACACAATGAAGGTGGCTGGCATCAGATCTTAGGGTCTTGAGCTGAAGTCCCTGTTTTCTCTCTCGCCGTTGAACTAACACCATGTGGGTTGACTCAGCCCGTCATCCTTCCCAGGTTGGCAAAACGAGTTCCATGTTCCAAGTTCCATTGCAGTTCCACATGGACAAAATACACGAAAAAGGAAACCACAAAGGTTTTACCTTTAAATATATAATAGTTATTTTAATGTCGAATTCAAGTGGAAAAATTAGCGAAATTCAATTCCCACAGGAGCACACACAATATCGGTCGTCGCCTCACCAGTTCGAACCAACATGGCGGAGATCGAAACACGAGGTTTGATTCTCCTCCTCCTTCTTCTTCTTCTCCTATCTTCTCCTTTTTCTTCTTCTTCGTATACTTTTTTTGTGTTTTCCGGTGTTATCAGAGCCGCGAGGCTGTAATATAACTGCCACGCGCCTCAACTCATCGGCTCCGGCCAAATACAAAAAATAAATAAACAATTCCAGGGACTTTGTACTGTTCACCCCGTTACCTTTTTTAACCAGGTATCTTGATGACACATTATATCCGGTTTGGATGTGAGATCGCTGATGTATTTAATAAACTCCGGCACATGATTTTCATTAATCACCAGGAGAATCCCGGGACTGTTTGGAGTCTGACCCTCTGCGTTTTTTGCCTGACTGACTGAATATTTTATTCATCATCTTGGAAGAAAACCCCACCCAGCCCAAATGTTTGATGGCCGCAGTGAAAATAACATTGATTTTCTCCGATCTGTTCCCTGCTTGATCTGCACAATTTACTACTTCGGTGATTAGTGTAGTAGATAGTAGAAAAATCGTGCAAATTATGATACAAGCATCAAATTGGCTTTCTGTTCTGCACGGCTTTCTGATCAAATCTGCCTGATTGGCCATTTGAAAATACAAGATGGCGGCCATTTTTCAAGATGGCCGCCAAGTTAGCCTCCTGAAGTTGAAGACTTCAAGTCTGAAGTCCGAGGCAAGGTCGAAAAGGGGGAAGGAATCAGAAGAAGAGTGACAGGAACCAGTAAGACCCCAAGTAACTGGAGAAGCTCTCTTCGAGATGACAGCAACAAGACTGAGCTGTTTCACTTCCTTGCAGGAAAAGATGTGTGAAGCACAGACGACAAGCACAGTCATTGTCACAAAAGGAGAAGATGCCATTAGCAACACAAGGAAGTCATTGGATGCTGTGTCTCCATGTTGTTCATGAAGAAGCTGGCACTCGAATATTTGTACACGCCAGGGATGCAACGACGGATGGTAGCAAGTCCATTATCATTAAGGCTAATGACACGGACGTACTAGTCATAGCAATATCTGTACTGCCATCCTTACAGGAACTAGGTCTTGAGAACATGTGGATTGCCTATGGCCAAGGCGCGATGGATTCCAGTCCATGAGGTAGTTTCTGCAATAGGGCCTGAGAAAGCTAGAGGGATCCCATACTTCCATGCGTTCACTGGATGTGACTCGTGTCTGCCTTCCACGGTAAAGGAAGAAAACTGCATGGCAGACTTGGAACGTCTTTGATGATGTTTCTGAAACATTCACCAATCTCAGCCAGCATCCAACATTGATTCGTGATCTTGACCTGCAGAGGCTGGAGAGATTCGTTGTCCTCATGTATGACAGATCAAGCGCAGCCCTGGTGTGGATGGAGCAAGACTGGATCTCTTTGCCCGCAAGCAGAGGCCGTACAACTCAATTCCACCAACACAGGCAGCCCTCAGAGAACATGCAAAGCGTGCGGCCTATCAGGCTGGGATCATCCGGGGCCAGGCAACCATCTCCAGTCCAGACACGAGCAGTCCCGCTGAATGGGATGGACACAGAAAGGAGAGTATGGCAGATATGTGGACAACACTACCCCTATTGCAGCCAGCTGTCAGGAACTGACCAAGTGTTCCTGTAAGAAAGTTGCAACCGGAGATGCAAGTGCTTTCAGTCAGGGCTCCCCTGCACAGCACTCTGCAGCTGCATATGTGGACAGTAGCAGCTGGAGGAACATTCGCATGGTATGCATAACTTTGAACATTTACGAGCCAGGGCCCGGTTGCAGAAAGGCCTTAGCTTCATATGACAATCATTAAAGTGGTGCAAAATCAGAAAAAGTGTGTCAGGGGGCTTAAAAACAGGAAAATCCACTCCAGCAGGCTTGAAAACATAGGAATCCACACCTAGATCATGCAAATCGGACAACTGCAAATACTTCTAAGCAAAAAGTAACTTCGGAGGCTAACTTGGCGGCCATCTTGAAAAATGGCCGCCATCTTGGATTTTCAAATGGCCAATCAGGCAGATTTGATTATAATCCCCTGGAGAACAAATGTGCCAAATTTGATGCTTGTATCATCATTTGCACGATTCCTCTCAAAAATTGCTGTTATCTGCCCCACTACATAAAAACCAATGAACCCCGTTTTTGTAATATTCATATCCACCTCGGTGATTGTACTCTCAGTTTGGCATTCTTTGTCTTTCATCTCAGGCTGAACTCCCACCGATTTGGTTAGTCGGTTAACCGGGCCCTCAGTTGTGTCTTGCTCCAAACCACGTGTACTGGGGTCTTAATTTTGGGCACCATCAGGACAGCCTCAGCAGAAGACAGTTTCCCTGTGTCTTCACCTGTTGGATCTGGGCAGTTCTTTGGAATTTGGGGCACCCTCTGAAGGCTGCATGGGTCCCCACCACAATCAGCACAAGACATTTTTTCACGAGTGCAGCTTCCGTATTCGTGCTCTCCATTACATTTGCTGCAGCGTTGATTGCCCCTACTACAGGCTGGAGCAGTGTGACCAAGCTTTTGGCACTTGTAACATCTTCAGGGGCTGGAATGTATTCCTGTAGAGTAAAGGCTTGACCCCCGGGAAAACTTTGGGGGAAGGACTGGGTTGCCGAAGGACAAAACCGCCGAGGTGGTATTGACTTTGACCCCATCCCTGACCGTGGTGAGATGGCGAGCGTCAACAACTCCAACATCCACTAAATGGCTCTTGATGTCGTCAATTTCAATGGAGGGATCAATCCCGTAAATGACTCCTCGACTCTCCCTCAGAGACCAAGGAATCTGACACGAGACCCGGACGCCGCCAATATTTGAGGCTCTCATCACCGTCTCAATTGAGCAACTGATTTACAACTTAATGAAAAGGTCGCCGGATCTGAGCTTTTTGGCGCTGGACACGTCTCCAAATTATTATTTAATCAGTGTAGCCATTTTAATTGGGTTGGCGGAGCTTCAGGGTTTAGAGCCATTGGAGGCCGAAACTATGACCAATAGTTTGGCATGGTGCTCATCGGGGATTAAGGGGGCCTTATAACCGCTTTGTTAGGTTCCGACTCATCGGTACTCTCCCGCCATGGTATGCCCCTCTTCCTAGTTCGATTAACCGACCAAGTTGAACCTTCATCATCTTCACCAGACACGTTGATCATCCTTGATCACCTCCTCCCGGCACCCCGGAAGATTAACTTGGTCAGTTGAGCTGAGAATCAATCGTAATGCAGGCAAGACAGGATACAGAATACCAGAAAAAACCGATGCACCCTCGACACTCAAACCCGTCCTGTAACGTCGTCGACCCTCTCCAACCATTTGAGGTTCGATTTGATGTTGGAAGTTATTTATTATTATTATTATTATAGGTATATATTAATATATTTATTGTCATATTTTATAATGAAAGCAGATCACACAAAAAGGTAAAAAAAAAAAATGGGTATGTAATTGCAGAAAATTCTCAAGCATGGCTCGTTGTATTAGTACATGGCTCACGAGTGACCGTCGTTGTACTGCCATCCTCATTTTCAAAAAAATAAGGACCACTGTGGATTGTGCCGCCATCGCTTGCAAAAGCAGCTCATAGAGTGGGTCAATCCTGCTGATTAATTTTTTTCATTGCACTCAACGAAATTCCACTTTCAACACATTCCTTAATCTTTTCTTCACTCAATATAAACGTCTGAACAGTAGAAAAGGTAAAGTTTAATGCTTTGCTTAAATAAATACACTTACAATTATAAATGAACAGGAAACAAACATAATAAGTATATGTGGACAAATTACATACACAGTCCAGAAATTGAACCAAGGTTGTCACATAAATTGTGCCAGTGGTCTGCCAAATGAGCTATCTGGGTGACCAACTCACTAAGCACACAATTCCTCCACATATAGAAATGTCACTCTCTTTCCCCCGCTGCTTCTAGGACACTCACTGCCAACCATAGGAGCAGCGAGGGCCTGTCCACGAGAGGGTCTCCCCCCCATCGTGGGGGGACAATTCCATGTCCACTATTAATCACCACAGGGGGTGTAGTAATGCAATTATATAAAAAATAAACAGGAAACACAACCCTCTTAAACCCTCAGACCCATAAAGACTCCTAAGATCCTTTAGAACCCCAACATGATTTAAGACACTGAAGACCTCTAAGACATTTTAGACCCAGAAGACCCTTTAGAACCCCAACACCCTTAAAGACCCTGAAGACACCTAAGATGCTTTAGACCCCTAAGACTTTAAAACTGTCAAGACCCTTTAGACCCCATAGACCCGTTACACCCTTTAGAACCCATCGACCTCTTTGACTCTTTAGATCCCTGAAGACCCTTGGACTCCTTTCTACCCTTTTGGCCTTTAGACCTTTACACCTTTTAATACCCTTTAGACACTTAAGACCATTTCAATCCTTTTGACCCATTTACAATTTTTCAGACCTTTGACCTTTACACATTTACAACTAGACCACTTAGATCTTTCATTTGCAATCAACGACCTCTCAATGAGTACATCCCTCCATTTATTTGCCACACAAAATACACCACACCAAACAAGTCCTCACGAGGGTCTGCAATCTCTGATTGATCTTTCTTGTTGTGTTTGTCTTACTAGGGCCATCAACTCAGCTCATGCTTAAGCAATGGGAGCTGGAGTGAAGTAAGCCATCAATGTGTGCCCATCTCCTGTGGACCACCATCTATACTCACTCACGGATTCATCACTGCCATTGGTTATGTCATCCACGACACGATCTCCTACCACTGTGACCCCGGATACATCCTGGATGGAAACTGGAATCGCACCTGTCTTGCGAACGGACATTGGAGTGGAAAAAAACCTCACTGCAGAAGTTTGTACCTACTTCACGATGTGCTTGAACACTTTATTTGTGCGTGGATATGTGTGGGTTGCTTTACCATACAAGATACAAAATACCATACAAAATAGGATATGTGGGTTGCTTTACCATGATTCAGATGTCAACAAAAAAACACTCTAATACCTCAGATGGAACAAAATTGACACATCCACATCAATAAAAGTCTCCCACACATATCATCATCCTATATGTTCTACTTCTTGCATATAGTGGGGCAACTTAGCTAAATATAGCATAACAATTGTGCATTTTGTGAGGAAAACACCAAATTTGGCACACTAGTAGCCTATCATATTATGAACAGATTTGGATATTGGGCCATCTCAAATTCAGCCGCTGATGGCTGTGGCAGCCATTTTCCACTGCCATCAAAAATTTTGAGATGGCCCAATATCCAAATCTGTTCATAATATGATAGGCTACTAGTGTGCCAAATTTGGTGCTTTCCTCACAAAATGCACAATTGTTATGCTAAGTTGCCCCACTAATATGACAGCCTGGCTGCCAGGAATGCCAGCTAGCTATCATTTTGTTGGGACACGACTATGGCACTGACACTGTGCCCCTATACCAACCAGTACACTGGTACTCATTTTGCCAACCTCAGGATGACAGGCTAAGTTAACCCTACCTGGTGTTAATTCAGCAGCCAACAGGGCTCAAACTCAGAACCCTAAGATCCTAACCCAGCCACCCTAACCAATGAGCCAACACCAGGTTTACATGATCCGACATGATACATGGTTTTGCTCTCGATTTTTCATATTTTTTGAAAAAAAACGATCTTCATCAAGCTCTGTCATGTTTCTTGACTAAGATGTAAAAAAAAAATAAATACACACACTGTTTGGTATCAAGGGAGGCGCAAAGTGCCCCTCCCTTTATATGGAACGGTTTATTTGTGTGCAATTTTAACACCCCTCTGGAAATTTTAACAACTGCAAGTTTCAGAAGTAAATCCTTTGTACGTCAAGGTAATATGTTCCAAATTTCAGCAACGTCCATTTCCACATCCTTGAGTTTTTAACGAAAACCCTCAAAATTAACGTTGGTGTCTGTCCGTCAGTCTGTCTGTCCGTCTGTCCCTTTGTTCAAAAGGTGTTGGTGCTCATATCTCAAAAGCTATACATTGAAACGAGCTGAAACTGGAAATATATATCGGACAAGACGTGTAATTAATGGTTTGTGAAACAAATTCCACCTCAGTGTCATCGTTTTAGTCTTTTTGCGAGTTTTTGCTCATTAGCTATGAGCTTGAGTTCTGTTCTTGTGTGGTACAAGTATGCAATGGCAGTGTTGTCAGAAGCAGAGACTCCTGCAGCAATCAAGGGAAGTGCGAAGTGCTCCACCCTTTATATGGAACGGTTTCTCTGTATGCAACTTTAACAGGAACTGAAAATTCCTTGGGGGGGGGGGGGGTTGCTCCTCAAAATAGGTATTTGCTTTCTTTTTCAAAACGGCACATACAATTTTGATGACACTTGACCACAACCTTCATCACCCATGATATATCAAAGTTTGTTCATGACATTAAAAAAAATTCAGGGTCTAAGGGATGTACAGGGAGGTGCCCCCCAAAGTATGTATTTTATTTCTTCTCTGAAACCACACACACAATTTTGATGAAACGACCGCAAACTTCATCACCCATGATCTACCAAAGTTTGTTTATGTCATTAAGAAAATCGGGGTCTAAGGGGTGTATATGGGGGAAGGGGTGCCCCCCCAAAATAGGTATTTGCTATAACATTGGTTTGTTTGTACATTTTGCTGATTCCATCCCACGTTGACTTCCTCATCAGTATCATTGAGCTTCCTACCAGGAGAGCGCCCAGGTGTATTGCCCCTATTTTTGCTCATTGGGGCGAACACCAAAAAGTTAGACACCAAAAAATTTACTCCGGAAGTAAAATAGTCAAACGCGAGGACTCATAACTTATGAACCGTTGGATGAAAGTTTGTGAAATTTTGAATATGAATGGAGGGACGCTTGTTGAGACTTCGACGTTACCCGCAGCCTCATAATTAGGGACATAGCAAAAATTAGGGATACCGTAAAAGTGGACTTTGGAAAAAATATCAATTTTTCAGGCGCTCCAATTCTCGAAGAAAACTGGCTGAAACATGGAATACCGTATGGAATACAGAGAAACTGTTCCATATATTGTAATATATTCCAAGCTTTTTCTCAGTCTCCTGCCGGTGCTCTCACGAGGATTCTGGAGGAAAGATAGATGTAAGTGGCTGGCTTTGCATGGTGGAACTTTAATCTTATGAACTTGTAAAAGCATGACCTGCCGTGTTCTGTTAGCAAGCAGCTTGCTTGATTTTAAGCGCTCAAGAAAGCACTCCAATAGAACGGACTGCTCGGAAATGCTTAACAACATGGTGGTCTCCAATGTAAACAATACTATCGTGGTAATCCAACAAATGCTGCCTGGGCCGTCATTGTACACCACTCCTTCCCAATTCCATATACAGGTGATTCATGATGTCATCGTCGGGTGCTGAAGGAAGGGGGGGAGTACTCAGTTTTCACTCCGTTTGTTTGTTTGTTTTCTTGGTTGGTTGTTTGTTTTCTGGTTTTCTTGTTTTTCCGGGTGATATCTCAGCCATCCTTTGAGATAGCAACCTGAAATTTGGGGACAAATATGAAGATGTGCTTTGGCAAAAACGGTATTTTTTACGTTTTTTGATTAATCAATTAATTGATTAATTACTTGATTATTATCTATTTATTAATTACTTTTTTTATTTTATTTCTCATCAGGGAAATATCGCAGGCACCTTTTGAGTGAGGAAACTGATATTTGGACATGACAGTGACTAAGTGATTTGGGTATAAAGGGTGTTTTTGATTGATCGATTGATTGATCAATTAATCGATTAATTATTATCTTTCTTGTTTGTCCGGGTGATATATCAGCCATATTTTGATGTAGGAAGCTGAAATTTGGTGACAAAAGTGAAGATGTGCTTTGGCAAAAACGGTATTTCTTTTTTTTTTTGATGAATGAAATAATTGAATAATTACCTAATTTTTATCGATTTAATCATTACTTATTCATTTTATTTCTCATCCGGACAATATCTCAGGCACCTTTTGAGCTTGGAAACTGATATTTGGACGTGACAGTGACCAAGTGATTTGGCTATAAAAGATATTCTTGGTTTATTGATTAATCGATTCATTATTTAATTTTTTAGATTAATTACTTAATCTTCAAAAAGTTACAGATTCAGATGAAACAGTGGTGGCTTAGGTACGCTATTAGCCAATTGATTAAGAAATTTATTATTTTATGATTATTAGTTATTTATTTTAATTATGTAATTAATCAATCAATTATTGTAGACGCTCCCACCCAATTCCATCTCCATGTGCTGCAAGACAGCATCGCTGGGTGCCGGAGGAACCCTGGCGATGTCGCCGCGCCGGAGGATTTGTTATTTATTTATTTGGCATGGGGCGGTGTACTTTGAATGTACTTGCACTTGTTTTCAGTTTTATTCGATCCTCTTGTGACAACTTCCACAAACAAATTTACTGTGTTATCAGTGGCTACAGAGTACAAGGAAGAGGGAAAGAAAGATTAATAAATGAGGACTTAGAAGAAGGAACCCCGTCAAGCTTATCAATGGACGCTAACATTGTGCGCATTTTGGGGATGGGCTGGAGAGGTTTTGCATTTTTGTAGATCTTGAATAATTAGGATGAAAAGTGGAAATATCAATAAAAGTATGAAATGTATGTTTCAATAATATTATGAGTATATATATATATATAAAACTGATAGCAGCGGAATGACTGAACATCTCATTGGCTGCAGTATCGTTTTGAATCCGATTACGGCGGCCATTCTTACTAACATAACGCAGCACCTTTCTTAATCACTTGCCGAGTGGATAGACGAGTGGCTTGTAAAGTGGTTGATATGGAACGGCTGGTTTGGAAAGCGATAGCAAGCTGCTTGCTAATGGAACACACCTCTGGGCTGCCTAATTGTGCACCAGGTGCAGTGATATGAGGAAATGACAGAGGCAGGGCCAGTGGATCTTGCAAATGACCTTTCAACACCTGATTTTACTTGCAATAAATCGAGTAGTACATATCAATTCCTGGGGACAATGCCAGGGGCATAGAAAAGGCCCCTTTATATGGTATGTGCCATGTGGCAAACAACAGAAAAGGAGGGACATTCAAAAAAATCTTATGTGCATGCTGCACTCCCCTTGTGTTCTTCGGAGGAACCAAGAACTCTAGAAAAGTTCATATAAAAGGGCGCCAATTTTTTTAAAAAATTCACCACACGCATGCACATTATCTTGTGGGTTTTCGTTTTCAAGGTGCACAAAAAAAAACACAAAAAAAAAAACTTTACGTACTGACGGGTTTTGACCGATACATGTCGGGCGCCCCTTTATATCCCGAGAAATGATGCAAACACCCGCAGCATCCACACTAAATAACATGAATTTTGTCTTATTAATCATGAAAACACTTGTGAATGTAAGAAGGTCTTTATCAAAGTTTATGACTCTAACTTCGTGGTGATCTTAAGATATCATGTTTGAATTATATGAATGATGGAGCCATATTATTTCCAGATCATCCCCACACTTAGATTTCCAGCACACTCATCCCTCCCTATACCTTGATTTTCAGCAATAGGCAAACACTCATCCATGAATCTTAGATCAATGTTAAAAGGAAGAATATAATTAGTAATGCTTGCTTATCGCAGATGACAAGTTTGGAAAGGTCCATGGAGTTATGTTTAAGGACTCCCTTCTCCTCCTTCATATGTAGCACGAGGCCACGAGTAGCATCACAAGTAGCTGAAGGTGCAGCTGTGCTACTGTTGCAATGCCCCTATTACCAGTGCACTGGTACTTATTTTGCCAACCTTGGAAGGATTACAGGCTGAGTCAACCCTACCGGTGTTAATTCAATGGGCACGGGTTAAACCTCAGGACCCTACAATCCCAAGCCAGCCACCCTAACCACAAAGCCACCATAAGGCTTTATATTTAAAGGGCTGCCCTCTTTTCTTAGTTGCTGGAGCCCTGGTGAGGTCCAGCTTGGCTCTAGCTCATGCTAGTGGTTCCTCGTTTGACAAAATATTTTTCTGACACAATTTATTTTCGTTGGTAACAGCACAAAACCAGCATATAGTTTTCTCTTTGACCAGGGACCCATTGTATCGGAAGTTCATTGTTAATTTAATCACTAACAAAAGATAACAGTTTTAATATATCCCATTGAAATATTCCGACATTTTGTCGATTTTGCAGGAGTTCGCTGCAGCCCCCCTCCCAACGTCCCTAATGCTGTGAGGCGAGGTCGACACCAACATTATGGGGATGTGGTCCACTATTCTTGCTACAGTGGATACTCACTCCATGGATCAAGTACACTACATTGTCTCTATTCTGGATCCTGGAGTGGGAAACCAGAATGTCAAGGTAATCACAATCATTATGTCAATCAACTTGTCAACAGGTATTAAAAGAAATTTTACTTGCGACACAATAGCTGATCATTTATAACTCTATCCCAGATCCAGAAAAGAACAGTCTTTGGGTCAAAGCATCTTTTGGATGTATGCGGCAAATTATTTTGTTTTTCAAGCTCACGTTTCTCTCCTCTCTGCCCTCTTTTCTCCATCCCAGTCCTTGACATGAACTGTGTGCTGTATGTTCACCTTAACATTAGAAATGCATTGAGCAGGCAACATAGTCTAGAGGTATGTGCGCAAGCATCTGAGCTGTCTAGCCTGGGTTCCATTCTCGACGCAGCTATAAGCTACCATGGTGTTTCGCATGCAGGGCGATTCATCAGTGTATGTGTGTGTGTGTGTGTGTGTGTTTGTGTGTGTGTTGAGTTGACCAGTCTGCTAGGATTCGTTGGTGGACGTTAAAGACCCTGCAGTGTCCTTTGTGAATAGTAGGCCAGTTATTGTCGACACCCAGAGCAAATTCCAAATTCCTGCCTGAACCGTGGGTAGCAAGTGATCTGGTATCCTTGGAATTTCCTTGACATCAAGTTACACTGCTTGCTATCTTAGTGTGGTTGCTGTCTGGGCAGCAGCTCCTGTGCTATAAACAAACTGACCAGGTAGTTTGCTCGTTTCAGGTGAACAGCCTTCTTCGGATACAAATAGCCACCAATTCTATAAAACGCATTATGGCAATAAATTATACACCATAAGCTGGAGTTACACAGGGGGAAGAATAGTATGCAATGCATGCTAGTTGCTAAATGTTCTAAATCCTGCTTTGTTAGTTGCAGTTATTCAACCTATTGGTGAATGCAGATGTAAGAACTGGTCAGGGCCTGGCAAATCATTTAGAATTCAAGTTCCCAGTGGGATAATCTTGCACCTTTAATGTATCATGATTTGTGATCTGGATTCATCTTTTTTTTATACATAATGTACTCGCAAAATCGCATTTAAATATTTTTTATAGCATTTATGGTGATGCTGCATTTCAATGAGGGTAATACATGAGAGATTTCGTGCACAACTTGAAAAAGTTGCGACCATTTCATGTTGGTTCCACCAGTTAAAGAGTGGTACAAAATGTCCACAAAAGGAATCACCTCCCACCGATTGCCTTTCCTGCAAAATGGGAGAGGTCCTCACAAGTTATTGCCTTGGATCTCTCCCAAAAGGAGGCAATACCTAATGGTCACATGCATTTCTACAAGTTTAGATCCTGCTAGTCTTACCCACAGCTCTTTCTCTATTATAAAGCAATGCCTTTTGATATACGATAAAGTATATCACAAGTTAGAAAACAAGTCGCAACAGAAGAAGAGATAAAACATAAATAACAATTTTTTAAAAATCGAACAATTATGAATTATAAATGTTCTTTAGAGCTCTTGCATATCATATTTGTCATGAGTAGATCAACCAATCTCGTGGAATGATGAACTAAAAGTGATCCATTGTAAAGCTGATCAATCTGTTCTCTTCTCTTATGTTCCATTCTGCACCCTATCTTATTTATATGTAGCTGTGTGCAGGTTTCATTGCCACAATGGAGGCCACTGTGTAAAACCCAACCTGTGTTCCTGTACGATGGGCTGGAGAGGGAAGCACTGCGATGATCGTGAGTGCACTATCTAATTATCTTATACAACTTTTGTACATGCTACAATACTCGACTTTCGAAATGACGGAATCTGCCCCAGATTGCCCCAAATTCTGCGTATGTGCCGAAACCGCTGGTAACGAAGTAAATCGGGGCAGCGTGCACATATTTCATGCCTCCCAGGTAAGGATTGTCGAATGAAACGACTAAAAAAACTTTTAAAGAAGTCGAAAGTACTTGTAAATGTACCTGCGAGAAAGTGGTGTGCCTCTGCACAATGAAACAGTTGGAGAACTTCCTGATCAGCTCGTCTAAAAAGATGATATGTTGTGGTCCGTATTGTAACAACTCCTGATGACATGGGCACATAAAAGACCGAAGGTTTGTAGATGATGCATTCTATCCAAACCTTCATCCTTTTTTTTATCGCTGATGGAAGGTCACATCTGGAGGTTTTTGATGCACAGGGTAAGTTTATAATGATGATATTTACTATAAATCATGTTTGAGAGGATGGGTGTGAGTGTGAGTTATATCCATTGGGACCATACTCTGTTGAGAGCGTTGGTGCTGCCGAAGCAGTCTCCTGGGCTCTTGGGCACAATCCTGGATGGGTCACCACTCCGACGCAGGATAATCGAATGGCTCAATCATCCCAGCAAGCTGGTATTCATTTTGCCGACCTCAAAAGGATGACAGGCTGAGTCAACCCCACCTGGTATTAATTCCATGGCCAAACAGGATTTTAACTCAGGACCCTAGGATCCCAAGCCCACCACCCTAACCATTGAGCCAACACCAGGCGTAGAGTACTACAATTAGAGAGTTATACGGGCCGTTATAAATATATATTTTTGTTTGATGCGGGAACACAATTTAAATATAACTAGAAACTGCATCTATTGATGAAAGGAGAAGCATCCATGGTGTGTGTGTGTGTGTGTGTGTGTGTGTGTGTGTGTGTGTGTGTGTGTGTGTGTGGTGTGTGTGTGTGTGTGTAAAAATCCTGATTTGATTCCAACTGTTTTTATGTTGCTGAGGTCCAAAACACCATTTCCATCAAAACACTACTTTATTTTAGAGATATATATATATATATTCTGTACGAGCAGAGTACCCACCCTATGGGTGATCTTGTTCCAAGCATGCAACACGTTCTTCTGATGCATACCTTTATTTGGGCGGTGAAAAGCCAACTGACAGCTCTGTATAGGCCAAAAAAAAAAACCCCAGGTTATGTGCAAGAAGCAAAAACATACCTATTGCTTATAATTCAAAACACCTCAATGCACTGCAAAACGTGGGACAGGAATACTGTACTGTAAAAATGGTGGAGACTTAATACCCTCCCCCACCCGGAGGGGATGCGACACGATACACATTTACATTGAGAACTGCGTTCCCCACCCCGCAAGACCACCGGCAGAGATAAAAACACCCCGATTCATTAATTGGGGTCATCCTCATCCGATGTAGCAAGTCTGGATGTAATCAAACCAGAACTGTCGAAGGAGTAGCATGACACACAACACACACACACACACACACACCGGTCCATGAATAAAAGGTAAGGATTGTATTGTTACGAATTGCCTTTGGGTGGATGACAAAGGTGTTCTTGCAATCGACTTCCACAGATAGCGATTCTGAAGTCGCTGCTCCACAGACAGCTCCGCAATGCGACAGGTTGTTTAACAACCACAGACTTTCCTATAAAATGGGAAAAGTCATCCTTCACAATGTACTGTATTACCATGGATCTCTACCCAAAGAAGGCAGTACCTAAGCATCTGCGGTCTGAGACGCTTAATTTAGGTAGGGTCCAGTGTACAAATCCAGCTTTACCTTCCTGACAAATTAAACCCTCCAGATAGGGAGCTATGCTTCCCAACGCACAACTGATTCCAGGATATGGCCGAGCTTTACTGTAGGTTTACGCATTGGCTACTGACATCATAACGAATCAGCTAGGGTGAACTCTCCGATTGCAGCACACTACCTTTGACCAATGGAAATGGGCATCTGGACAGTTTGGAAAGGATTATTATTCACAAGGCATGTATTTACAGGTCAAATAAAAGCCACACATGTAAAAGCCTTATCTAACAACAGAAGCTCCTTTGACAATCATTTCACATGAATAACCCAGGTGCCACTTTCATTCCGGGAAAAGAAGACGAGCAAGACTGATAGACAGAGAGTGAGAGAGTGAGAGAGTGAGAGAGTGAGAGAGTGAGAGAGTGAGAGAGTGAGAGAGTGAGAGAGTGAGAGAGTGAGAGAGTGAGAGAGAGTGAGAGAGTGAGAGAGAGTGAGAGAGTGAGAGAGTGAGAGAGTGAGAGAGTGAGAGAGAGATGAGAGAGTGAGGAGTGAGTATGTTGTCGACCCGCTTTTACCTGTACAGGAACGGGTGGCTCATGTGTTACCGAACTGGGTGGGCGATAATGGTGTGTGTGAAGAGGTGTGAAGAGGTGCAAAGTGTGAAGTGCAAGAGTGTGAACTGCGAAAGTGTGAGTTGGGAAAGTGTGAAGTGCGAAATGTAGGGTGGGTCCTAAAAAGGACCGTTGTTTCTTCTGTTGATTGCTCTGACATTCAAAGGGAACGAGGGAGATATGGATGAGGATAATGTCTGTAAGAGCATGCCCGTGTGGCAACTATGTCCAGGAGCTTTTTCTTTTTCAGTCCCTTGCTCTGCCTCGGACTACCCCTCTCTCAGCTCCAGGCTCCGGTTTCCACTCCAAGCTCCAGTTTCCGCTCCAAACTCCTCCGATGTCCTTCTTGTTGCTCCCAGACACAGCCAACACCCTCAACAAAAGTTACCACCAGCACCCTGAACAAATTACAAATTTCTTCCCTGACTGACTGCTGCAAGGCAACGGCAAACCACCCTAGCATAATCCTTGCCAAGAGAACTGCCCGGCAGATGTATAGCACATTGATGAGGATTGTCTATCAAGCAGATGCATTTTTTAAATGGATTTGTTTATCAGTTGGTCTGCTAGCCTTTTCATTCCATTGATGCATCATTGTGTTCCTGATTCATGACACTTCTTTTCTCACTACAAGAGCAAATCTGATGGAGAAGAGAGAGGAGGGAGAGAGCGAGAGAGCGAGAGAGAGGATGAGACCAGCAAGTGAAGAAGGTTGGGTTAGGAAAGGTTAATGGGGTAATACAGATCATGGGTCAGGATGGGGGATGACACGAGGTGGTGGTGCATGAAGCCTTGGAGGGTTAGAGTGGGGAAAAATGGCCTCTGGATGGTGGTTTCATGTATGGGAGAGGTGAGGAACAAAGGAGTTGAAGTGTGCAGTCAGCCTGGACTTGAGAAGTTTAACCAGGTGAGGGTTACTGGAAGAACACGTGCATCCTGGAGTTGCTGGGGAGGGTCGGAGAATAGAGAGAGCAGAGGAGGCAACATCGGAGAAGAGTTGGTCAAAACACCAACCTGCCTGCGATGTGAAAGCAACAGACCTTGTGAGGAGAGGGTTGCATTGATAGTAACACATTGAGTGGAAGAAGGCAGAAATCCAGGAATGAAGGCAGCCATTAACATCACATCTTGGCAAGCAAGGCAGGATGCCAGACTCTGTCGAATGTCCAAGATATTTCCAAGGAAATGGTCCTCACCTTTTGATTGAGATTTGGGGCTTCCAACTTTTTCTGAAAGAGGAGCAGCAACATGTCCAGAGTCGAGCGACTGGGATGAAACTCAAAATGATGATCAGAGATCAGGCTGTTTGAAAACAGGGAAGACTTGAAATCAGCAGCAATTATGGATTCCATGACTTTGCTTGTAATTAGAATGGTTTGCTCGTCCATAGTTAATAGGATCCGCTTTTGCATCTTTCTTGAAGATAGGGGTGATGATTGTTGACAAAGGAGGATTGACTGAATAGGGCAGACAAATGGCAAAGCAAGAAGAGCAGAGCAGGATTTGAAAACATGGGTACCGATGTCATTGGAGCCCTTTGCCAAAGCAGGTTTAAGGTTGTACAGAACTCTCTCTACCTTCTTGCGTTAAAAGGATACAAAGACCAACTAGAGATTTCATAGAACACCTTACCCCACACAGTCTTGAGAGAATAAAGGACATGGACAGGAGCTGCAAACAGCAAATTTAATTGGTTGAGATGATGTAAAATTCTGTAATATTTTGTCCAATAACTGCAAAACGAAAGGTTTTTGAAAGTGCAATTTGTGTAATAAGGCAATTTGTGTTCTACAGTGTTAAAGTATATAATTCAATTGAAATCAAATAAATGTTTTAAAGGTTGGAGAAATTTTTTTTAGAAGTTTCCCACCGTTGATGCAGCATCTTTTACACCACCTTATTTAACACATTACATTAGTTCCTCGTGCCTGTTGTTTGTGTCTTTAATGACGTCACAGATACGTTTCCTGTTTGGAATGGTTTTCAATTTTGTTTGACTGCCAGACAGGCAGACAGAATAAAATGAAAAATCACTTATAGAGTGACACTTGGCGAAATGGAACGGCACTCGGTCGAGCCCATACCTCCGCCAGGTGGAACAGTTTACATTTTGTATCCCATTGATAGATCGGATCTAAATCCAGACCTTAACCAAAATCGAATCAGCTTGTTCTTGCCACCTAACCAACTCATGCACCAAACCAAGTTTCGTCCAAATCCATCCATAACTTTTAGAGATATTGTGCTATACAGGAAAGCAGCCATGAGGTGAACCACGGCTTACACCTGCAAGCACGGAAAGATGATGACGACGACGACGACAGTATATCATTTTTGGCCCTATCTCTCAATGGTGAAGAATCACTTGAAAAATTATTGGATCCAGATTCAGATCTTCACAAAAATTGAATCAATTGGACTTTGTCACACACCCAACATGTCCACCAAGGTTCATTCAAATCCATCCACAACTTTTTGAGATTATTGTGCAATATCGTTTGTAGCCCCATCTCTCAATGGTAAAGAATCGCTTGAAAAATTCTAGTATCCGGATCCGGATCTTCACCAAAATTATGTGTTGCTGTCCTTGGCCGGTAATCTACATACAAAAATAAAATAAAAATAATTCAGAACAATTGCTTCAAAACTGTGGCCAAAAATTGGGTGACAAACACAGACAAACAGACAGACAGATAGACGAATGCTCCAGACCAACATACTTGGTGAAAAAAAATTTCTGCCAAGTAACAATTCTCATTCCTCTCTGCGCAAGTGCCATCGGGAGAATTCATAGCCAAAGTATTGCAACACTACAGGTTCGTTTTCTGATTCGTGTTCAAAAAAATATAACATTCAGTTGAAATGAAGTGGTTCCTCAATCATAAACTGACTTCTGCAGACAGACAGACAGACAGACAAAGTGAAGCAATTGCTTTTCCCCGCTTTGCGCACATCTCTCACGTAAAACAATACACTAATAAAGAGTGGATCTGAAGGGTAATATGGGGACAGAGCAAGATTGGTTAGGTGCACGAGATTTGGAGGCAAACCCAGAGTTTATACATTCTGTCTAATTTCGGGAAGAGTCTGCAATAATGCCATTTGAGGTGAGGGAAAATAACATTGACGTCTTGACAAGGTACCACCATGATTTGGAGGAAGGAGACTGGATCAAAAGTTCAGCCTTGAGATTTTCAAGATGGTGTTTTCTTACTTGCATCTGGATGGACACAGACATGTTGCAAGCCTTGGGGAATTAACTAATGTTGGCATCAGGCAGGTTAGCTTTCCATATTGAGAAAGCAAACTCCTGACCACAGCCAACTCTCTCCACCGGATTCAATGTACCAGCGCCGAGAGGATGGATGGGATAAACTGATTCATGAGAGAAAGTAGGCTTTTGTGAAAGTATTTCCAGGTGCATTCAGTATCAGGTGCTGTGGAGATGGTCATCCAATCCTTTTGTGAGAAGGCCCATTGCAATCCCTGCCAGTTTGCCTGTGCAAAGCCATATTCTGTTTCGTTGAGGTTGCTCCTTCACAATACCAGAGAGATATGGGCTTGACAATAAGTGGTCAGAAGAGCCAAGAGTGGCAGAAGAGTGCAAGAAAGTTTGGTTGAAAGATTTTCATTACTCGTTTAAAGAGAGAGGGTTACTCTCTCTTTACCAGTTGCAAAAATTGTGTTGGGAAGTTAACATATTGGGTCAGACTGTTATTACCCTCGCCGAAGGAGAGGGTATTATGCATTTGGGTCCATTTGTTTGTTACTTGGCAAAACAAAAAAACATTTTGACAAGTATGTTCATCGCTCTGTTTGTCAGTGAAGATCGCCTCCCATGGTCAGTGAAGCAGTGGAAATATTTCATCGAATTTCCCCAGGCAATGCCAGGTACTTTCAACTGGTGTGTATATTATACATATAATTATATATATATATATATATATATATATATATATATATATATAATAATATATTTATATATATATATTGTTGCGAATTCGGCCCGCCGTCGTGCGAACGGCCACGTGACTCGATCGCGGCACGTCGCCCACCGGACGGACAATTTGTCGTGACCCTCTCGGACTAACGCCGGGAGCTAGTCAGGGTGGGCCTTTTGCCTCACCACGATCGTGCCAATCGGCCACCCGCGTGGGATAGGGTTGTTCGCCAAACTCGACCGACCTAAGTACCCACGCGGATGGTAAACCGGGCGATCGCACCTCGCCGCAGGTCGACTTCGGACACGAACCGCTTAAGCGTCCGTTCCGTGCTATCGGAATAACCGAGCGGTGTTATCGTCGGCCTCGATGGTTCAGATTAATTACCGGCGTATCACGCCCACTACGAACCCTTTTACGTGAAGCAAGATGGAGATTCAACAAAGGAAAGGACGCAGCGAAACGGGAACAATTCAACATGCAAGCACTTTATATACACGACACACATAGAGCACACATATACAGTCAAACAGTCAAATGCACATATATCAATTTAAAACAAAAACAACAATGCAGAGCTACGACCGACTAACGCGTACACACGCCAACACTTATACAGTTTTACTTTACAGATGGCGCTGACAACATTTACTCAAAAGCAAAAGAAAAGGCCACCCTCAAAGAAAAGGGGCAGACGGGCCTGTTGGCCATATTTGCGCGGACCTGCAGGAGCGGCCAGGTCCGCGACCGGGGGGTCCTACCCGCGTCCTCGTGACGAGCCGCAAATGTGGCTGCGTGGCGTTGCCCGACTTCGTGCTCCTTCGCGGTTTCGTTGGCACCGCTTGGAGTGGGGTGGGAACGGGGCCCCTTTGTTGCACTATCTCAGCGCGGGGAAGGGGAATTGTTGATGCCCTGGGGGAGGAGAATGGATGGCTGGCTTGGTCCCGTGACGAGCGATCCCACCGCGACCTCGTCGCCGACCGCCGTCTTCCCTGCCTCGGACCCGAGCTCCTTGGCCTCTTGCCACAACTCTCTGCACACGCCGCCGCTCGCTGCCACACTCCGCCCGATGACTTCTGCCAAAACTCTCTGCTTCTGCCTCTCCTCTCTCCCTCGACTCGACTCCCAAGACTCTCTGCTTCTGCCTCTCCTCTCCTCTCTGCACCCGACTCGACTGCCATTCACTGCCGTGCACTCGGCGTTTTATCGGCCGGCAGGAGAACCAATATGCAGATTTCCGGATCAGGATGAGCTCAGGGGCGGAGCCACGCTCGCCCATTGGACGGAGGTAAAGTGGGCGTGAACTCCCCTGATCCTAGAATTTGCATATATGGATTCCACACAGACGCGCCTGGAGGCGGGCCAAGCCGCTCCGCGCTTGCTGATTGGACGGATCAGAAGTGGGCGTGTCGCATTCCTGATCCGAATTCTCTCTCGGAAAGGCCGCTATTTGCACTCGCGGCTCGGTGCGTATCGCGGAACGAGCCCAAGACAGCCCGACGCTCAGTTCACAGGTGGTGCGGGAATGGCCGTAGCAGGAGAGAGGTGAGGGTGGTGGAGGTTTTTGTGGTGGTTTGATGGTTATGGCGGTTGATTCAAAATAAAGATAGAACAGAAAAACACCTAACTCAAAGCGTCGCAGCCCGAATGAATCACAATAATTCCCTCTAAACAACGGGTTTGGGCTAACTATACATGTACTTAGAGTTATCTCACCTACGGGACCTGAATGGTGGTTTGCGAATTTCCACAGCCGTAACAATATGCATATTGTTACGGATCTGGAAACCATTTGCATTCAACATACAGGTCCCAAAAGTCAGTTATCCCGTTAAGTACATGTGAGACAGGTCCCTTCCTTTTGTCTAATGGGAGAATCAAAAACGTGCGTTGCGACTTCTTTTTTTAGTTAGGTTATTAAATTCTTACATCCAACGAACCTCCAACGAACAACCAACAAGCCATCTGCATGACCCCTGGCCGTCACGATCCACTACGCACTCACTGTCTACAAGCACTCTGACTTGCCAAGGCATGTCTTGCAGCCGTTCCTTGCCGCTTCCTCCAGCGTCCCAATTCAATCTGGCGGTGGGTCCTTATTGCAGTAGAGTGAACGGGTTTTTTCTGCCTGGCCGAAATCCAGCCCAGAAAGGACGGACCCATGGAAGCCCCGTCCAATCGGGGCGAACAGCGACGTCAGTTTCACCAAGGCCCTCCCCGCTGAGGGAGGTCCATAAAAGTTACGACGCCATCCTCAGCAGGGAGTTCTGTAGAGAGGAGTGTAGAGAGTTTTCACGGTGGCTGAGAGGAGCGGCCAAGTTTGTTCGCGTGACTGTTGAGTGGAGTTCTGTTGACCCCGACTATTCGCCCCATGAGCCCGCCACGAGCCACGAGTCTTGCACGAACTCCCGGACCATGCCGCGATGACCTTTAGCAGGTGCCGCATTACAGAGACTCCCTTCCTTCGACGGCCAGGTACCCATCCGGACTCTGACCCCAGCTCGTCTCTCTCTCATTGGCTGGAGGGTCCAATAATGAACTCTGGGTTTCTTTTCTTTTTGTGTGTGTGTCTGCGTGTGGGCCCGTCTTTAAGTGGAACTGTGTAAGTGCTTGAATCCTAGTAAATATTCCTTGCATATTTGCATTAAATCTTGCCTGTGTCTTTTTACTGTTAATAAACCTTTATTAGAAATGTTCCCAGTCCGTTTCTGTCCCTTCTTACATGGTCCAGCATGGACCGGGTCTGAGTATAAGCGGGGTTTCATTCCCGGTAATCGGTCTATCATAGCCGGGACGTCCTGGGCAGCCCCGCTCGACTGCAACGAGCCGGAAAGGTAGGTGGCAAAGCGGTAGTCGGTAGTATGAATTTACCACTGCCGGTAGAGTAAATCCGGTTTGACCAGGCGTTCCGAGGGCGTGGATCCCCGGTAGACGAGATTGCGTGGATACTTAGGTACTTTGGCTCCAGACAAATAACCCTACGCCACGCGATGGAGATATTGGCGACCACGGTCGGTTCTGCGACCCGCGGCTCACAAAATTATCTGGAGCGACGGCCTACAATTCCGGGGAGTCTGGTGGAGACGACGTAATTTCCCCCACCTAATGGTCGTTCTTGCCACCACACCCGGCCCACAGCAATATATATATATACACACATACATATACACATACATACATATAACATATATATGAGGCCCCACGAGGAGTGATGTAAGCGACATTTTTTAATGAAATGATGATGATAGGCTCGGATGATAGGGGAAGTGTTAAAATAGTGCTATATGGCATTAACTCCAAAATGGCCGATGTGTCCCTAACATCACTCCTCCTCGCGGCGCCTCATATATATATATATTATATATATATATATATATATATATATATATATATATATATATACATATACACATACATATATGTTGTGTGTGTGTATATATGTATATATACATATATATATGTATACATACATATATACATATATATATATCAATAAAATCTGCATATAAGGCTAAACAAGTGTGATTGTTTTTAATCAAAAGCTTTCTTCAATTGTCCACATTTAATTTTGGCTAGCTGTGATGAAAAAAATCAGATGTATCGATTACCTAAACTTTAATCTCCATATTGTCTTATCTCATCCCAGCTGTGTGTGTCCTGCCGTGCCTCAATGGCGGACGCTGTTCAGCTCCATATCACTGCACGTGTCCACGAGGCTGGCATGGAGCCCGTTGCCAGCAAGGTATGTTCATTCAATGTTCAGCCAACACCTTCAGCCACTCGGCTTGCTGACGTCATTTCAAGAGTAACCAACCTTGAGTAATTACATAAACATTGACTTTAATGTTCAACAATAGGATTATATTTTGATGTGTTTGCAAGTACAGTACTCTATCGGGTTAATGAAATCATCAGCAATTAAAAGTAGATCGTGAAACTTGTTAAAACTGTGGGTCGTGGTTAAATGTTGGGTGAGTGAATTGATACAATGATTTTGTATGGATTATATCGACATTGATTTTACTCATTAGAATTTGATGCATTGGTTATAGCATACTTAACCAATGTTATAGCATACTTATAGCATACAAAGGTTATAGCATACTTATAGCATACTTAAACCATACTTGTCTCGTATCATATCGGTATTAATTGTCTTTTATCTGGACTTTACCTTTCAATGACTGAAAACCAATACCCAATAAACAGCGAATTTATTACCTCCAGCCTCTGAAGGTGAAGGAGGTTATGTTTTCACCCCTTTCTGTCTGTTTGGCTGTGTGCAGGATATCTCAAAAATTTGTGAATGGATTCAGCCAAAACTTGGTGGACATTTTGGGTGTGTGACAAGGAAGAACTGATTCAATTTTGCTGAAGATCCGGATGCGGATCTGATAATTTTTTAAGTGATTCTTCACCATTGAGAGATAGGACCAAAAACGATATAGTACTGTATAGCAAGATATTTCAAAAATGTATTGGGCCCGATATGTTCTCGTGGATCAGGCATTACGTGGTGGAGGTATGCGCTCTACCGAGTGCCCTTCTAGTTTTTACCACCTTAGCGTCGCTTACTGTTTCAGAACTGTTGTTGGAATGATTAATTTACATTAGGGGACACTACCATCTTTGGTCCTTGACCACATAGCAGCAAAATCTGTTGTGAGAATACTAATAGCGAGTTAAGCATGGATTTGTGGTCACGTGCTCCATCTGCTGGAAATTTCTATCATGATGGAGACTCCCCGACGAGAGTGGGTGAGCAAATATCGAGCATCGTTCAGAATCAGTTTGTCATATGCAAATAGGCATAGGATCGTTGCACATTCAGACTACCGATCTATGTAAGTTACAATCACCTTTTGAGCAGACCGAACAAACCCCACCATGATGTCGACTACATGTGTAAGATAGAGAATGAGGCCAGGACACCATTGCCACCATCTCGGAGCTGTCCATGAAATGACACAAACCAGTGCAGAATCTTTGACCGTTTCCAAGGAATGAGTTTATTGATGCCTCCGCAGTAACTTCTCACGTTGAGTGTCCATATACTGAATTGCAGAGCCTGATGTAGAGGTTATTGTTTATGTTGGTGGTGCACTTGGAGCCATTGTGCAAATGTCTTCACTCCGAGACATAGGAAAGCCTCATACACAAGTTTGTGGAATTTAATTATATAATTAAACAGACGTTCATCCATGACTGCTTGTGCTGCTCCCTCCGGGATAACGCCAGACTCCACTGCAAAGTCCTTGAGACAGGCATCGTGAAACCTCTTTTCAATGTGAGCCATGAAGTTGAACACCATATGAAAGTCTCCAATGCATAGCACCCTGTTCTTAAACATCACTGGGTGCTTTCATGTGACATCTACAGCCATTGAAAATATCACCTAGTCAAACAAATAAACTATGTTTGGGACCGATAACACATTCTTGATATCTTTTGATTGGTTGACGACTTCACGTACTGTGGGTTGTCTGTTGCTGGTACATTGATCGTGGACAGATATCTTCTTCCATTCGAGAAATACTTGAAAACTCCCAGTATTTTATGTTGAAACCTGTCCAGGTAGGTGCAGTACGTCCATGTTGTTCTTGTCGAGCTATTGCCCACAGCCAATATCTCTCTTGGCTTCTGCATTCACCTGTGAATTCTGGGGGGTTGTCACTCCCAAGACTGGAAGATCCGTCCTGTTCCCAGCATTATAGTCTGGCAAGTGTTCTTCTGCGATGACTATTGAGTGTTTTAAAACTTTTCTTCACACTATCGTGACTATGCAATTTCAAGCAAAATCATAGCATGATTATGTGTGTGAATGTGTGCTGTATGGGGGAGGACAGTCTATATTATCATTTTCTTACAATAGATGCACCCCCTTAACAATAATAATAATAATTGGGAATGTTTTCAAAATTAAAATGACAGACATGTTTTGGAATGTTTAACGACAAATATGAAAAATATACTTGGTATATGTTTTTACTCAAAATGATATCCAGAACACTAGGAATTTTTCCGTTCACATATCACAGAGGGATTATTTGAAACAAAATCCATTTTTGTGTGCTTTGTCAATTTTGGGCAAGTTCTGGCTGAAAAACGTTTTTCACCAAAAAACAGAAAAAAGGGAAATTGTGATTCACGAACTTACAGTTGCCAAGACAACCAGGATTATGTCATTGATATCCAATCGTAGTAACTTGAGTCTGACAGGTTTGCATTGATGTAGGACTGTATCATTTGTGCTCAAACAGCATAACCATTCAAAATCAGTATTTGGCAAAATTATGCATTAATTAAAACTTTGTGTGTGTGTGCGCATGTGCGTGTGTGTGTCGGTAATAATAATACGAGTTCCTCTCCAAGGAACTTCAATGCAGGAGGAGGCCATTACACCCATCAAAGCATGCACTATGATTGTTTGCCCATTCTCTATCTCTATCCTTTTAAATTCTGAACATCAAGCAAGGAAGCAGCACATACCAGTTGTAAAGTCTTTGGTATGACTCAGCCAGGAATCGAACCACTGACCTTTCAGATTTGGAGCAGACACCCCAACCATTACACCACCGATGCTGATGTAAATGAAGGTGAAGATGTCGGTGAAGACTGCAGTTCTTCCTTCCTTAACCTCTGGCATAATACATCAAAAGGCATTATGACAAACAAAATTAAAGGTCGTTTAAAATAAGTAAAACCTTCAGTGTAAATAATGCCATCGGCACGTAGAGACTTAAAAACATCACAAGAAATTGTCACCTGACTTGATACCGATAACCTCGAGGGCTCGTGGACTAACAAAGGCAAACTTTATTTTGTTCCGCTAGGTTGGAGTTCCAGCAATGCTGTTCTACTTTGGTTCACATTCCCCCTGAGAGCATCGAGTCGACCACACAGTGCGGACTGACATCACATGTAGATCAGATCATGCGGGGCAGGCAGGTTACTCTCTCTTAATCTCTCTCTTTCTGAAGGTCATGGATAAGCCAGTTGGCTTTGTCGTTGTGAAATGACAATTATCCTGAGACTAAAACGATTTCCACAAGTATGGAATACAAGGAATACAAAACCTGAACATGGCAGTCTTCAGAGCTGAATTAAATCCATAACCTCTGGGTTGCAAGTCCATTGTCCTCATAGATTGGCCATCACTGCAAAATCGAAATTGCCCATCAAACGTCATTTTCTCCAATATGTGATAAAACAACTTGTGTCTGTACAACCTCACTCTTTATTTCAGGCATTCACAATGGGAATGAACAACTATGCTATACCCATTCATGATCTTTTCTTGCTCTCATGGAATTTTGGACATTCATTCATCTATCTCACCTGTTCACTCATTCCATATGACAAATATTGCTTATCTTCAACCCTCAATGACTGAACTCTTCACCAAACCTTGACACCTGGATAATAAAACGACAATGATGCACATGTCCTGACAAATGCGTGAAGTGACTACTATCAGGGGTCCGGAGTTGTTCCACTTCCACCCAATCCGACACACAGCGACTACTCTGTGAACAAGCCTTTTCACAGCCATAATTTTGAGGATGAGGAAATCCCAACGGATTGTTGGGAAGGTGAAAGACGCTTAAAAAGTTTAAATGAAGGCCTTCAAAACGTCTTGCACTGTTGGAAAATGCATGATGATTATAGAGATGGAGTACGCTTTAAAGTACCAAAAGGTCTTTACGACTGTTAAATACAAATGCACATTTACAGTGGAAATACCTTTTTGCAGAGCTCTTGTATGACATTTTCACGAATGGATAATATGATCAAGTTAAACATAATTGTGTTGTTTCAGCCATTTGCCATAACCCCTGCTTGCATGGCGGAACATGCGTCGCTCCAAACCGCTGCCAATGCCTGAAAGGTTGGGGTGGCCGACACTGCTCACAGTAAGTTGAACCTGCTCAAGTTTCGAGCACCAATCAGCTCATACCTTTGCGCAGTTCACATTCAGTCGACTAAACTTTGAGGTTCACATAATAAATGTGAATTGCCCAAATTAACACAGTAAAATTGTATAATAAAGGTGTACACAATGTTCTAGGCAGGAATTTAATTTCATTACCGTTTGGCACAGAGGCAGAAGGGGAGGGGAGATATCCACAGGACATTACCACGGATCACCACCCTGAGAGCAAATCGAGTGTAGGCCTCTTTGGTTGAACTTCAATATGTGTAATCGTATAATTACACTGGGGGGAAGAAATAAACTAAATACAAGTCTCAAAAATACATATTGACAAAATAAATTAAGTTTTGATTATAACTTTTCTGAGAAATATTAGGTTTTCAGAATGATGGCTTACCGTCCACAAAATGATGACTGCTTGTTGTATCCGAAGTATTTCCATTATTTGTAAACTCCACATTGAAGCGCCTATTGACTGTATTTTTGTGATGTTCCATGTTAACGTGATCAATTTTGTTTCTTATCTCAATATCAGAAACTTTGTAAAAGTGATAGTTTAATATTCACCATATGAACAAGGGAGCTAATGTCATGTAGAAATTTAGAATAAACTCAACTCCTGCCGCCTCCTCAATTTTTGGCATTGAACTTCCGCTTTCAGTTCCTCGTCAACGGATGAGACAGCTCTGTACTCCAATTGATCCACCGATTTCGATCACAAAATAAGGATACCACCTGCAACGAATAGTCTTGTCCTTTCATTTTATTGTCACCTGTACCTGTCGGAACTCTCAGTGCTTTGTGTCAACATTTACGTATCCCTGTTCCTCTTTCTTCTCATCCGTACAAACAGTGCTCTGCTCTGCCTGTTTTCTTTTACCTTAGGCCGACTCATTTCTTACTCTATTAGACAAATGTTTGTCTTTTCTAACGCCCTTATGAACACTCGGCAAGTTCCACACGCCTCTCTTTACCAAGGAAAAACAACAGTTTAACCTCTTTTTTTTCCTTTGTGCACATGTTCCGTAATGCCCCTCCAACTATCAACCCACGAAACTACTCCATTTTTTGTTTGTATACATTGTCAAGGCTCGTATGAGAGCTAACACACAACGCACAGGCAAGGGGGGCATGAGACAAGAGGGGCGGGAGAGGGAAGGACAAAACAGTGGGGAACAGTGACATTAGGAGATCTGTGGAAGGGAGAGGGATGGGGCGGGAACATGGGGAATAGAAGATGGACATTACAGGGACTTTCAGGAAGGAAAGCAGGGAATTTGAAGGAGGTGGTTTGGGGTTAACGGGGGTGGAAAAGATCGAGGATTTGGATGGGGGACGATAAGAGGTGGTGGTGAACAACTGTTTTGAAGGCCTGGAGGGAAGAATGAGGTTGAACAGAGTGTGGGAGTTTATTCTAAAGGCGGGAAAAAAGAGGAATGAAAGAGTGAAGGTGAGCAGTGATCGTGATTTTGGTAGTTTTACCAGAAGGGGTTGTTGGCGGACCTTGAGCGCCCTGCGGAAATATGGTGGGGGCAAATCGCAGACAGAGCGGGGGAAGGGGGCGAGACTGGAGAGGAGACGGTAGAAGACAAAGACCACTGACCTGCCTGCGGTGAGAGAGTGAGAGGCCCAAAGACTCAGCCTCATCACGGGAGATACCAATGATCCTAAATTCCTTGGTTTCCACAGCGTGAAGCCGAGAAAGGTGAGAGGCAGGAGCACCAGCCCAGAGGGGAGAGCAGTAGTCCATCAGGCTGCGGACAAAAGCTTTGTATGTGGTCAGGAGCTCAGGTTGGTGGAGGAATGACTTTGCATGACGGAGGATTCCCAGTCGGCGACTGGCTTTGGAGGCCATGTTGGAAATGTGGCTTTCCTGGGATAGCTCCATTAACACAGCTCCATTACACAATTCCTTGACGTGTCCTCTTTTCCTTTCAACTCTTCCAACACTTACTCTTCCTCAAAGGTCAATCACAGAGCCACGTCACACCTGATATGCACAGACAGTCGACCTGGTCAACTCCACGCACTCGACCAACCCTCGTTCACACTCAGACGAGTTACTAGACTCCTCATTGCTGAAACGTATTTACATTAATGTGATCAGATCACTGAATGAAATGTGAAATGACTGAATTTATTCAGTGTTTCTTTTCCAACACATCTTCTAAAATGGAAACAATTCTTCACTGGACCTTGTCATGCCAAATTTTTCCTCAAAATTGTCCTCTCCCTCCTCAATTACTCGAAGTACTTCTGATCATGGATTGGTAAAAGTGGTTATCTCTTTGCAATGATCAGGGATCTCCCAAGGTGCGGATGTATATGGCAATTTGGTAAAGCTGGTTGTGGTCTGTCCTAAAATCTGCTCGAGCCATTCAAGACGAATTGGTCAACACAGGTCCAAACATTGACCGCTCCGGAAATTTCTTCTACAACAGACTAGTTTCTCTTCCTCACAAGTTCATCCTTCACAACTCCTCCATGAGTCTTGACATTGTATACAAAAATAATAATAAATTAAAACATCCCACATTCAACATTTCTGTCTGTCATCGAGACTCAGGTTCACCGATGTGTGTGGTGAGGCCAGAGCTCGAAAATAACTTGCATTCTCCTCTTTTTTTGGATACATTATCGAGACTGATGAAGGGTTAGAGCAGAATGGAAAGAGGGAATCACTAACAGAAAAGCAGAAATGAGAGTGAGATCTAGGGGGAGAGGATACATAGCGGTGAACAAGCCGCACACAAGCTGAATGAAACACAGCAAGAAGAGTAAGGGGAAGATGGGGATGCAACAGAAAAGGAACAAACCAACTGACAACTAACAAATAACCTGGAAAAGTGGAATGCTTGGGAATGGGGTCATTTGGGGTAGAAAACATCATGAGCATGAATGGGGGATGACCTGAGGTCATGGTGAACAGCTGTCTTGAGGCCCTGGAGGGAATAATGGGACTGAACAGACTGGGGAAGTTGGTTCCACAGGTGAGAGAAAAGAGGAACAAATGAGTAGAGGTGAGCAGTGAGCCTGGATTTGGGGAGTTTAACAAGAAAAGGGTTACTGGCAGACAATGTGTGCCCTGCAGAAACCTGGGAGGGACAGAGCCAAGGTAAGGCAGAGGATGCAAAGCCAAAAAGAAGGCAGTAGAAAACAGAGGCCACCAACCTGCTTATGGTGTGAAAGTAACAGGCCGATACACTCAGCTTTCTTGCAGGAGATCCCAATAATTTTGAGGGCTTTGCTCTCCACGGCATCAAGGACAAAGTTTGAGGCAGATGTGCCAGCCCAAAGGGGAGAAGCAGGCCTTGTAGGTTGTCAAAAATTCAGACTAGCCAAGGAAAGTTAAGACTTGGAAGGCAACCCAACTGAGAGCAACCTGCAATCTTCTCTCCACACAGTTCTGATTAATTGTGTATCTGTCCTATAAAGATCCAAGGCCCAACATCAGCCTCATATGTGATCCAAATCATCCAACCTCTTACCATACCCCAAAGCGTGGTAGGAGCTGGTCAGGTTCTTGTCTGGTACACATTCTCCTCACTTTCCTTTGCTCCTAAAAGATGGACATAACTCAAAAAAACAGCACTCATTGGACTGTCTTCACTCAAAAGGCCAAGGTCTCAAATCCATCCATGACACAATGTTTCCAACAGCAAGTGGTCTTTCCCCCACCGTTGTTGAAAAATGTCTTACCCTGCTCGACACCTCTTCCACATAGGATCTCTTGTTAACATAAGTGCTCTAATCATAATGAACTGTGCTTCAGTCTCATAATTTCCTCTCTCTTCTCTCTTTCATATATCCCTCTTGGATGGGCAACTTCCTCCATTTTGGAAAGATGCAAACATCACACCTATCCACAAGAAAGTTTCCAAAATGGATATCCTCAACTACAGATATTCAGCTTTCCCATGATAAACAAAGTAATGGATCATTCAATCATTGCAGCTGACTTCAGGCACTCTCTCTTCTCAAAATTGCTAATATCTGACAATGAGTTTGGCTTTCGACCTGGCCATTCCACCTTGAATACGCAACTCCTGACACAGCAGTGGATGGGTGCCCTGACCCACAAGCAAGGGGGAGGGTCATCTCTTTGGATATCTCTCGAGTCTGACACTGTCTAGAATCCAGCCTTGATTTACAAGTTGTCTATATTTGGTACTCAT
>CM068952.1:25030933-25045842 GCA_035128595.1 Eptatretus atami | reverse complement strand
TCATATCTGGCCCAAAATCTAAACAGTTAATTGCCCTGTCTAACTTTACCTTTATACCAAGTTTGATGAAATTCTGTCCAATATTCATTGAGTTAGGGCATAAAGAGTAAAATTTCAGAGTTTGACCTTAACCTTTGACCCTTGACCTTTATCACATCTGGCCCAAAATCTAATCACTTAATTGCCCTGTCCTATACCTTTTTACCAAGTTTGATGAAATTCTACAATTTGCTTCTTGAGTTATCGCGTAAACGAAAATCCGGACGGACGGACAACCCGGAAACATAATGCCTCCGGCACCCTTGGTGCGGAGGCATAAAAAACCCCCAAAAAACAATTGCTAATACAAGTTTCAGCCCTAATCCAAAATCTTCACAAATCTCTTAGGCCAATGGACACGTCTCCGAGAACAACTTTTCCACACGTCTGATGCAGTTGTCAGTGGAAAATAAGTCGATTGGGTTGGAGGAATCTGTACGGCTTGCGAGCTGGAGGGAACAGTGCGATTCGATGTGGGTGGATTTTGTATCGCTATTGCAGTAGGTTGAGATGACTGATTCTCTATTTGGTTGTCACATCTCCATTTGCAGGTTTCAGTTGGTAGGAGGAAGTTCTACCAGAACTCAAAATCTCCACCTCCTTTTTCGGAAAAGGATCATTATTCATGAACCAAATTGTCAATGAATCTTTCTCCTTTACCGTTGGTCCCCCATGCTTCATCAACAGATAAATGCTTTGCAGTGGAGGATGATTTCCTTCTCCCCAGAGCTTCGGCGATGTTCATTTAATCTTCTCCGATTCATCTGGAACATAGTAGTTGGTGGTTGTGGAACAGGTGACACCTTTTTCAGCTTTGGTATATAGCTCTGTCCTATCGTGAGGCAGAGATCCTCTTCCTCACTGGAAAAGGTGCGGTCATTATCCTTTTCAGCACAAATTCTTGCTGCTCGGTGTGGCTGCACAGACTTTGGGCCTCAGCCTATGAGCGGTCTTTGTCCCTTTAGTCATTTTCTATGACTAATTGTCATAGTTTGGAATACTTTTGGTACAGCCAGCAATTTTGCTTTCCCCAAGAGGCCGTATGGCCTCGGCTGCTTGCCAGGGCTCACCGATGGCACTCAGAGGAGTCGTACCAAGAAGGTATATACAGTGATGAGAAAAAGGTTGAGAGCCCTTGAGAATTTTCTGTATTTCTGCATAAATTTGACCAAAAATGTGATCAGATCTTCATCTAAGTCCAAATCTATACTTATAAATGTCAGTGTGTGTGCGTGTGTGTGCGTGTGTGTGCGTGTCTCCTCCATAACTCCAAAATCATGAAACCTCGCAGCCTTAAACTTTGCATGCATGCCAAGGGAACTCCAAAGAAGTGCAAGAGTGAAAATTGGGTGTTTGGGTTAATTAAAACACCCCTTTTGAACATAATTAACGGCCTTATTTAATTATATCCTTCATCAGGCGCATTCTCGGCAACCTAGCTGTTGGGGTCTTAAGGCGTATCCTGGGTTACCTTGCTGGGGTCTGAAGCCTCCATGTTTTTTGACCTGCTCAACCAAGCCTTGACTTGGAACAGGCCGCAATGATTTCTTCACGATGAAGTTATTTTTTCACTTTCCTCACTCATATTATCGAATGCCTGATCATTATAGCTACGAATCGCTGGGTACATTGCAATGCTTATAAACACCCGGAGACGTCAGTGTTCGTAGCTTTATTTCATTTCTGCACATGCGATCACCGGGAGAATCTCTTAAACTAAGAATTACAAAATTTAAGCTCCAGAATTGAACTTAGCAGCAGTTCCAACTCCGAGAAAAAAAGTGTTCATTTGTGCAATTCGGACATAGTTTGGACATTCGGACAGAGCTATCACTTCCTAACCACTTAATCAAAGTGAGTGCTTAAGCCACATGCCAAGAACCCTACATTGGACAGCAGTATAGTTTGTGTCCCAATCGGGATGTACAGTCGGCAGTTGCTACAAGTTAGAGGTACATATATGGGTATATTTGGATCTGCAATTTAGGGACTCTCCGTGGGTGTGTGCGTGTGTGTCTGCATGCTTGGTCACGGGCGTTGTGGTGGCATCCCGTATCTTGGAGGTTTTTACTTTTAATCTCAGCAGCGTACGAGCGATCACGTTCTCCTTTGTCCTCATGACTGTTTCTAAAGCAATTGGTTATTTCATGACTCAGTGTTGTGCTTTACAAAGGTTAAATGGTTTCTCTTTGTGAGTTTCAAAGCAAAATGCATTTGATAACACCCGATTTCCAAGCCGTTCATCGTATCAATGCGTTTTCTCAATAGGAGCCAAATTTTCCACCTGTCACCTGACAAGTGTGTGTGTGTGTGTGTGTGTGTGTGTGTGTGTGTGCGTGTGTTGTCATAAAGCATAACATATTCTCTGCTAACTCCCCTACCCCCACAACACCATCTCTATCCATCTATCTCTCTTTCTCTCTCTCTGTCTGTCCCAACCCCCTCCCAAAACAGTACAGCATCCTCTCACACCTCTCTCTATTTCTGTATCTGAACATATCTGGACGGTTGTTATGCCTGGATTGTCGTCATCACCACACATCCATCCATCCATTGGGACCATACTCTGTGCAAAGCGTTAGTGCTGCCTAAGCAGTCTCCTTGGCTATTGGACACAATCCTAGATGGGTCACCACTCCAACACTGGATACCAGCAAGCTGGCACTCATTTTGCCGACCTCGGAAGGATGACAGGCAGAGTCAACCCCACCTGATATTAATTCAACAGCCGAGCGGGATTTGAACTCAGGATCCTAGGATCCCAAGCCCACCACCCTAACCATTTAGCCAATACCAGGCATATCGCCACACATACCCAGACAGTAAGTTTCCTGTTTGGATGGATTTTCAATTTTGTTTGCCAGGCAGGCAGACAGACAGACAGACAGACGGGGTAAAAACATGGGGGCAATACCACTGGGCACTCACCTGGAAGTGGCTGGATAAGATAACCAGGGAACCACTGAAGGTTTGTAATGCCATGAACAAACTTTGGTACATGCACGGTGATGAACGTTGTGGTAAAGATTCATCGAAATCATATGTATAGTTTCAGCGAAAAAGTTGAAAGTACTTGTGGACGGACAGACGGACAACTCGCCATCCCATAAACTCCCGGAACTACGTTCCAGGTGAGCTAAAAATTACCTTACTCCTCTCCGGCCTCCGCGCATTCATGATCAGGACGAGATTCTGTACAATTTCCAAAATTTAGAGCCAAAGTATACTGCAAAACTGCAGGTTCATGTTCTGTTTTGTGTTCTGCAGTGTTCAAAATACAACGCTCGATTGACATCAAGTGGTTATTCGGTCATAGACTGACGTCTGCAGACAGACAGACAGAGACAGACAGACAGACAGACAGACAGACAGACAGACAAACAAATTGCTTCACCCTGCTTTTTGCTTCGTTCACACAGGGTAATTTCTGTATTCAATCATTATATCCAAGAGACATGAAATTCTCCTGGTGTGGAGTAAATATAGTTGTAATAATCACCACACCAACAGCTGGATGCAAAAGCCAGAGACAGGGAAGCATGGGGATATATTGGAATTTTATTTCTTTCCATTAAATTTCACCAAATTCTCAAGGCAAAAGAGAAATGATCACAGCAGAGCAAAGAAAAGTTTTTGCAAAGTTTCAAAATGCCATCATGGGCACAGCATGAACAAGACAGATGTTCACAAGCAGCAGATCCGTTGGTCACTTCAGACGCTCAACATGTTCCTTCAATTTGTTCTTGCTTGCACCCGAAAATCGATTTACCTTTGGGGCGAATTTTAGAAATGTTTTACAATTCGAGCTTTCATACGTCAAAGGAAGAAAAACAAATGCTGTAATGAAGTCGAACACCACAATACAAGCATTATCGTTTACACGAATTACAAGATGCTTTCTCTTTCATTCACCTTAACCCAAGCAACGAGGGGCAATCAAAGAGTTCTCAGAAGGTGCCACAATAATCCAAGAAATGCAAACTATTTCTCATCTTCTATCTTATATATTATTTCCGAGTTTGTGGTTTCGTGTCGCGCTATCTTCGACTTTGTTCTGCGCTCGAGTAACGTGATATTCGGCTTACATTATCTCAAAGACCATATGAGGTGCATGGTACAAAAAAAAGTAAATAAAATGGTTCTGAAACAGTGAAATCGTATTCCACTTACTGCATTAAAGTAAAATTACTACTGATACTCTGCATCAGTTCCTTTCTCAAACACACCCACCCCAACATGTCGCGCAGAGCGTGGGTTATGCTAGTGTATTTGTAATTAGTAAGAAGATATTGCTTGCTGACACATTATGTACTTTTATTGAAAAACTTTGTTTCTTGGACCATTGCATCTCATTATGAGAACCCTTTTGCACACTCCTCATATAGTTATTGGTACTGGTGGCTGCTTTATTGGAGGAGATGAGATGCAGCCCCATCATTAAAAAAAATATATATTTTTTAACCTCAGCTAAATTCATTAATAACTAGAATGGCACTCGGTAGAGTGCTTACCTCCGCTAGGCTGTGCAGTTTACATTTTACATCCCACTGATAGGCCGGATCTGGATCCTGACCTGAACCAAATTGAATCGGCTTGTTCTCGTTACCGAACTAGCTCATCCTCCTAGTTTTGTGACAACTCTTGCATAGCTTTTTGAAATATCATGCTATATCTAGTTTTTGGCCGCATCCCTCAATGGTGAAGAATCACTTTACAAAAAAACAAAAAATCTCCATCATCATCATCTCCATCACTATAAGGATATATAATCCCGGTTGCGTTACATTTTTGTTTTTTTCCCCCACATTCCAGTGTCGAGGTATTATATGACAATCCCTCATATTTGAGGTGATATTGATAGAGTGGCTACAAGTTGAAAACAATCGAGCAATATGCTGCACTGGGACAATACAGATCATTATTGAACATTAATGACCAACAAAAACACATCGAATTACAACGCATCAAAAGAGGTTCAAAAGAATCTTACCTCAGTCTGGTTCTTGAAGAACACGAATGTTGGCATGCTTAAAACTTCACATTGTTGAGCTACATCCTACAACAACAAATAACAATAAAAACGAAAATAATTATCGATTACATTCAAAAGAAAATTGCACAATCCTGATTGGTTAAAATACGTGTAAATGGCCGGTTGTCTTCAGGAGCAAGGAGAATCGTGTCGTTACTGTTCGTGTAGAAGTTACATCATAGCAATTGGAGCTAAAAGAGTACACCAAACATTCTGTACTTATCAAAAATAAAAACGTTACGTTGGGGGGGGGGGGGGGGGGGGGGAATCAATTTTCAACAATCACATCGCAAAGTAATTCCACTAATCTGCATTGGTTAACTTAACTACCCATACAAATACTGAGCATGATAGGCATTTGTACCAATGTCGTTTTCTTATTTGGTTCTTACATTTTAGGTGTTATTTAGCAGAAGAGAAATCACAGATACCTGTTACACACCAAGTACCAATAAATGTTCAGTAAGTGTTCTGATCAATATACCACACGTAGATAACTTCAAAATGCACAAACAGTAGTAAATACCTTCAATGCTGCAAGCTTGTGGCTATGAGAACAAGACAAACAAAGTGGCGTACAACTACTGCCTGGCAGATGGAAGGAGCACAAGGAATATCGCTGTGCTTCGTCGTCAACATGTGAAGTCCGTGCAATTTTAGAAAGTCAATGCAGTGGCTTAACCTTCGAACATATAAATATGTACATCAGGCTTGCTGTGGTCAACTACACACCTTCACGAAACACAAAAACTGGTCTCGTTACCTGTGAAGTAAAATTAAAATGGGCATATCTCTTCTCAATAATGACCTCTGCCTTACTGGCAATATTTGGGCACCAACAGCCTTTCTGATAAGATGGCAGAAATGGTGTTAGTGACAAACATGCCAACACTTTATTGTCGGATGAGCAATGATTCCAGCAAGTCAAAACCATTGCAACAGTTGCGCAGGACTGCAGCTGCAAACAATCACATGTCAAAGGTTTTCTGCAGTCACAGTGCCGAGACAGAACTCGAGCTCAGTTGGTTGGATGTTGACCACCGACTTGCTGCCAGAGGGTCCAAATCAACAGATCTAAAGCTGCTCAAGAAAAAGGTGGAGAGTGGGGAGAGGGAGGGCTTTCCAGGTGAAGTCCAACGATCAAGCTAGCAGAAAAATTAGCCTTTCACGCAATCCACGTCCCCCTTACCTCCATGAAAAATCGCAACTACAGAAGATTTACAACATGGGCGTTGTCTTTGTGAAAAGGGAACATTATCGTGTGTTCAACAAGTCAATGTCAATGTAACAAAAACTAGTCATAACATTAATGGATAAAAAAGTGCATTTGAGTTGAGAACAGACCACAAATAGATTAAAAACAAAATTTTTAAAGTTTATCATTTTCAATCTTTTACACAAATGTTGTCTAATGGCTTATATGTGTACCGCCTACGAGCCTCTTATCCCGCTGATATCCCGGGTTGCCTAATTGGTACAGATTAGCAATAAGTATGTCAGCGGGCAATGCAAGGTTTAGTGTAGTCATGCGGTTATTTCAACAAGGTACCAGATAATGTGGTTAAAAATAAATAAATAAATAAACAAATAAAAGGGCACTTTGCGATATTTTACATCCACCAGTGAAACACTAGCAGACAAGATAGACAAACAAACGTAGTAAAGAGGTGATGTTAATAGATGAGCAATGGTGAGCATGTCAGCTCTGGCCTGTCTTGACAGCTCAATACAATTCAACTTGGAGTTCAGATCATTTGGCACCTGAGTCCAACAGGATGGTGCAGAGATAGCACATTTACCTTTGAGCTGCCTCATTTGGGTTAGATTTCCCACCCAACTATAAACTGTTTGATTGGTGCTTCGCATGCAGAGCATTGTATCAAAGAGTTTTACAAGCCCTCAGATGGATGTTAACTTGGGTGTCCCCTCTGTTAGCATTAGTTGGTGAACATGAAGGATCCCGTGGTATCCTTTGTAAAGAGCAAGCAAGTTATCACCTGCACTCTAGAGAAACTCCGGCCCATCTCTAGTGGAATTTAAGGCCTACAGAGCCAGTTTGTGAAAAAGACGGGCCGAACTTCCCCCCACAAAGTGATAGTAGTAGTAGTAGTAAATACCAACCGCTCTTCTTCAGACTGACATAGTTCAAAGCAGTATGGTTGCTACGTACACTAACTACATTATCAAACAATGGTTTCTGGTGTTCAACAATTCTTGCTTATGGTATTGTAACCGTTGGTTCAATTAAAGACGGGAACACGTCGATGTACGAGTTTGTTCATAAAAAAACTGAGAAGAAGAAGAGAAAGCAGTGGAAAGGTTGCCTACAAAACAATATGGAAGTACGTGACAATCGCATCATTTCCATCCAAGTGCAAGTTCCAGCCATTCATCGAATTATTTAAAATGAGCAATCTGAATTTATCAAATCAATTCAAATGTACTAAGCATTAAACATTCCGGCCACTCACCAGGACGATGATTTACAGAGCTTTGAAAATGCACACAGCCATCCCATGTCATACATATAGCTGCTCTCTCCAGACATCCAGAACAAATGAACACCCACACTGCGCATTCCCAGAACTCAAAGATGACATCGGCAAAGAACAGTCCGACCGCATGGACCCACAATGCACCACCGAGTTCAACATTTTAATATGAATTACTTTTACCAATCTAAATTAACAGAAATATTGGAATTTTATTTCTTTCCATTCGCCAAGTGTTGGATCATTGGCCCAATAACAGGGAACGTAAGCTGCGTTGGGACCATTTGCCTGCATCAGTTGAAGAGATAAGTGTTTCCTGAGAAGACTGAGGTAAGTGGTGTGTTTGTATCATCTATGGTTTTTAAGTAATCTTGTGGCTGAAATGGCGCTTAAGATATGCCCGGTCATACTAAATACCGCAAGGAGACGTCCAGAGACACTTTTTTTTTTTCTAAGCAAATGAACACTTTTTAAGCAGTCGGAATTGCTGCTAAGCTCAATTCCGCAGTTTAAAATTTGAAACTCGGCTCTGGTTAAGAGATTTTACAGCTTATCAATTTCCCGTTCGGGGATCGGGGCAAGTTGACGACTGATCAGTGCCTTCTCCGACCAGCTCTTCTCAGCTAAGTACTCCTGACTATTTACGGCGTGTTTTGCTTTTTCATTTTTATCACTGTTTTGCTATCCATGTTTTCGTCAAATTTCCTTTCCCAAACCACATCCTGCTGTGTTAAATCGTTTAGTTCGTCTTTCGAGTTGTTGGGCCTACCTTTGATTATATAATCGAGTGTGCATCCCTTCCGTTTTCTACCTCGTTTTCACTTCTTTGTTCCAGTTATTGTTACTTTTGAACCCTCAACTCAATCTTTTTCCCCTCCTCCCTCAAAAATTAAAACAAAATGGTGACGAGTAGCACCCAAGATGCAGAAACCGAAATAGAGCACGATGAAATAGAGCACCACGAGGGGCATCAGCAATGATCAGCTCCTCAACCAAGCTTTGTGGCCCGCTGTCCTCTCCAAAAGAGGCCTCCTGGTCAGCCCTTCTTTCTCTTCAAAGCACTTCTTTGCACTCCATGCACATGGAGCTATTCAGTCTCTATCTTCCTCTCTAAAAACAGGGTGATATCAGCTTGGGTCAATCACAAAACTTCTTCAGAACAAAACTACATGAATGTGCTACATCACATGCTCCTGGCTGTGAACCACTTGCCTGTCCTCTTCCTCCTCGTCACTGAACTCTTCTTCCTCCAGGTGGGCGAAATTATCTGGGCCATGGGACAACCCCAATAAAAACTAGAAGGGCACTCGGTGGAGCGCATACCTCCACCACGTAATGCCTGATCCACGAGAACATATCAGGCCCAATACATTTTTGAAATATCGTGCTATACAGTACTATATCGTTTTTGGCCCAAACTCTCAATGGTGAAGAATCACTTTTAAAAATTCCAGTAGTCGGATCCGGATCTTCACCAAAATCTAATCAGTTCATCCGTGTCTCACACCGAACTTGTCCACAAAATATCATCTGGATCCGTCCACAACTTTTTGAGATATCCTGTACACAGACAAATAGAAAGGGGGTGAAAACATAACCTCCTTCACCTTCAGTGGCGAAGGTGAATAAATGTACAATATTTTCTTCTCAACCCTACAGTGCTTTATGCTGCTGCAGCTGGCACACACCGACCAGAGAGATCGTAATCGGCCAAGTCGCACACATCAACCACGTGCCTCTGCATTTGGAGAGTCCTCACCTTGCCCAACCCACAAACGAGGCGTTTACACGTACATTATACTCTGTCAACCCTGTCTGTAAATTACATATGCTGCCTCCTCAGTATCACATGCAGCAAACTACTTACTCTAACAGTTGCCTGTTACATGGCAATCTAACCTATTGAAAACACACAGACCATGCTACCCATACCACAGTCTTGCTATGGATTCCTACCCTCCTTTCCATATAACTATACACATAATCAGAGCTACTTACACCTCACCACGGCTTCCAGTGGCAACACAATTTGACTGATTTCTCCAAACATCGACCATTTTAAATTACTTAAATAAATAAAGCCTCAATGGTAGTCGACACACTTTTATCACTTCTCCCCTTGTTAACCTCCCCCCCCACCCCATTCCCCTTCCAAATCCACTCTCTCCCCCATCTCACCCCTCCCAAATTTGTGCATTCTATTTTTGTCCACCTATTTCAATCTACCCATTAACATGTTATTCTTTTGTTTAGCTCGTCCACAAGCCTTGACCCTGCATCAAACCTTTTTTTTCTTTTTCTTTTTTAAACTCGTAAGGCATGATTGGAAAGACATTTTCCTTTTACCATTTTGTGCTTGTCAAGTGAAAATAAAGGGAAACCCCACTTTAAGGTGTCTAACGCCCCCCCCCCCTCCACCCCCCACACTTTACCTGAGCATCATCCACGTCGACGACACAGAAGATGATATTCCGGTGCAATAAAGCCAACTCCTGGAAAATAGAATGGTAAAATTAATGGATTGACCTGAATAGCAAAAGAAAGGGTCAACTTTCCTAAACAAGTGCTATTGACAACAGCTTTTCATCAAAATTAAACGTCGATTTGTCAAATTGCTTGGCTGCATTACACAACGACAAGCACAAGTAACGCAGACCCAGGGAGCCTTGACCATAATAGCAAGGGTTGTAAAATAAAAAGACAACAAAACAGAGAAGGACAGAAAGAAGACATCAGATCAAAAGTAAAGACAAAGTAAAGAAAAGTCAACAAAGAGGAAAAACAAGGATTGTCACAAATTATGAGTGACTGTTAGATGGTTTATTGTGTCACGTGCATGGTTAACACTTACATACTTGTGATTCGATATGGAACGAATCGTTTATCATGTTGTATTTCGATTTTATGTTGTGGGTTACGATCATGAGTGTTTGGGAAATTTAGGACAGCCTCTGGATAGTGAACCATCTCACTAACAAACAATTTCTCTTGGGATCTGCAGACGCATCTGGCAACGAGAATGGCACTCGGAAGAGCACGTACATCTGCCAGGCTGAACAGTTTAAATTTTGCATCCCACTGGATCTTCACCAAAATCAAAGTAATTAATGTTTGTCACACACCCAACTTGTCCACAAAGTTTTGTCAGAATCTGTCCACAACTTTTTGAGGTATCCTGCTCACAGCCAAACAGGGGTGAAAACAACCTCCATCCACATTCGGCCATGGAGGTAATTATGACTGGTATTTTCTAAAGGAAGGGGCATTCGTAAATATTCTTTAACAGAGTATATAAATGTAAAGCAGAGAATAAGTTCCGTTTACCTCTTGTTTTGCAGTGTACAACGCCATGTCGGTGTGTTCACGTATCACGCGTTTTATTTGTTACCCTCTCCTTCGGCGAGGGTATTGCATTTGGGTCCGTTTGTCTGTCTGTCTGTCTCTGACTGGTTGTTTGTCTGCACAGAACTTTCGTGTTTTTCTCCACAACCACTTGTCGAATTGAGAAGAAATTTTCACCATTGGTGCGACTACTCATGTTATATGTTTTAATGATAATTACGACATCATGGGTCATGTGGTGTAGCAGCCATTTGGAAAAACGGAAAAACTTTGGACCTCTATCTTTGAAACCGTACCAAGGAAAAAAAACTGAAACTTGGCACATGGCAAGTACTCCTCATGGGGAATGAGTGTGATTTTTTTTATGACGTCACATGTGCCCTCATTATGATGTCATCATTGCATATGTAGAACGCCTCATCCGATCAGTATGAACATTTTTGAGGGTCATCCAGGGAGAAAATGGTCCACAGAAAAAAAAAAATTCATTACGTCATCGGTCACGTGATTCGGCAGCAATATTGTTTTAAAAAAAAAAAAAACCTTCAAAATCTTCTCTGAAGTGGCTGAACAAATCAAGGCGAAACTTTACATGGATGATCGCGTGTCCATGAGGAACAAAAGGTTCACACATATGATATAATAGGTCACATGGTTGACAGCCATATTGGATTTACCCTGAAACCTATAAAAATATACCACTCAAAAGAATTCCCGGTGAGGGTCTGCAATCTGTGATTGCTCTTTTCCTTGTTAAAGTTTGCACTCAGCCCACCTGCCGGCTGGACATCAATCGAGCAAAGAATGTTCAGTTTTCTAACAAGGATCATTGATCACATTGTTGGCAGAAAAGATTTCAGGTAACATGTTAATCAATGTGCTGCATTTACAATCCTTTCCCTTATTTTTTTTTTTTATAACACAAGACGTGCTTACCTGTCGCTTCCCTGACAGGTTTAATCAAAAGACAGCATGTTGTACTGCACAAACATATTGCACATCTATCTGTGTGTCAATGAGGATGTGAAATTAAGTAAAAGAAAAGAAAAATGATTTTTTTTTTTTAATAACATGTAATTGTTGTCGTTTATGTGAATCTTTCATGTACTTTTATAAATGTTTCTATTGCTTCGACAAGAATTACTATATTTAATTTTGTGTGCACCTTCCGTGTCTTCTGAAGGGTTTCTGTTGTCGTAGAATAATAAATGTTACCATTGGAACTGCTACATTAAGCTCCCATCTCATTTTTTCTTCCTCAATCCCAGAAAGAGGGGCTTTTAAAACAGGAGTCTTTATGGTTAAACTAATAAACAAATACAAATTATTGTTCCAATTGAATCAATTATTAGCTTTACACGTACAACCATATTTATTATTCTCCGAAAGCAGGAACCGCTAAAGCTTGAGCTAGTGTTGCTGCTTCTTCTTCTTCGTGTAACACACAAACACAAACACACTGCAAGAATGCAAGAAGGGATGCAAGAGAGGATGTTAAGGAACAATGGACCACCTACTACTAAATAAGGCCATACTCGGAAAAACTGCAATACCAGAAGAACCAAATAATCAACAGAATGGATGGACTACAAAATAAGCTTTTGATAGTGTCCCACATTAATGGATGATAAAATGCATGCAATTGTACAAGATCAATCCTCAAGTAATCGAGTTGATGGAGAAAGCAATGGAGCTTTGGAATACCACATTGATATTGCAGCACTCATGAAGGAAATATCGAAATACCAGGGGTGAAGATACGTCGAGGGATCTTTCAGGGCGACAGCCTTTCGCCCTTCCTGTTTTGCCTGGCCCCACTAAGCAACCTCATTAATGAGCAAGAACATGGATATATCCTGACATCAAATAAGGGAATATCCAAAGCAACAAGAAAGGAGACACTACTTTACATGGATGATTTAAAACTCTTTACACCAAATGACAAAAAATTGGCAGAACAACTCACATTAGTGAAACGTTACTCTGAGGGACTTCAAATGGAATTTGGCCTAGATAAGTGTGCCAAGTGCACATTCATACAAGGTAAACCAACGAAAATGGACAACATAAAATTGGTGCAAATACAACAATACAGGAGCTAGCCAACGAAGCATCGTACACATACCTGGGAGTAGAAGAGGACCACCAAATATGTTACAAACAAATGCGCAAACCAGTTACCAAAGAATTCCTACACAGAACGAGGCTGATCCTGAAAACATACCTTTCTCCAATGAAGAAAATCAAAGCTGTAAACCAACTCACAATACCAGTATACCAATACAGCTGTGGAGGAATAAAATGGCCACAACCAATCAATCAATCAACTGGATATCAAAACAAGGAAACTCCTCACCATCCACAAAATGTTCCACAAAAATAAATGTATCCCGAGAATGTACCTGCCGAGACGAGGAGGAGGTCGTGGCCCGATGGAGCTCAACCAAGTGCACAGAATGACAACTGTAGGATTGGCTGAATACTTGAAAGGTGCAACAGACTACCCAATCCAATTTGAAAGCAAACACGAACACAACAAACCAGAGAAGGTATCACAAACCCACCGAGGAAAAAATTCCCAAAGACAAACGTGCGAATGGACAATGTCACACAAGAAACCGAAACAACAATGAATACAGCCACAATTGCAAAAAAAGACAAAAGAAAAATATAAAACGAAATATCAACAGATATACACCAACAACTGGGGAAACGACAAAAGAGCGAGGAGGAGGAGGAGGAGGAGGAGGAGGAGGAGGAGGAGGAGGAGGAGGAGAAGAAGGAGAAGAAGAAGAAGATTGCCAAGACAAAGAAGGCTCTTTGGAATGGCTAAGAAGAGGTCAGCTCAACTGGGACGGGGAACAAATCATTATAAATGCTCAAAACCACGGACACAACACCAATGGCTTGAAGACAATGGTGGGACCGAGTCAATCAGACAAGTGTAGGTTCTGCAAGGTAGAAACAAAGTACGAGCCACCTTCTATCATCAGGATGAAAAAACTCATGTAAAAAAACTCAACAGCTGTACACCCAAAGGTGCAACAGGGTATGTAAAGTAATCCATTGGCACATCTGCAAGAGTCTCAATACCCCAGTTTCAGAAAACTCATCGAATCATGAACCAAAAGCAACCACTGAAAACAAGGAAGTAACACTCACGTACAACCTAAAGACCCCATCGAACATGAACATAGAAACAAAGCATTGCAACTGGACATAGTAATTAGCTACAAAAAGGAAAAGAAGGCATTACTAATTGAGGCGTCAGTACCAAGCGATTTTGGCCTAAACCACACAGAAATCAAGAAAATAACCAAATACAAAGATCTCAAAAGTGAATTGAAAAGCTCCTGTAAGCTGAAGAATGTCAAAATTGTATCAATGTTCATTGAAGCAATGGGAATGATTAAAAAAAAACCTTACTGAGATCTTGAAAACCATCCCTGGGAATATTACCACAAACAAACTACAGTTGGAAGCTGTCCAGGGCTCAGTGACGATCCTCAAAAAGAGCTCTCAAAACAAAACTTTGAGAAGAAGAAAACTTCACAACTCGGTCCATGAATCATGATCCCTTACTGAAACAGAGGTGGATACTACAAGACCTGGGAGGACTCCGTTCCACTTTGTGAAAACCACATATGGAGATAACATACACGCACGCACGCACGCACACACACGCACACACGCACACACGCGCACGCGCGCCCGCACGCACGCACGCACGCACACACCTGTGAGCGCTCCATTTCACCTTCTGAAACCCGCATTTGGAGATAACCGACATCTCCTTTTAGTAATAGATGATTGGCCAGACATACCTAAAAGCCTGAAGGGTATTATAATCCTCTGTTAGGTAGTGGTCGCTTTTTGTTTTTACGCAAACAAAATTTATGTTAATCACTCAAAATGAATGTTATACAAGGCAAAAATATGAAAAAACAAACAAACAAAAAAACATTCAGGCAATATGGCCAAAATAAATAATGAAGTTGGTGGCG
>CM068952.1:24977366-24997342 GCA_035128595.1 Eptatretus atami | reverse complement strand
TAAATGAAAATTGAGCTCCTCCACTTCGCTGAGGAATTTTAAGGTCAAACCAATAGGCAACCATGAAGACCAAGGAGATTTCCGAAGAAGTCAGACATAAAGTGGTGGAGAAGCACCGTTCAGGAGGGGTTATAAGAAGATTTCAAAGTCACTCATTATCCCTTTGAGTCCAATGAAATCTATAATTAAGAAGTGGAGACATATCATACCACCCAGACTGTACCAAGATCAGGTCACCCATCTAAACTCAGTAGCCGGGCAAGCAGGGAACTGTGTACTCTATATCCAACAATGACATTGAAAGATCTGAAAGGCTCTATGTTTGAGATGGGGGTCAGTGTTCATCAATCAACAATATCCCGATCCCTTCACGAAGCTGGCCTCCATGGACAGGTGGCAAGAAAGAAGCCATTACTAAACAAGGACAAATGTGTCCAAGAGCCGCATCCTAAAGGCAATAACAACAACTTCCGATATTTCGTCACGTGCCTTGATGGAGCCAATAGCGAGACCCGTCATGGAGGCTCCTGTTCATGACAAGAAAATCGTGTATTTACGAAATTACAACACATTAAATGGAATAATCTTTAAATAGTAACGTGAACTTTTCGAAACTTTAAAGCAAATGTCCGAATATATTTAAAAGTTGATGATAGACGCTCTCATAAGGCACCCTCAATGCGAGGATGTGTACAGGTGTTTAGTATTTAAGGAGATCCGGATCCTGTATATAAAAGAGCCGAGTACTAAAGGTTTTGTCTCACCAGAGAAGAAGAAGAAGAAGAAAAGAAGAGAAGAAGAAGAAGAAGAAGACAAGAAAGAAGAAGAACGACACGGAGCTCTCTTAGAGCCCGTTCGCTACGCGAAACGCGGCTAAAAAGATGCATCTAAAACCTCATATGAGTTTGCGGAAAAGCATCTTACTGATACTATTGACATGTGGAGAAAAGTTTTGTGGTCAGACGAGACAAAAATTGTAATTTTTTGTCTAAATTAAAAGCGTTACGTCTGGCACAAGTCTAACACTGCACATCACCCAGTCAACACCATCCCTACTGTCAAGCATGGTGGTGGCAGCATCATGTTTATGGGGCTGCTTTTCATCAGCAGGCATTGACAAGCTTGTCAGAATAGAAGGGACAATGGATGGTGCAAAGTAAAGGAGAATCCTGATGAAAACCTGCCTGAATCAGCGATGAATCAAACTGGTAGGAGATTCATATTTCAGCAGAACAATGATCTGAAGCACAAAGCTAAAGCCACACTGGAGTGGCTGAATAAGAAGAAAATTAATGTTCTTGAGTGGCCCAGTCAAAGTCCTGACTTGAACGTAATTGAACATTTATGGTGAGACTTGAAGATTGCAGTCCATCGACAATCCCATCAAAGTTGGGCGGAACTAGAGCAATTTTCACGTGAAGAATGGGAAAATATTTCACTATCTCACTGTGCAAAGCTGATGGAGACCGACCGTTCCCAAAGACTCATCAGTCATTGTTGCAAAAGGTGCTTCCACCAAGTACTGACCTTGGGGACTGAATACTTTTACAACCAGTGAATTTTGATTTGTACATGGTTTTTTTTCAGATATTCCTGACATGTAAACTCCTTCAACTATAAAGGTGTTTAGTTTGATCTCTTCAGTTATGAATTTAAAAGTTCATTTGGAAAAAGTTTCTACATAATTTGTTATTCATCGAACTGTGGCATTATTGATAGACGGTGACTACTTTAGCAGGGCACTGTAACAAAAGAGAGAAGGGCAGGGAGAATACATCAGATCAAAAGTAAAGACAAAGTAAAGAAAAGTCAGCAAAGAGGAAAAAGGAGGATTGTGACAAATTACATGAGTGACTGTTATATGGTGCATTGTGTTCAGTGCATGGATAACACTTCCATAATTGTGATTCGATATATAACAAATCGTTTATCATATTGTATTTCAACTTTATGTCATGGGTTAAGATTGTGAATGTTTGGGAAATTTAGGACAGCTTCTGGATCGTGAAATATCTCACTTTAAAGAAAAATTTCTCTTGAGCTCTGGATGTAGACACATCTTGTAATTATGAGGACTGGTAGTTTCGAAAGAAATTCAGGGGTATTCCCGAATGTTCTTAAACTGAGGATATAAACGTAAAACAGAGTGAGAGGAGAAAAGCAGAGAATAAGTTCGTTACCTTTTCCTTTCCTGTGTATAATGCTATGCCAGTGTGTTCATGCATCACACGTGTTCCATTTGTTAAATAAATGTAAATTTGGTGTCAGCCCACCTGCCGGTTGGACATCGGTTGAGCAAAGAATCTTCAGTTTTCTGACAAGCATCATTTATTACACGTCAGAAGAGAGGATTCCATTCCATCCATTGAGACCAGTCTCCATCCATTGAGGAGAGAGAGTGCAGAGCGTTGGTGCTGCCTAAGCAGTCTCCTTGGCTATTGGGCACAATCCTGGACGGATCACCACTCCAACACAGAATACCAGCATGCTGGCACTCATTTTGCCGACCTCGGAAGGATGACAGGCAGAGTCAACCCCACCTGGTATTACTTCAACAGCTGAGAGGAGAGAGGATTGCAGGTACAAATGTTGATCATTATACAAGGCCGTTTAGTCCTGATACATGAAACCTCCTGCAGACAAGACTTTTTGGAATGCCGGCCGCCGTTTCCATTCAATCATGTAACCTTGTTTAAAAAACAAAAATATCCATGGATAGGCGCTCCGATGTTGAAAGTTCTATTTCAATCGCTCAAGCAATTGGAGAAAAATTCAAAAGCGAATAAAGGTGAAAAAGTGAGGGTGGAAAAAAGGTGAAGGCTTTGGTGGACGTTCCACAGCATGGTCGATGATGGTTTTGGACACGTATTACTCGTAATGTCAACAAATTAAATAATCTTTAAATGTCAGACACACCAACATCATCAACAATATAGTCTGCAACTATTGGGGATACCTCTTTGCGGTGGTTGCACCTCTCAATGCAAGACGGGGGCCAAATCTCCCCCACTCTTCCCTGCTGCCGAGGTTCGTCAGAGCAACGCGGTCATGGTCCGAACGCTGATCAGTCCTCATGGACCGGCGCACTCCCTCTCATCTTCCACATGAACAGCTCACACAAACACTCAAACACCACACTCACACATGCATCGCATATCCACAACAAAGGTTTTATTTTTCTTCTTCTTTGGGGAGTGATCTCCCTCCGGCAGTCCTCCCCTTTCTCCTCATTCTAGCCAGACATAGAAACCAACCTGGGGCTCTGACCACCTGTGGTATTGGGAGTTGCATGAAAATTCATGAATGCGTGATGAACCGGAACCGAGTGACGTCAGCGGGCTGTCGAGAGTGGAGCAGGAGACGCCATTAAAAATGGTTTTGCTAAAAATCCCACCACCTCAATCCCAGAAACGCACACATAACCTTGATATCCTCCAATACAACACAGACGGTCTCGTCAGCAAGACCATTCAACTTTAACACTTCATTCTCACAAACAGCGTTCATATAGCCATCATACAAGAAACCAAATTACATGAGAAAAACAAAACACTGACCATCCCCAACTATGCAGCGATACGCTCAGACCTAACGCCAGAGGTGGAGGCCTCATCACATACATTCACAATTCAATGCGATACTCAGATATCACACAAGACACAAAAACACTTCCACCAACAGACAACACACCTGAACTTCAAGCTTTCAAAATTAAACCTCGTAACAAAGCACACACGAACATCATAAGCATTTACATACCACCAGATACATCCCCCACTGTACCAACCAAATACTTACAACTACAGAACTTTGCTCCCTCCCAAACGCCATCATTGGAGGAGACTTCAATGCCAAATACATAGCCTGGTACACCGATCACCAACCAAACACCGAGGCCAAACCATTGCCACCCAACTAAATTCATTATTCATATTGAATGATCCAAACCAACACACACACATACACACACACACTGTTCTCCATCACTTTCCACCACAACCACGTGGAGAACAGCGCAACAGCAACTTTCAGATCACCTACCTATCATGATTACCATAAACACAGCTACACACCTCAATGCAAAAAAAACCAAAATATTCACAAATTACAAAAAAGCGATGTGGGATAACTTTGTGCATGACACTGAACAATAATTCCAACAACTCAACAACAACAACAACATTTCCATCCACATAAAACAGTTCAATGCGATTATCACAACCACAGATACTCAATGCATTCCAAAGGGTAATATCAAAAAATACAACCCCAACTCCACGCCAGAAATCGCACACCTCATCAAACAATGAGACAACTTAAAACACAACACACCAACACACTAACACCCAAAGCACCAGACATAGTAGAAATGATTCAAACAATAAACACAGAAATCAACAACAAAATAAGTGAAAAAAAACAAAACAAAACAGAAAACTGGCACTCCTTTCTATGTTCACTAGACGACACAACCAAGACCAAACACTTGTACAAAACCATAAAGTGTCACTAACTTCAACAGTGGCATAACCTCCTCACATGCAGCCATAACTACCACAAACAACATACCATCAGTTAAACAACAAGCGAACATCCTCAGATTACGATGCAAACAAGTCATATAGGACCCAGAAAAGATGAAAGAAGTATTACAAGATAAACTGAGCTGCCAACTCGACACAATAATCACACCATTCACTCCTGCACAAACAATAAACATAGGGGTAATACTCCTGTGCGCTCACCTGGTCGCGGCTAGATAAGATAACCAGGGAACCACTGGTAGGCATGGATAACCCACAAAATATATAATGGAGAAGAAACTAAATACCTACGGATTTTTTTTTTAATGCCGTGAACAAACTTTGGTACATTAAGGGTGACGAAGGTTGTGGTGAAATTTCATCAGAATTGTGTTTGTAGTTTCGGAAAAGAAAGCAAATGCATATTTGAAGGCAACCCCCCCCCCCCCTCTTACACCACCTTAGACCCCGATTTTTCAAATGTCATGAACAATGTTTGGTACTTCAAGGTGATGAAGGTTGTGGTCAAGTTTCATAGAAATTGTGTGTCGTTTCTAAGAAGATACCTCTTTGGGAGGGGGGGGCGGCAAACCCCCCATAAACTCCCTCCGTAGACCCCCTCAAAACCAGATATATATATTTTTTAATGGCATGAACAAACTGGTACATCACGGGTGATGAAGGTTGTGGTCAAGTTTCATGAGAATTGCATGTGTAGTTTCTGAGTAAAAAGCAGCAAATACCTATTTTGTGGGACAACCCCCGTTGACTCCCTTCGGGCAGGATTTTTTTTAATGCCGTGAACAAACTTTGGTGCATGCACGGTAATGAACGTTGTGGTAAAGTTTCATTGAAATCATAAGTGTACTTTCAGAGAAGTTGTTGCAAGTATTTGTGGATGGACGGACGGAAAACGCGCCATCCCAAAAGCTCTCAGGAACTACGCTCCAGGAGAGCTAGAAAACATAGGGGCAATACCCCTGGGCACTCACCTGGTAGCGGCTGGAAAAGATAACCAGGGAACAACTGGCAGGCATAGATGACCCACAAAATATGACTGAGCAGAAAGCAAATACCTATGGATTTTGTGACGAAAACCTCCCTGTAGGCGTTGGGCCTTGCAAACTGATGCATCTTTAACAAACCAATCCCAGGCGGCCTTGTGATTTAGCCACAGGGAATTGAAATAACAAACCTAATTTGGAATGGCAGGGGACTCAGTTTCACAATGCCTCACTGACAATGCACATGTTAAGTAGCAGCCAGTCAGGATCTCTTGCACATTTTATTTACTTGAAACGAGGAGAAATCACTAAAGAATAGGAATATTTGATTGGTTCAAAATTTACTATATTGTCATCTTATGACTGAGTACAGTGCAGAAAAAAACATTTATGTTCAAAGATTTGCAACCTTTTGTGTACCTTCTGTCCCACTTGATTCAAGGTACCCATCAAAGTAAATTTTTAACCAACAATGTCTATGCTGTCCCTACTATCACCACCATCCCAATAAAATGTCAGGAAGAGAGTGTATGAGGTACCCTTGCCAACATGGTGTGTTAACTCTCCTTTATTTACCCTCAAGCGATGCTCTATGTATGGTCCTCCCCACCCCTATTTAGGGACATTTTGATTGCATACAGAGGTGTCTGTAAAAGACCATTGTTGTATTCAAGAAACAAAATTCTTTCAACGGATTAAAGGAATTATAATAATCATCAACACATGACCAGCCATGCAAAAAGCAAACGCAGGGAAGCAGGAAATGCAAATTTTATTTCAATCCATTAAATTTCACCAAATTCTCAATGCAAATGAGAAACCATTACCAGCAGAGCAAATTTCACCAAATTCTCAAGGTAAATGAGAAATCATTACAGCAGAGAAAATTTCACCAAATTCTCAAGGTAAATGAGAAACCATTACCAGCAGAGCAAATTTCACCAAATTCTCAAGGTAAATGAGAAACCATAACAGCAGAGCAAATTTCACCAAATTCTCAATGCAAATGAGAAACCATTACCAGCAGAGCAAATTTCACCAAATTCTCAAGGTAAATGAGAAACCCATTACCAGCAGAGCAAATTTCACCAAATTCTCAAGGTAAATGAGAAACCATACAGCAGAGCAAATTTCACAAATTCTCAATGCAAATAGAAACCATTACCAGCAGAGCAAATTTCACCAAATTCTCAAGGTAAATGAGAAATCATTACAGCAGAGCAAATTTCACCAAATTCTCAAGGTAAATGATAAACCATTAGAGCAGAGCAAGGAAATTTTGGCAAACAGCTTCAATTTCCGGATTCCATAATGGGGAAGCATGAAGACAGATGTTCAGAAGCAGCAGATCCATTGGTCACTTCAGACTTTCAACATTTTTCCTCAAGCCATTGGGATCTGCACCCAAATGTCGCTCCACCTTGGGGGTGAATTTTAGAAATGTTTTACCATTCGAGTTTTCATGTCACAAAGGAAGAAAAACAAATGCTAGAATGAATTTGAATTCCATGAACAAGCATTTCTATTACACGAGTTTTACAACATGCTTTCTTTAACATTCACCTTAACCTCCGTACTGAGGGGGCAATCGAAGGGTTCTTGGAATGTGAGACAATAATCCAAGAAATAAAGACCATTTTTCCACTTCTGAATTTAAAATTGATTAAATTTATTGAAAAAATAAAATAATAATAATAAAAAACGTCACTGATCTACACAAAGTACCCCATAATGTCAAAGTGGAATTTTTTTTTATTTTGAATTTTTTACAAATAAATTAAAAATGAAAAGCTGAAATGTCTTGCATCAATGTGTTCAACCCCTTTGCTATGACACTCCAAAATGAGCTCAGGTGCATCCAATTTCCTTTGATCATCCTTGAGATGTCTACAACTTGATTTGAGTCCACCTGTGGCCAATTCAATCGATTGGATACGATTTAGAAAGAAACACACCTTTCTATACAAGCTCCCACAGTAGACAGTGCAAGTCAGAGCAGAAACTCTACCATGAAGTCTGGGTAGTTCTACATTCCTTCCATTTCCGAATGATGGAGCTCATTGTAGAGTTCAATTGCCATCATGTCAGTTGGCTCTGTGTCAGAGTGGCGACCTGTCCAGAATTGTGCCCAATAGCCAAGGAGACTGCTGAGGCAGCACCAATGCTCTGCATCGAGTATGGTCCCAATGGATGGATGGATGCCAGTTGGCTGTGTGTGGGTACTTCTCACCAGCCATGGCACTTCAGCAAAGGACTTTTGCGACTCCATGGGACTGACTCGATTTGTGAACTTTCCCACATGGATTTTTCAATGGCAAATCCTCCCTTCTGGACTTGGCAATGACCAACTTCCCCACCAGTGTCTCCTGCTCTTCCTCTGCTCAAATTACTTCATCTGATGTGCATGTGTGAAGATAACTTTACTCTTTGCAAGCCATTCTCTGAGAAAAGCCTCACCACCAGTATGGCAGCTCACTCTGGGACTGCAAGCAGCCATTGCACTTCAGGACTGTTCTCCTACAGTTCCCTCCATAAGTATTGGAACAGTGAAGTCAAATTTGGTATTATTGCTATATCCTCAAGAGATTTGGATGCGAGATCAAAAGATGAATACGAGACAAGGGTACTGCAGGTCAGCTTTTATTTCTTGGTATTTCTATGCATATATGTTTTACCACTGAAGAACAACATGACTTTTTATGTTCAGTCCCCCCCCCATTTTAGGGAAGCATAAGTATTGGAACAGATCAATTTAAGTAAAATGGTGCATCTCCCTTGCATGCAATAACTGCATCGAGCCTGTGACCCATTAGCATCACCAAACTCTTGGATCTTCCTTTGAGATGCTTCACCTTCACTGCAGCCATTTCATTTGTTTGTTTGGGGGGGGGGTTCTAACTTTAGTTTCCTCTTCAGCAAGTGAAATGCATGCTCATTGGATTAAATCAGATTGACTTGGTCAGTCTAAAAACTTCCACTTTTTTTTCCACCTAATGAACTCCTTGGTTGCATCGGCAGTGTGTTTTGGGTCATTGTCTTGCTGCATGGTGAAGCACCAACCAATGAGTTTGGAGGCATTTTTTTTTGTACATAGGCAGACAAAATGTTTCTGTACCCTTCCAGATCCATTCAGACACGTTGAAGTAACAAAATGGCCACCAGTTAGGAAACATCTTGGATCTGAGCGTGAAAATAAATTACGGGCATATGTAAGCAATCATTCATTATCTGTGTGCCAATTTGAACAAGATCGGTAAATCATGTCCGTGAAATGGTTGAGGACGTGTTCGATACCAGTTTTTTTTTGGGGGGGGGGGGGGTTGTTTGTTTTTGGGGTTTTTTTTTTTTACAACTAATGGCCATCAGTCTACCAGTCAGCCATATTTGATCAAATCACAAAATAAAGTGAGGTGCACGTGGTTGTCATCATTACCTCTGCCACCGAAGGTGAAGGAGGTCGTTTTCACCCCTTGTCTGTTTGTTGTATCGGATCTCAAAGTTGTGGACGGATCCAATTGAAATTTGGTGGACAGATTTGGTGTGTGACAAGGACAAACTGCTTAAATTTTGGTTAAGATCTGGATCTGATAATTTTTTAAGCGATTCTTCACCATTGAGAGATGGAGCTAAAAATGATATACAGCATGATATCTCAAAAAAGTTGTGGACTGATTCGGATGAAACTTGGTGGAAAGGTTGGGTGTGTTGCAAGGCCAAATTATTTCGATTTTGGTGAAGATCCAAATCCGGATCTGGATACGAGAATTATTTAATTTACAGTGTTTCTTCACCATTGAGAGAAAGGGCCAAAAACGATATAGTACTGTATAGTATGATATTTCAAAAATTTATTTGGCCAGATATGTTCTCGTTGATCAGGTATTACATGGCGTAGGTATGCGCTCTACTGAGTGCCCTTCTCGTTTACTGTATTTTTGTCAAGTTTGAATAAAATTGGACGATGAATGTGTGAGAAATGGTTGGGGACATATTTAAGTAACAAAACGGCCGCCAGTCAGCCATCTTGGATCCGATCTCAAAAGAAAATCAAGCGCATATGTAAGCCATCATTCTGTATCTGTTTGCCAAGTTTGATCAGCATCGGTAAATGAATGTCCAAGAAATGGTTGAGGATGTGTTTGATACTGGGTTTTTTTTTTTTTTAAACTAAAATGGCTGCCAGTCAGCCATCTTTGATCACATCATGAAACAAAATTATGTGCAAATGTGCACAATTATGTGTTGTCTGTGCCAAGTAAGAATAAAATTGGTCCATACATCTCCGAGATATGGTTGTGGACGCACGCACATGAAAATTGAGACCAAATCCATAAGCCTCAGTTTCAGACCAAGTCAAACAGGGGCCAATAAAGATGAGCCAATCAGTTCCAGAGGCAGCCGTTGCAAGCTGAAGCCATGGAACAACCTCCACCATGCTTCACAGATGAGGGCAGTACGCTTTGGATCATATGCATTTCCTTCCTTTCTTCACACTTTGGTGAAGGTTTATCTTGTTCTCATCTGTCCATGAAACTTTGTTCCAGAACTCTACTGGCTCACCTCTCTACTTCTTGGCCAATAACAATCTGGCCTTTCTATTTCTGGTGCTGATGAAAAGTTTGCATCTTGTGGTGTAGCCTTTGTAATTCTGCTGTCGAAGTCTTCTGTGAATGATAGACTGTGATGCTTTCACCACCAAATTCTGGAGGTTGTTGGCGACGTCACTGACAGTTGTTTTAGGGTTTTTCTTCACAGCTCTAATGATTTTTCCGTCATCATCTGCAGTTGTTTTTCTTGGCCGACCAGGCCGTTGTGTATTGCTAAGTACAAAATGGTTTCTTTCTTTTTCAAGATATTCCAAATTGTTGTATTTGCTTTGCCCAATTTTTGTTTTATGGTTCTAATTACATTATTCTAGTCTTTCAGCTTCCAAGTTGCTTGTTTTTCTTTCATAAACAGTTCTCTGGACTTCATGTTGGTTGATGCCGACTGACTCCAAAGGCAGACTCCCAAGGCAAAAGTAAATGCTAAAACCAAGACTAGACATCCACAGGTCTTTTATGTGTGAACAATCAATGCAACAAAAAACACCTGAGCAACAAGTAATGCCTGTCAGTCATTTGTTCCAATACTTCGGCTTCCCGAAAATGGGGGGACTAAACATAGAAAGTGCAATTTTTCTACAATGGTAAAACATATGCATAAAACACCAATAAATAAAAGCTGACCTTCGATACTCTTGCCGAATATTCATCTTTTGATCTCAAATCCAAATTTCTCGAGGATATAGCAATAATAACAAATTGGACTTCACTGTTCCAATACTTAAAGAGGGCACTGTATATCTACCACCTCCGATATTAACTCAACCTGGGACTTCGTCTGCAGAAATCCACTCTCCCTTCATCCCGTCTCGTCTTCAGTTATTCCCATGTTCACACCCATGGTGCACAGAATCCTGTGGTGAGGCTTAAAACAACTTGCCTTCTCTTCCTGGAAGACAAACAAATCATTCCACAAAGCCTGCAACAGGTGTGTGTCCACTCTCAGGAGCACCAGAAAACAACACCTGTCCAACCTCAGGACTGAACTTTAAAAATAGTCTCCCCCTCCTTCAAAACGTGGTGGCAACTTAAATCTGGAGTATGCACCCCCTCCATCCCTTCCCTCACCTATAATGGCACCACAGCCAACCACAGTCATGAGAAGGCTGAATGCCTCATTTGTGTTTGGTTCCAAATCTTGCATCTCCAACCCCTCACACTCTGTACTCACCAAACGCAGCCACACCCAACTGCTCCTGGATTCTGTATTTTGCACCGAAAGTGGTGGAGCAGGTTCTGGCAACCCTTAAATCTGATTCTACAACTACACTGAATGGCATCAGCTCACTTGTCCTCAAAACTTCTGCCACTCTTGCACTTCCTTTCTCTGCCCTTGCAACTATCATTTTGCCCAAGGTAATGTTCCATCTACTTGTGAATCAGCCAACATCACATTAAATTAAATGAAAAACGAGGAACAAAACCGAGATCCCCTCATCAACTACAGACCTATCAGATTAGTTTAACTTGCTTCCAATCATCAGCAAGGTTATGGAATAAATCACAGTTGAAAATAATCTTTCCTTTTCTCAAACAACCTAACCTCAGATCATCAATTTGGATTCAGACCAGCTCACTCTTCCTTGGACAAGCTGCTTCTACTCCCAACAATGAATGAAGGCCCTCAATGTTAGACATGAGATCAAGGCAGCCTTTCTCGACAGCCTGGCATCCCACCTTGCTCTTCAAATTCTGCCTATTGCATACAATGCCAACTCCACTCTTGGCATTCTGACCTCTATTCTCATAGCCAACATGTGGCCCTCAACAGAATCCTTTCATGTCTCCCTCGTGTCAAGGCTTGAGTGTCCCAAGACAGTGATATTGGCACCATCCTATTCTTCATACAAGATCTCTGGAAAATCAACATATTTGCTGAAGACACCACCCTATGCAATCATATCCCTCATCTTTCAGGAAGCAGGCAGCAGCCTCTTTCCTCTTTTCAAACCTTGATAAAAATCACAAGCTGGTGAAACACTTGGAATACATCTTTCAATCCTGAGAACTCTCTTTCCAAAAGGACCATCTGACAATCCCTTCCAAATACTTCAACAATACCCTTAAATAAGTTCAGTTCCTCAAATTATTGGATCTCATTCTCAGCAATGATCATTTCTGAGTAAACCACATTTCAAATTTGGCCTCCAAAGCTAGCTGTGACTGGGCATCCTCCTTCCTTGGCACACCTGAACTTATCCACCTCCAAGACCTTCATCCACAAGTCACGTCAGGTATGTGACCATGCGCCAGTGCAGCGCGTTGCTGTGTCCACTTTTCGCCAGTACTCTAGGGGCCTCCGTCTGGCTATCCCCCAGGCAGACCTCACTTTTCGGATGCCCATCCCAATCTCTTTGAGATGCTGATCAAACTGCTGCAACCACAAGGCACATGGTTGGCCCATTGGCCTTCTCCACTCACGAGGCTCCGTCGCTGAGAGAACCTGATAAGAAGGGTCACCGTCAGGAAAACAAGCCACCTGCCCATATAGCTGCAGCTGATGCTGATGCTCATGGACTATGCAGTGAACAAATCTTATTTGAGTCTCTCTGCAACTGCTCGTAGGACACAGTCTGACCAGCGATTGCCAAGGATTCTCCGAAGACCTGGTCCCAAAGAAAGTCTCCATCTCAGATCCCTGGTCAGAGTTCAAGTGTCACATCCCCAGAGCAAGACTGGAAGCACCAAAGACCTGAAGACTCAGGCTTTCGTCCTCCTGCATGGGTACCGACAGCGCCACATCCAATGATAGTGAATCCATGACGACCCAGGCCCGACCCAGATGTCGATTGACCTCTGGCTCACAGCCAGCAGACATGAATATCACCAGCAAGGAAAGTGAACCTCTCCATGATCTCAACATCCTTACCACAAACAGGTACAGACAAGGTAGCAGCATCCAAGATGTCATTGAAAGCCTGCATCTTAGTTTTGACCCAGGAAACTCATAATCCCAGCAGCTCAGACTCCTCATTCAACACCTCGAGGACCCCCAAAAGGATATCTAGAGTCTCCTCAAAGATGACTGCATCATCTGCGAAATCAATGTCAGAGATCTTGACATTCCCAAACAACACACCGCAGCATGATATCTCTGACATCCTCCCCATAATCGAGTCCCTGCAAGTGCTGAAAAGTGTGGGGGCCAGTACCCACCCCTGACAAACTCAAATAACAACTGGAAATAAGTGGGGGATCTCATAGCACTCTCAGTACAGCACTCTCACAGCACTCACCACATCTTACAGCACTCTCAGTACCAGAATGTAGTTCAGACATCAAATTGATCAGTTTTGGTGGCACCCCACGAAGACCAAGAATCCTCCAGAGGACATCCCGATTCACTGAATTAAATGCTTTGCAAAGATCAACATAGGCTGCAAGCAGCCCCTGCCAAAACTCTGATCTGCGTTTGGTGAGGACCCAAAGAGCAAGGATACTGTCAATCGTTCAACTGCTTGAGCAGTCAAGCTTTACACCCAAGAGGTCGTGGCTAACCCGATGAAGAATTATCTGAGCAAAAATCTTGCCCAGCACTGAGAGCAGCGTCACCCTGAGTAGTTGTTGCAGTCCTAGCGATCACCCCTCCCTTTCCAGAGAGTGACAACAAGGCCCATCTTCCAGTCAGTTGGGTTGCCTGTGTTCCAGGCAGAGCACAGAACTGCATGCAATGACATGAGTACAGCATTTCCAACAGTCTTGAGAAGTTCAGCATGGATGCCACAGATCCCATGAGATTTACCCATTTCAACCGGTTCACCGCAGCCTGTGTTTCCATAAATGAAGGTGGATCACAGTTGATTGGAGGGTCAGCAATCAGGATAGTCACACCCCTGCCATCAAACTCAACAGCTGGTGGATCAGCCTGGTACAGGCGCTCAAAGTAACCGGTACAGCAGGCCTTCACTTTGGACTCCTCTGTCAAGAGTCCACCACCCTCTGCTCTATCTGCAGTACACTGAGGGATGCGCTTGGAGGAACACAATGCGCAAATGCCTCTGTAAGCAGGACGAGAATCACTTGACCACAGGTGATGCTCTACCCCCTCACAGATTCCTCGCACACAGGCCTTCTTGTCCACCCTCAGCACACGTCGAGTTTTACGCCTCAACTCCCTGAACAGCTCAGCCCTGCCATCAAGACTAGCCATGCAACTCTGGTCAATGGTATCCAGTGTCCTTGAAACAAATTTCTTCTTAGCCCAACAGTGAGTTCCAAGACATCCACCGGCAACATCAAGGATGGTGGTCTTGAAGGCACTTCACAATTCTTCAGGAATCCTCAAAGCACCAAGACACCCCCCCCTCCCAAATCTCCACTCAACCAGTTCGCAAACTCCTCAGCTACCCTATAAACAGCCAGCCTAAGCTGGGGTGGTAGCGTTCTCCCAGATTTAAGCTGCAACTTCAGAGATGCAACCACAAAAGCCTCTGTTTGGTATTGAAGAACTGAGCACTCTGGTAGACCTTGCACTACTGGATCATCTTCCAGTGACCATCAACAAGCACATGGTCAATCTCCTTTGCCACACCATCTGCATTGGATTACCAAGTCCAGCGATGAACCTGTGGATGCTGAAACCATGAACCAGCCACCCTAAATCCATGACTTCTTGCAAAGTCAAGGTACTTGGTGCTAATCTGTTTCACAGTTCCAGACCTATGGAGACCAACATATGTCTCAACCATCCCTATCAGTTCCAATCAATGCATTGAAATTCCCCAAGACGAGAAGAGTATCTCGCCTGGGGCACTGATCAACCACAACCACGGACTCGAGCGTGGCATCAAATGCGTCCTTCACTGCGTGATCACTCGCCTCAGTCGGAGCATATAAAGAGACCAGGGAAACAACACCCCAAGGAGTGATGAATCCTTAGTCTCAGAATACACTCGTTGACCGATGTTACGTTAATCATCATTGGAATCAGCATATTGGACACAGCAACAGCAACTCCTTGGGCATGGTAACCATCAAAGCAACCAGACAAATCGTAGGTGTAACCGCCTGCCATGATCTCACCACTATCCGGTCTTCGAACCTGAGAGAGTGCTGTAATACCAATGTTCAAACACTTGAGTTCAGATAACAGACAGGTGATCATCCTCCCTTGGGGATAGGACATTCCAGGCACCTACCCAAATGGACCGCCTCAGCTTAACCCAAGAAGACCGCCGTCTGGTGGATGACACCTCAGCACCACCCCAACACATACAACCACAATCTGACCCGAGAATGTTACCCCATGGTTTTCCTCCTATCAAAGAGTGGGAGTCCCGAAGGCTGTACCCCAATCCCGTAATCCGTTGAGTTGCCCTGTAGAAGGCACTCCCACAGAGTGGGTTTTCGACAGGTGTTTCGTCTCGCGTCCCCCCCCCCCCAACTGTGGAACCACCTTCCACACTCTCTTCAAATTAATTCTTCCCTCCAGGTCGTCAAGACAGCGGTTCCCCACAATCTCAAATAAGCATCCAAAACCATGATCTTTCCTCTCCTCCTCCTCCTCCTACAACAACTACGACGTCCACAAATTTCCAATTTTTTTATCGAGTATCTGTATCCATCTTATCCATCCCCTGCATCCTCTCCTGCCCCCCATTCCTTGTTTGGCCCTCGGCACTGCTGTCGGCATCCCCCGCCCTCTCTATTTGCTGTCCCTTTTGTTCTGTTGCATCCTGATCCTTTATGTTTTTATTTAAAGGGAACTTTATCCATTGGCAAATGGTTTATTTTAATCCCTTATGCTAAACAACCTCAAACATCAATGTAAGTGTAGCAAGAACAAGTCAGGCAGATGCATGTTGCAGTATGCATAATATGAAATAAGTACAAGCTGTATAAAGGTAATTTCATTCCAGTTGGTCAATTATGCTATTTTGGGAAAAATACAAATGTTCAAAAAATAAAAAAAAGGGTCTTTCATTTGACAATCTGTTTTTCGAACTTTGAGAATTCCTCATATATGTGATATTAATAGAGTGTTTGCAAGTTTAAAACAATCGAGCATTGTGCTGTCCTGGAACACTATATATATATACATAATTATTTAATATTAATAACCAACAACACAAATCAAATTGCAAGGTATCAAGAGAGGCTCAAAAAGGTCTTACCTCAGTCTCGTTCTTGAAGAACACGAACGTTGGCATGGCCGAAATTTTATGTTTTTCACAAATATCCTACAAAGAATAAAAACGAAAACAATAATTGATGACATTCAAAAGAGTACTGCAAAATCCCCATTGCTTAAATACAATAATACATATAATGGCAAGTTGTCCCCAGGAGCAATCATGTTGTAATACTGTTAGTGCAGAAGTTACATCGTGTTCTCAAAAAAAAGTTTGCATTCCTCTGCCAAAAAAAAAAATAAAAAAAAATAATTCGAGTTCTTTATTTCTTTATTTCCAGAGTCAAATGTCAAAGTAATTCCATTAATCTGCATTTGTACCAATGCTGTTTTCTTATTTGGTCTTTACATTTTGGGTGATATTTAGCAGTCAGGAAATTCCAGATACCTGTAACAAATATCAAGAAATGTTCAGCAAGTGTTCCACCAAATCCAGAAACATTTTTGGAAGAATTAACCAGAAGTAGATTACTTGAAAATGCACAAACAATGGTAAATAACTTACCATATTTTCCGGTGTATAAGCTACACTATCGGAAAAAAAGGCAAACGTTGGGGTTGCTGTTCATACACGGGAAGAGAAAAAATAAACAAATAAATAAATAAATAAAAAGAAATCAGTCTTAAAAACAATCAATGCTGGATTTCAATTACATTCCAAATGAACACCAACACTGATCTCGTCACATCCCAGGTGGGATGACATCGCTCCTGCAGCCGCTCGATGTGTCCATCAACAAAATATTCACGGACGGGCTACGTTGCTGCTGGTCCGACTGGATAATGATTGGGGAGAAGACATACACCAAGAGCAGGAGGATGAGAAAGGTCGACCTTCTGGATCGTCAAAGTGTGGGAGGAGATAGTCAGACATCATCAAGTGAGCATTTCTGGAATTCTGCATCTGAACAACATAGATGGCACAGAGGATGACATCATTTGGGAGGAAGAAGCTGCAAATGATGGTGACAGTGACAGGACTTGATCTACCCCGATCTACCGATCAATCGGGGACTACTAGTCTGCCAATATTAGACGGTAAAAGTCGAAAAGGTCGAAGTTTGGGTGTCAAAGCTGAATTTTTGCACACTGACCCGGGAGACCTGTTAGATATCCCACAAAAAAGTCCCGAAGAATCCCATGGGGCGTTTTTCCAAAATTCAAGATGGCCGCCACATCGCCGCTCAAATCATGAAATCGGCATAGCTAGTAAACTATTGAACATAGGATGTTGCTTTTGGTGTCTACCTCCATGTTTTGTGACCCAAGGAATCCAATGGAAGCAAAATGAATCACCTCCAGCCATATTTTTCTTATCATAAATCCAATATGGCGTCCCGTCCCGCATTGTAATTTTTCCAAATTTCTGAAATGAAAGTCCGTTTCTTCGTGGAGTAATATTTTTTGATGTTGGACGACATTTTCTGGCTCAAATGTGGAAATAAACAAGCCCTAACTGCAGTGCTGCCCTATGGGTGTTGAAGTGAGGGAAATGAAACCGAAACCTTGCAAAACGAAAACGAAACATCGCAATCAAAGATGACCGATATCAGGCAAACTTCGCCTCGCCACTGAGAGGACGACCTAAAACGTCATCTTGTGAGAAGAAGAGACGAAAAAGGTATTGTAGTCTCTTTCATACCCTTGGAACGAGGTTGACACTATTCTGTGTGGCCGATCAGGAAAATGAAGGCCGTTCAGGAACCGTAGACATAGGTAGATGGCTATATGGTCCGAGGTACATAGCATCCCTAAAACGAAACTAGTGTTGATAGGAATTCCGTTCTTTGGGTTCATCATTTCTCGCCGCAGCCGTCGTCGGCTGAATTAATCGATCAGTCTATTTATTTCACAACGTCCCACCTAGGTATGCATTATTTTATACCGCATCGCGGAGGGATTCCGCACACAGAAATAGAGGCCTACACGGGAAATTCGATTTTTTCTTCAACGAAGTAATGTATTGCGATTTGGATAGCACATGATAAGACATGTTTTGAGACAGGTTTAGAGCAAAACTATTTGTATCGATTGCAGAGCTCTACAAGGGCTTGAAATTATCTTCTAATCTTCACACCTATTTCTTTATTTCAGGCGCCATGTCGAGTCGCTGTGCGCTGTGCCCGGAGTTTGTTGCTGAATCTCCCTCTGAATTTCAACCCGATGGAGAAACCGTGCAGGTCGGGCCAAGGCGAGGTCTACAATTGTTGATGCCAGTCGCCAGAGAGAGACGGCAGAGACCAGTATCTCAGCACTGCCAGGCACCACATAGTTCATGTGTCCTGTTGAAAGGTTTATACTCGAAAGAACACTATCATTTCCCATACGAGAATCTAAGCCCCTATGGTGATAACATTGAAACCCCCTTTCTTCGTTCTACTGAACAGCGTTCGAGTAAATTTGACATAACCAAGGACTGTCTGATTTGTGGTGAGGAGGCAAATGAAAACAGAACGAAGAAGGGTACCAACAAAGCGTTGATAGAGTGTGCAGATGTGAAACATTACCATTCATCCAGAAATCAAGACATGCTGAAGATCGAAATGATGAAATTGGCAGAAAGGTGCTGTGTCATATAGCCACAACCATAGATCTTCCCGCAGCCGAGGCCAAGTACCATAATCGCTGTCGTCTCAATTCTTTTGAACTAAGAAACCATGCTCAGAGCACATTGAGGACAAGAAGAAACCTTCGACTTTCCTTGTGACTTTCTCAAAGACAACTCGGAGTGGCAGTATTCGATAAGTGAGTTGGAAGAGATAATGAAAGAGAACATGCATGATGAGGCTGAAGTATATACCAGAAAGCATCTTGAACATAAACTGAAGGAGCATTTTGGTGACAGCTTGGTTGTTACATCATTCGCAAGCAAACCCAATGTATTGACATTTCGCACAGCTTTTAGTGCAATCGTAAACAAGTCTTGTACGATGACAGGATCTGATCCTCAGTCTGAGAAACAGCGCATGGCTAGAACAGTCGCTGAAATAGTGTCTGCGGACATTCGTTCCATGCCTTGTGAATGTGATGTGTACCCCTCCCTCGTTCTCTACAACTTAATTCTCTGCAAAAGGCAGTTCCTCAGACACTCCATAGTCTAGTTGAGAGAATCATATCTCAGCGAGGTCGCCATGCCCAAAATACTACACTGACTCAGCGTAAGAGCATTGCGATGAACAAGCTATCATATCAGCCACACGCCCCAGTTCTTTCCTGTCCCCATTGCTAATAGGTCTAGGTGTATATCTGCATAGGAAATATGACTCAGAGAATCTCATAAAACATGTTGCATGCTTTTGGCTTCTGTTGCTCATACGAGGAGGCCAGGAGATATCAGTGGTCAGCTCTTTATGTTCATCCCCATTCCCTACTAATGATGATGCATTTGTTCAGTTTGTTCTTGACAATGCTGACCACAACGTCAAGTCTCTCGATGGCCATGGCACCTTTCACAGTATGGGTAGCATCAAATGTGTAACACCCCGCCCTGAGCGGGATGATAGCGTGATTATCACACGTCTTCAGAAAAACCGGGCCCTGCTGCAATTGGTAGATTTGGGTATGTGCCTCATCATCAGTACACCGATGATCCAAAGAAAGGTCCGGCTCTTATCGACGCAAAAGATGTGTCCAAGCTTACGCCACTTGGCGTAAGAGGAGGAGGTCGTTTTGGTATAACCTCAGCCCGGCAAGTCATCTAAATTCATCAATATAA
>CM068952.1:24942944-24958387 GCA_035128595.1 Eptatretus atami | reverse complement strand
GGAGCGGCAAGGAACGGCTGCAAGACCCTGCCCTGGCAAGCCAAAGTGCTTGTAGACAGCGGGTGGGTAGTGGATCGTGATGGGGGATGGATCATGCAGATGGGATGGTTTATGCGATGGCTCGTTGGATATAATGACCGAACTAAAGACGTCACAATGCACGTTTTCGAGCCTCCCACTAAACAAAAAGGATGGGGTCCTAACTACACACGTACTTACCGGCATAACCAACTTTGGGACCTGAATGTTGAGTGCGTATGGTTTCCAGATTCGTAACAATAATATAATATATTGTTACGAATTTGGAATTCAATTGCACACAACATACAGGTTCCCTTAGTCAGCTATGTCGATCCCCGTTTCCAAATTACGAGCGTTATAAATTTGATTCCCAGCACGTAAAATTGTTCAGCCAAGGCGGCTGAGCCGATGGGTAGTGAGGTGGATGTGGAGTTAATAGAATCCATGGCCCGGGACGGTTCGTTTTATTATAATCGCACCACGGATTGTCATCAGTGGGGCCGCTCACCCTATACTGAGCACGAACTTTGCCGGCAAAATAGCGGCGCTGCCGCATCTCAGCGCAGCACGGAGCGGGCTGCTATGATTAGCACAGCGAACGGCACAACACGAGCGCGGGTCCAACCAACGATTGAAACCACGTGATCATGGCAGGCGAGGCTGGCGGACATTGGCAGGCTTCGGGCACAAACAGAGAATATCTGGGAAAACTAAAAGAAAACGGTGAGAGAACGAATGAAAGGAGAGAGCAAGCATGCAAAAGAAGTGCGGAGAGCGAACTGAAGAAAAGAAAAGAGGAGCAAATTAGTAACTCCCAGGATAGAAAAACTTAAAAGAAGAATTGGAACAACTGAAGGAAGAGGTAAGAATAGGCAATCGGAAAAAGAAAGCCTGGAACAGGAGGTAAAAGAGGAGAGAATTGGGTCAAAATTAGCAAGGAATTCGGTGAGGGAATGATGAAATGAGGAAGAAAGAATGTGAAAGAGGTGTAGAGATGAAAAAGGAATTAGAAAAGAAAGCTTCTGAGATACTGAAACACCAAAGCAAAGAGAGGAATTACAAAATGAACTGAGGACGTTGAAGAAAGGAACGACAGCAGAGAATGAAACGTTAAGGAACCACACTGTACAGATCGAACAGCTGGAAGCGAAGGCCAGATTACAGAATGAGATGCAGGAAAGAGTAATGAAAGAAGAACGATGAGACAGGAGAAAGAAATCAGTCAATTGAAGGAAACAACGAGATTGGAGAAGGAAGAACGAGAGAGACAGTGGAATAGAAAACAAAAGAGTATGAATTTGAAACTGAACGACAGAAGGAAAAAAATAGGTTGGAGTACGACGAGAAAGTGAAGGAGCAAGGAAGAAGCGGGAAGGAGAAATCAGTCGATTGAAGGAAACAACGAGATTGGAGAAGGAAGAACGAGAGGAACAGTGGAATAGAAAACAAAAAGAACATGAATTTGAGGTGGACCAATTGAAAGAAAAGGCGAGGCTGGAGTGCGAGGAGATAGAAACGACAACGAACGAAACGGGAAAAAAGAACTAAGCCAATTGAAAGAAACGATGAGATTGGAGAAGGAAGAACGAGAGGAACAGTGGGAAAGGAAACAAAAACAATATGGTTTGAAATTAATCAACTCGAGGAGAGAGCAAAATTGGAGTCCACAGAGATGGAAAAACTCCGGAAAGATAACGAACAGTTAATGGGCTCAGAGAGGAGAACGACTCAGATGGGAAGGAAAATGGAGCCAGAAAGAACAGAAACCAATAGACACGCAGAGAAAACAGAAATAAATGTACAGAGACACGGGAGATAGAGGGTGAATTGGACGGGGTTAAAGACGGACACACACACACAGAGGTAGCGAGGCTTAATGGGGGCGACCTGGCGGACTGTCTCGTGACCCGGTGCGAGCAGCTGGATAGCCTCCTTCGGGAACGGAGGGAGACGCATTCTCCCTTGAAGCGATCACGACCAGGTGAGTTCGGTCGTGCAGAGCGAGGTAGAGGGGGCGAGTGCTGTTGACGGGTGCACGAGGAGCTTGGGGGTATGGAGGCCCCGGGAACCCTTGTGGTGGCACGATTCCCCAGTGTGGTTGGCCCGGTGTGTGTGTGAAGGTGTGATTGCAGGGGCGTGTTGAAACGCGCACCGTGTGTGGAAGACACCCCGTGTGTGAGTGGTGTGGTCACGAGTGTGCCGGGGTGCGTGCTTCCACACTCTGTGTGTGAAAGAAGCACCACGTGTGGAAGGAATGACGTGTGTGCGTGAAACCCCCTCTGCGAGTGGAAGCCCGTGTATGAGTGGAACCACGTGTGCGAGGGAAATGACACGTGTGAGTGAAACGGCACGAGTGAGTGAAGCACGGTATGTGAGAGGAACAGCGTGTGTGAGGTCGCTGTGTGTAAGGGAGATGACAGTCTGTATGCGGGAGAACGCAACCGCATCCCCGTGTCCGAGTGCCATGGTGGAGTGTGTGAGCGTCGTGGCACGCAGGAGTGTGTGCGTTGAACGGCGACGACGACGGGACCAGATGAAGGACAAGGGCCGAGTAGCGGCCGCAGCTATTTTGAGAACCGTGGGTTTGCACAGCAGCGGAGCGAGGGGTCCGTGCTGTCTACGCACAAGGCCGCCACATGCGCGCTGCGCAGGTAAAACCCGGTCCGGAAGCCAGCGGTGGATGTTAGCCGATCCCGCGGACGACAGAAGCAAGGCTGGATTCGGAATTTGGACCGGATGGGTTCTCCACGCGAGCGTGTTTGTAAAGCTCCGACGAGCAGAGCACATGTGTTCGCGTGGGGAACCCTCGACGCGGGGCTTGCTTTGAGATGCGCAGAGTGACGTCATGGCTGCACGTGTGTTTGGATCCAGCAGAAGGGAATTCCTGCCGGATGGTACCGTCCAAGAGGGACGAGGTGTGCGGGGCGCAAGCAGCTGCCATGACGTCACGGAAAAAGAGCGCGGCTGTGAACTGCCGCGCTGGTGGTGCGCATTATGAAAAAATAAAAGAGAGCATTGAGAAAAGCAAGCCTCGCTTCGGGGTGAACAGGATTCCCAGGCAAGGGGTGGAAGACTCCTTGTTTGGGGGCACAGGAAGTACTAGTTAGGAGGATGGGTTAGAGTTAGTGAGACCGGCTTCATGGGGACATGGGTTGTACCTCATGGAGCCCGTGGAATGGATTAGTTAGAGGGATTTTAGTTTAGATTTAGGAAATGGAATTTTTGGATTTTTGGAGCACGGACAGACTGGAAGTGTGTAGTGGAGACGTAGCTTAGCTACGTAGAGTAAATGGACGTGCATGAGTTTTAAGGGATGATGAGGGAGCACGAGTTAGTCAGGGGATTTAGTTAGAAGGATGGCAGTGTGGATGTGTTGGTGTGAGTTGCGAAATGGAAAGTGTGTGAAGAATGAGTGAGGGCCAGCGGGCCTGAGTGTGAGTGAGCGAATGTGGTATGCATGGTGCGAATGACTGGTTGGGGGAAGGAGTGATTCCCACCCAAGTGACCCCGGGGTCAGTTTAATGTAGCTGTGGGTTATTCAAATTTACTAACAGGAGGTCGTTTTGGTTGTTGGGTCGAGAGAAGGCACGGAACCCGTTTGGAGGGGTGCAAGAGTTCATGGACCGGCTGGGAGCGTGGCTGTGGAAAGTTGAGTATTTGTTTAGTAGGCACCCAGGCACCGGACTAGTCGGCCAGAGTAGGACAAGGGCCCAGAGGGGCCGGGATAGTGTAGTGGGCATGGGTGACCCGTCGGAAACGGGACCCGTAGCACCAGAGTGCCACGGGGGCAGTGTACTGGGCACGGGCGACCCTCGGAAAGGGACCCGGGGCATCAACACGCCACGTGGCATCGGAAGGGGGGGCAATGCCAGAGGGCAACCCCCCGCGTTGTAGGGAGCAGCTAGGCTCGGAGGCAGCCTGCGGGCCTGGGAGTGCCATGGTTAGAGTTCGGCAGAGGGGGAGTTCCTGCCAGTTGAGCCACGCTGCCCAGCCAGGAAATTGTGCGAGGCACGTATGAAAATTTGAGGGCAAGGCCCAATTTATAATGGACACCAACACAGGCGACGGAATCATGGTTTTTAGAACCGATGGTTTAAAGTGTGAGGCGTTTTTGGAAAGCCCCGGGGTAGTTTCAGGTTAATGAATGTTAGGGTAGATAGGAGATCTACCCCTTCGCACCATCCATCCCTTCGCTCGTTGTAGCCGCTGGAATCACCTTGGTAGATCGCTGAACTCTGAGGAGGCCATTCTGAGGCTTCGTTGGGCTCGAGACAGAACGCTAGTCTCTCCCTATTTCCCTCCAGAGAGGGAACGTAGGGGTTGGGAGTAGGCTAGGTTGACAGGATAGGTAGCCGGACAATGACGATAAAGGGGGTTAGGGAGACAATTATAAAAGGGAAATAAAAATAATAAAAATAAGAGGGGCTAAATTTTGTTGTGTTGTGTGGCAAATTAAGGGAGGGGGTATGGACAGAGACAGGCAAAGGCGATAGAGTGGGGGAGACAATAGGCTAGGTCCGAGCCCGCTTCAGAGCGGCCGGCACCACCGCACTCCCTCCAGACCTGATGGAACCACACCAGAGGCGGCCAGCTTCACCTGTCGGCCTGTTGTGCTGCAGCTGCCTGTTCTGCATGGGTTACCTTGCCATGCCTAGTTGCCTGCCTCTGCCATGACCCCATGCCTGCTAGCCTTGTTTGCGTTTGCCCCTGTGTCCATCCATCACCATGCGCGCCAGGACCATCCAGTTTTGAGAGGATGCCCTGCAGGCAGCCTGTGCATCCAGTCCATTTTTTGTGTTTTGCGACCATCTCCATCCATTCCCCTGCACCAAAAACTTTGCTATAACTTTTGCCTTTCCCCTTTCACAGATCACAAGTCCTGGGCCATGGTTAGTGTAATGTAATAGATAAGTTAAGATTGTAAATACGTGGAACCCCACCTGCATGTTTCTTTAGCGCCGGCAATTTTAGTTAAGTTGTCCGAATGAGTCTGCGAGAGTTTGTTTAGTTAGTTACGCAGCGCATTAGGTTATTTATTTGGGACACGTATAAAGAAATGTCGCACTCAGGGATCCGAAGGTAGAACGTACTAGGGAAAACTTACACATGCTGGTCACACGAAAATTTGACGACTCGGGACGAGTCTGTAAAAAGGGGAGGGGTAGTGTTACGAATTTGGAATTCAATGCACACAACATACAGGTTCCTTAGTCAGCTATGTCGATAAGTGCATGTTCCCTAGATAGCTCACCTTCCATTGTTTAAATGTTCAGAGATCGATTAGATGCGCTGCGGATCGATTTAATAGTTAGGGAAAGAAACAATGGAGACGTCCCTCCCCCTCTCTGCAAAGAGGAAGAAGAACCCTGCAATCCCGTGACGTCACCAACTCCCTCCACCCGTGGTTGAGCGGGGGTGGATCACGAGGGCATGAGTCACGCCGGGTGCGGGGGAAGGGGTGCAAAGGATAAAGAGGACATCTTTTCTTTGTTCGAAAAAGAGTTCTGTGGGAGTCTCTGGGCTGAGTCCGAAAGAGTCCCGTGGGAGTCCCGTGGTAGGGCTGAGTCCCGTGGGCAGAGTTCGTGTGCTGAGTCCCGTGGGAGGAGTAAGCTTTTTCTTCGGCAGTTGGGGGAGTCGGAGGAAGCCAGAAGCCAAGGAGCTGCGTGGAAGTCCGAGCGTCGCGAAGGAGACGCGAGCTGGAGGCGCAGCCTTGCCTGCTGTGTCGCGCAAACGCGCGTTCGTGTGGAGAGAGCTCGCCTGCCACACGGAAGGCCCGAGCTCGACCGCGGCTACGCTAGCTGCCGTGGGGAAGGAGCATCGCGGTCGCCCAAGCGCGTTCGTGTGGAGAGCCGAGAGAGCTCGCCTGCCACACGGAAGGCCCGAGCTCGATCGTGGCTACGCTAGCTGCTGTGGGGAGAGAGTCGCGGATCGCCCAAAGCCAGACACCGAGGGTGCAGGTAACCTGCAACGGTCTCGTGGGACTCGTTCGGTCTGCCAAGTCCCGCCATAAAGACCCAAGAGGTCCAGTCTGACCCCATTGCCTTTGATGGGGTCTTTTCCTGCTTTTCTTTCGAATGAATGTTGTGGCGCAAGTCCCGTAAGTAAAACTGTGTAAGTGACTGTACATTAATAATTGCTTATAGACGGTTGTAGTTCTTTTGTTGCTTGTATAATTGCCTACGTGTTTTGCCATATTTAATTGCATAAGTGTTTCATATATAAAATGTCCTTGTGTGAATGTAAACCTGCTCGTTTCGTCCATTCCCTCATTGACTGAACATTTCGTGTGTTGGGAGGAGTTAGAAAGCCGTTGGTTTGCCGTGATAGGGGGACATTTGGACCGACGGTTCTCGGCGATTACGCCGCTCGGAATCGCGCACGGACAAGCTCGCCTCGGCGGTTTGTCCGTACGAGTTCCGTGAGGGTGGAATACCCCGGTAGTTGGATCACGTGGGTATTTAGGTACATTGAAGATTGGCAATCGACCTACCACACGTGATCTGCCGATTGGCGTATTTCGGTTCTTGTACAAGGACCCGTCGCTCGGAGTTATCCGGCGGCGATCTATATTCCGGGCGATCGGTCGGGCGCACTCGACTTGCGGCTCCGTTCAGAGCGGTCGGTTGGCGGCCGACCCCGGCCTGTAACAATATATATTGTTGCGAATTCGCGCCCGTCGGCGTGCGATCGCCACGTGACTCGAATCGCGACCGCCTCCCACCGACGGACAATTCAGATCGTGACCTCCCGGCTAGCGCCGGGATCAGTCACGGGTGACCTTTCGGCTCACCACAACCCAGTCCGCATTCTACCCGCCGCGGAATAGGGGAATGCGCGAAAGTCGATATACCTAAGTACCCGCACGGGTAACCTACCGAGGATTGTACCTCGCACAAGGCCGACTTCGGACACGACCGCTTAAGCGCTCGTTCCGGGCTAACGGGATAACCGAGCGGTGTTATCGTCGGCCTTGACGGTTCAGATTAATTATCGGCGGCCCGCGCCACGACGACCCTTTACGTGAAAAATGGAGACCAACGAAGAAGGACGCAGCGACACGGGGGAAGAATTCACAAGGACACATTTATTTATCACAGACGCGACACAAAGCACACGTATAGCAAACAGTCAGAAATGCACATAATATCAATAGAAAACAAAAGAAATGCACATATATCACAAGAACAAAAGACGCAGAGCTACGACCGATTACGCGACACACGGACCACTTACACAATTCTACTTCACGAGACACGGCGCCACACACACGTTCACAAGAACCCAAAAGAAATTGGAAGTCGACTTCCCTGTGGTGTTAAGTCTTGCGACCGTCACTCGCCGTGGTCTGCGAGCTCTCTTCCGCCGCGCCTCGCGCCCGCCCGCACCGGCCTCTCGACGCCTTCAGGAGAGAACCAAGAACTCCAAGCAGAAGCATCGACGAAGAAGAGAGAGAAGCCTCAGCCGCCTCCGCTCTTATACGCCCGGCGCCACGCCCGTTCTCGGCTCCACCTTCCTTCGAGGCGCTTCGAGAAGGGGGGCGTTCCCTCTCGTTCCTCCCATGCGGCTTGTGGGGGACGAGGCGAAGCCGTTCGACGGCCTCAGCGCGCAAACCGTCGTACGTAACCGCGTGAGGATGGCGTTCGTTGCTGTGGGTAGCGTGGTTGAGATGGGTGCGTGGTTGTGAGGGTGGCGGTGCTGGCGTTGTTGGAGTGGTGGCTTGGTTGGCGTTGTGGTGGCGTTGAAGTGTGTTGGCGTTGTGGTTGAAGTGTGGTGGTTCGAAAATAAAGCAGAACAGAAAAACGCCTAACTCAAAGTATCGCAGCCCCAATGAATCACATTAATTCCTCTATACAACGGTTTGGAGCTAACTACACATGTACTTCAGAAATACCTCACCTATGGGACCCTTTATGATGTTTGCGAATTTCCACAGCCGTAATACTACCCTCCCCTTTTTACAGACTCGTCCCGAGTCGTCAAATATCGTGTGCCATCTGTGTAGTTCCTCCCCTAGTACGTTTACCTACGGATCCTATGGCGCAATTCATGGTATTCGTGTCCCAAAATAATTACCTGAGGGCTGAGTAACTAACAAACAAACTCACTCATACAGACGACTTAAATAAAATGCCGGCGCTAGACAGACATGCCGGGGCGCACTCATATTACATTACACAATACACAACTTAACCTTAACTTATAATTACACTAAACCATGGCCCAGGATAATGAACTCTGCAGAAAAGAGCAAAAGTCAAAAGAAAACCGGTGCACGGCCGCCACTGCAGGCCCGTGTTGCAGCTACAACAGGCAGTTCCTGCAGCTTGCAAACGTTGCTGCGGATCTGCGCGCAGGAAATGAGCAGGGGGGCAATCAAAATTGAACGGGGCAAACGCAGATGTGGGCAGTGGGATGGCATGGCAAAAACAGCAGGCAAGCAGGCATGACAAGGCCGCAGGCAAACACAGCCGTGAACAAGGCCGCGCAGGCAAACACAGCCGGCAGACGAACTGCGGCACAGAGCCTTGCAGAAAAACAACAGCTGCGAGAACTTGGCCGGCCTCTGCCGTGCAGTGCAGGTGGTGAGGAGTACGGTGGTGCTGGCCACTCGCAGAAGGCGGGTCGGACCTACCTACGGTCTCCCTCCCACCTATCGCCTTTGCCTGTCACTGTACCTACACACTCCCTTAATTTGTAAACCCAATTTAGCCCAACTAATTTTTTTTTGTTTTTTATTTCACCTTTCCCCACTAGAAATGGTCCCCTAACCCCTTTATCGTCCTTGTTCGCTAACCATCGTCCCTAGCCTACTCCCAACCCCTACGTTCCCTTCCCGGAGGGGAATAAGGGAGAGCTAGCGTCCTGTGCCGAGCCAACGAGCCTCAGGATGGCCTCCCCAAGATTTCAGCGATCTAACCCAAAGTGGGTCCAGCGGCCCACAACGAGAGCGAAGGGATGGATGGTGCGGAGGGGTACACTTCCTAATCTACCCTATCCATTTAACTATTAAACTACCCGGGGCTTTCAAAAAGCGCCTCTCGCTTAAACTATTGGTTCTAAAAACCCAGATTCCGTCGCCTGTGTTGTGTCTTACAGTTTCGGGCTCCGCCCTCGATTTTCCTCGTGCCCTGCACGTTTCGTGGCTGGGACGCGTGGCTCCCCTGGCAGGCACGACCCTCTGCCGAATCCCCTACGATGGCACCCCCGGCACTACACTGCCTCCGAGCCTACCAGCTCCTAAACACCGGGAGTACCCCCATGGCAACTCCCTGAACGCACACGTGGCAGCTGGCGCCCGGGCCCCTTTCCGAGGGTCACCGTGCCCACGACACTGCCCACGCGGCTAACGGCGCTCCGGGCCCCGCACCAAGCGGCGCACCCGTGCCCATACGCTAACCCGGCCCCCATGGGCCCTTGGCCTACCACGGCCGACTAGCCCGGTGCCGGGGTACCCACTCAGCGATACTCACCGTTCGCAGCCACGCTCAGCCCGTCAACAGGGCTCCTGCACCCCTCCAAACGGTTTTCGAGCCTACATTCCCACCAACAGCAAAACGACCTCCATTTTATCAATTTGACTAACCCAGCTAACTCACTCTACACTGACCCCGGGGTCCTTGGGCGGGAGTCACTCCTCCCCCCAATCACTCATCGCACCATGCATTCCCCATTCGCTCCACTCACACAGACCCGCTGGCCTCACTCACTCAACATGACTCCACACACACACCACAAACACCGCTGAATCCTGCCATCCTTCTAACTGCCTCCCCTAACTACCTCGCTCCCAGTCGTCCCTTAAACTACAGCACGTTCCTTTTAACACTACGTAGCTAAGCTACGTCCCCACTACACATCCACAGTCTGTCTCTGTCCTCCAAATAATACCATAAATCATTTCCCCTCTAAATCTCAACTACAATCCTCTACCTAATCCATTCCACGGACCCCATGAGACTTACCCCTGCCCCATGAAGTCGGTCTAACTAACACTAACCCTTCCCCTAGCTAGTTCCATCCTGTGCCCTGGTAAGGGATCTTCACCCCTTACCCGGGATCCTTACCCGAAAGCGGGGCTTGCCTTGTAATTTTGTTTTTCCAATTATGCGCAGCACCAGCGCGGCAACTCACAGCTCGCGCACTTGCACCTTGCCCGTGACGTCATGCAGCTGCACGTGTACCTCGTCCCCCTTGGACGGTACCATCCGGCAGGGATTCACCCTCCTGCCGGATTCCAACCCCACGTGCAGCCATGACGTCACCCTGGCACCCCAAAACAAACCTCGCACTCCGAGGGGCTCCCCACGCGAACACATGTGCTCTGCCCGTTGGAGCTTAACACAAGCTCGCGTGGAGAACCCATCCGGTCCAAATCCGTCTACCTGCCTATACTTTGTCCGTCCGCGGATCGGCAATCCACCGTGCGTTTCGACGGCTTCACTCCCGCAAGCGAGCACGTGGGGTCTCGGCGTTGCACGGCACGGACTCGCACTCGCTGCTGGGTGAACCGGCGGTCCCATTGCAACTCGGCCGCTACCCGCCCGCCCTGCGCGCTCCGCTCCACCCACGCCACTGCGTGTCAGAGCACAGACTCCACTCCAACACTCTCATCACACCGGGACGCGGTGCGTGCTCACGCATGCGACCGACTCTCCTTACACACAGCGACTACACGCTCGCTCTCCTACACTCGCCGCTCATACTCGTGCCATTCCCTACACAACCATACCACTCACAGACGCGGGGCACTCGCCGGGTGGCTCATCCACACAGGGGTCACACACGCGTGCTGTTCCCTCGCACATGTGGCCCTCTCCACACACGGGGCTCCATCCATACACGGGTCGCACTCACCCCGTTGCACCAACACACACCGGGACAACCACAACGGGATTTGTGCACCACGGCCCCCCCCCCGCGGGCCCGGCCGCGCGCTCCCCGCCCGCGCGCCGGAACCCGCGGGCGCCGCTCCCCCGGGGGGCGCCCGCGGCACCCCCCCCCCGGGCCCCCGGCCCCACAAGTTCCGGGCCTCTATACCCCCAGCTGCACGTGCATCCTATCCCACAGCACTCGTCCTTCAACTCCGCTTGGCACGACCGAACCCACCTGGTCCGTGATTCTCTCAAGGGGGCATACTCCCTCCCTCGTTCCTGGAGGAGGCCGTCCCGCTGCTCGCACCGGGTCTCCACACGCTCCGCGAGCTCACCCCCATTATCCTCCACTATTCTGTGTGTGTGTGTGTGTTCTGTTCCTTTAACCCCGTCATTATCATGCAGTCTCTCTCTACTTTTTCTGTCTCCCGCGTCTCTATACTTTATTAGCTCTGCTTCTTTCTGGCGTCTTTCCCTTATCTTTACGTAGGTCAACCTTGCTTTCTCCTTAAGTCGCTCCCGTCCTTCCCTCTGTTTCACTCCTTGCTCTTCAGGATCTCCGCGTACCTCATCCTTGCTTTCCGTCTTAATTGTTCTTCTCTCCCTCCAATTCCTTTCACCTCGTGTCTTATACATTTATTAGTTTCTGTTGTCTCCTCGTGTCTAATTAGACTCTGCTTCTTTCTGGCGTCTTTTTCCCCTTATTTTACATCGGTCAGCTTGCTTTTCTCTTAAGTCGCCTCCGTCCTTCCTCTGTTCACTCCTTGCTCTTTCAGGATCTCGCGTACCTCATCCTGCTTTCCGTCTTAATTGTTCTTTTTCTCCTCCCAATTCCTTTCACCTCGTTTTATCTCCTGTGTCTCTGGCAATACTTCTACCTCTTCAGTTCATTAATTTCAACTCGTTTGTTTTGTTTCTCTCCACAGTTTCTCCTGCCTTCATTTTCTATCTCATCGTTTCTTTCAATTGGCCCATTTCCTTCCTTGTTTCATTCGCTGTCTTTGTCTATCTCCTCACACTCCAGCCTCGCCTTTTCTTTCAATTGGTCAACCTCAGCTTCATGTTCTTTTTGTTTTCTATCCATTGTTCTCTCGTTCTTCCTCTCCAATCTCGTTGTGTCCTTCATCTCCTCATTTCTCCTTCCTGCTTCATTCGTTGCTCCTTCAACTTCTCCTCGTATTCACTTATTTTTTTCCTTTTGTTGTTCATTTCAAATTCATACTCTTTCAGTTTCTATTCCACTGTCTCTCTTGTTCCTCATTCTGTAATCTTGTTATTCTTTCAACTGACAGATATCTTTCTCCTGTCTCATTCCTTGTTCTTCCAGTACTCTTTCTTGTTCCTCTTTAACACTCTCAGTTCGTTTTGTAGTTCTGTCTCTTTGTTTTGGTGTTTCAGTAACTCAGAAGTTTTTGTTTCTAATTCCTCCCTCAATTTGCATGCTTCTTCACTCATTTCATCTCTTCTTTCCACTGCTTCCCTCCTCAATTCGTCCATTTTTTGCTGTATTTCTTTAGTTTTTCTGCCATTCCTTTCCCATTCTTATCTCCCTTCCAGGATTTCTATTTCAAAGTGACTTTCCCTTACTCTTTGCTTCAGTAGTTCCAATTCCTCATCTTGTTTGTGTTTTTCCTTCTAGCTTTGTTTTCCTTTCTCCTTCCTCCCTCAATTCTCCTGCAGTTCTTTGAACTGTTCAGACTTTTCCAGCAATTCTTCCGTCCTTTCCCAGCTGTCTCTCTCCTCTTTTATCTTCCATTCTAGGCTTTCCCTTTCCTGATTGCCTGTTCTTATCTCTTCCTTCAATTGTTCCAACTCCCCTCATGTTCACATTTTTCTCTTCCAACTGTATTTCCCTCGTGCACGTCTCCGTCACCCCAATTAATTTTTCCCTCTCGGTTACCGTCACTCTCTCCGTCACTTCCACGCTTCTCGCCCAACACGTCTCCCGAATTATTTTTTTCTCACCCGCCTTCACCGCGGGCCTGACAACCGTTGCACCCCCTCCAGCTCGTTCGCTCCCACACGTGGCGTCGCCATTACGCACTTCGCTGTTGCTTTCATGCCCGCCTGCAGGCATTGGCCTATTTGCTGCGTTTCACCCCACATTTCTTTTATTTCTTCCTTCATTTCGTTTTTCATTTCGTTTTGTGTTGTTTCATTCTGAGTGCGTTTCCATCCATTTTTCGTTCAATTCGTTATTCATTCTTCCATTTTGTTTGTGTTTGTTTCCATCTGCTTGTTCACTCCTTTTATTTCGTTTTCATTCGTTTCTCATTTCGAGTGCATCCGCCTTCATTTGTGCCAGCATGGCGAATAGCTGGGCCATGTCGGGTGCACTCGGCTGAGCCGATTCGGCCAGGATCGGGGGTTTTGGGGAGAGGGGGAGGGAGGTGTTATACACCGCGGCCGCCGCCACACCCATTTCGGGCCCTGGGTTCAGTTGGGGGGAAACTGTTCCTGCACACCAATGTCCTGCTCGGGGTCTACATCCTGGACCATGGATTCTACATCACTACACATATACATTCCTAATACCCCCGGCTCCCGCTCGCCTTGAGACGCCATCTTATTCCATGTAAGGGTTAATTTAATCGCTCGTAATTTGGAGGGAATCGGGGTCGCTCCTCTCACCCCTGGACCGATCCCTATGAATTTAGCTTGGAGACGGGAGGGATTTGAATCACACTCCTGTACACCAGTGTTGCGAATTCGCGCCCGTCGGCGTGCGATCGGCCACGTGACTCGAATCGCGACCGCCTGCCCACCGGACGGACAATTCAGTCGTGACCCTCCGGCTAACGCCGGGATCCAGTCACGGGTGGACCTTTCGGCCTCACCACAACCCAGTCCGCATTCTACCCGCGCGGAATAGGGTGAATCGCCGAAAGTCGATATACCTAAGCACCCGCACGGGTAACCTACCGAGGGATTGTACCTCGCCACAGGCCGACTTCGGACACGATCCGCTTAAGCGGCTCGTTCCGGACTAACGGGATAACCGAGCGGTGTATAGTCGGCCTTGACGGTTCAGATTAATTATCGGGCGGCCCGCGCCCACGACGACCCTTTACGTGAAACAAGATGGAGACCCAACGAAGAGGACGCAGCGACACGGGGAAGAATTCAACAAGGACGCATTTATTTACACAGACGGACACAAAGCACACGTATAGCAAACAGTCAGAAATGCACATATATCAATAAGAAAACAAAAGAAATGCACATATATCACATAGAACAAAAGACGCAGAGCTACGACCGATTACGCGACACACGGACCACTTACACAATTCTACTTCACGAGCACGGCGCCACACACACGTTCACACAGAACCCAAAAGAAATTGGAAGTCGACTTCCCTGTGGTGTTAAGTCCTTGGCGACCGTCACTCGCCGTGGTCCGCGAGCTCTCTTCCGCCGCGCCTCGCGCCGCCCGCACCGGCCTCTCGACGCCTTCAGGAGAGAACCAAAGAACCTCCAAGCAGAAGCATCGACGAAGAAGAGAGAGAAGCCTCAGCCGCCTCCGCCTCTATACGCCCGGCGCCACGCCCCGTTGTCGGCTCCACTTCCTTCGAGGCGCTTCGAGAAGGGGGGCGTTCCTCTCGTTCCCTCCCACCTGCGGCTTGTGGGGACGAGGCGAAGCCGTTCGACGGCCTTCAGCGCGCAAACCGTCGTACGTAGACCGCTGAGGATGGCGTCGTTGCTGTGGGTAGCGTGGTTGAGATGGTGGCGTGGTTGTGAGGGTGGCGGTGCTGGCGTTGTTGAGTGGTGGCTGGTTGGCGTTGTGTTTGGCGTTGAAGTGTGGTTGGCGTTGTTGTTGGTTGGCGTTGTTGGCGTTGAAGTGTGGTTGGTTCGAAAATAAAGCAGAACAGAAAAACGCCTAACTCAAAGTATCGCAGCCCGAATGAATCACATTAATTCGCTCTATACAACGGGTTTGGAGCTAACTACACATGTACTTCAGAATACCTCACCTATGGGACCTTTATGATGTTTGCGAATTTCCACAGCCGTAACAATATATATATATATATATATACATATATAAAAATATAAATAACATTGTCGAGGCTAGTATGAAAGCGAACACACGCACAAGGGGGGCAGGGAGGAAGGATAAAACAGTGGGAACAGAGACATTGAGATCTGTGGAAGGGAGAGGGATGGGGTGGGGAATATGGCATATACAAGATGGACACCACAGGGCCTTACCAACAGGAAAATTTCAGGAAGGAAGGCAGGGAATTTGAAGGGGGGGGTTGGGTGGATTAACGAGGGTAGAAAAGATTGTTTTGGATGGGAAGATAAGAGGTGGTGGTGAACAGCTGTTTTGAAGATCTGGAGGAAGAATGGGATTGAAGAGAGTGAGGGAGTTTATCCCAAAGGGGAGAAAAAAAAATGAGAAAGGAGGGGCAGGAAAGAGAGAGAAAAGAGAGAGAAAGAGAGAGAAAGAGAAGAGAGAAGAGAGAGAGAGAAGAGAGAGAAAGAGAGAGAAGAGAGAGAAAGAGAGAGAAAGATGAGAGAAAGAGAGAGGAAAGGAGGAAAAGAAGG
>CM068952.1:24930805-24942919 GCA_035128595.1 Eptatretus atami | reverse complement strand
AAAGTGCATGTTCCCGGATAGCTCACCTTCCATTGTTTAAATGTTCAGAGATCGATTAGATGCCTACGGATAGATTTAATAGTTAGGGAACGAAACAATGGAGACGTCTCCCCCTCTTCTGCAAAGAGGAAGAAGTACCCTGCCATCCCGTGACGTCAACAACTCCCTCCCACCCGTGGTTGAGCGGGGGTGGATCACGAGGGCATGAGTCACGCCGGTGCGGGGGAAGGGGGTGCAAAGGATAAAGAGGACATCTTTTCTTTGTTCGAAAAAGGTTTGTGTGGGAGTCTCGTGGGCTGAGTCCCGAAAGAGTCCCGTGGGAGTCCCGTGGTAGGGCTGAGTCCCGTGGGCAGAGTTCGTGTGCTGAGTCCCGTGGGAGGAGTAAGCTTTTGCTTCGGCAGTTGGGGAGTCGGGAGGAAGCCAGAAGCCAAGGAGCTGCGTGGAAGTCCGAGCGTCGCGAAGGAGACGCGAGCTGGAGGCGCAGCCTTGCCTGCTGTGTCGCGCGTCGTTGGAGAGAGCCGGAGAGAGCTCATCTGCCACACGGAAGGCCCGAGCTCGACCGCGGCTACGCCAGCTGCCGTGGGAAGGAGCATCGCGGTCGCCGCAAGTCGTGTTCGGAGAGAGCCGGAGAGAGCTTGCCTGCCACAGAAGGCCCGAGCTCGACCGCCCGCGTCTACGGGTAGCGCAAGCGCGGCGTCGCCAAAGCCAGACACCACGAGGGTGCAGGTAACCTGCAACGGTCGCGGGCGACGGTCGGTTGCAAGTCCCACGCCATAAAGACCCAAGAGGTCCAGTCTGACCCCATTGCCTTTGATGGGTCTTTTTTCTGTTCTTTCGAATGAATGTTGTGGCGCCGAGTCCCTAAGTAAAACTGTGTAAGTGACTGTACATTAATAATTAGCTTATAGACGTTGTAGTCTTTTGTCGCGCTTTTGTTGTTGTATAATTGTACGTGTTTTGCCTTATTTAATTGCATACGTGTTCATTATAATAAATGTCCTTGTGTGAATGTAAACCTGCTCGTTTCGTCCATTCCCTCATTGACTGAACATTTCGTGTGTTGGGGAGTTAGAAAGCCGTTGGTTTGCCGTAATAGGGGGACATTTGGACCGGACGCGTCGCGAACGCCGCTGGAATCGCGCACGGACAAGCTCGCTCGGCGGTTTGTTCCGTATGAGTTCCGTCGAGGGTGGAAACCCCGGTAGTTGATCACGTGGGTATTTAGGTACATTGAAGATTGGCAATCGACCCATCCCACGTGATCTGCCGATTGGCGTATTTCGGTTCTTGTACAAGGACCCGTCGCTCGGAGTATCCGGGCGGCGATCTATATTCCGGGCGATCGGTCGGGCCGACTCGACTTGCGGCTCTCGTTCAGAGCGGTCGGTTGGCGGCCGACCCCCGGCCTGTAACAACTGGTAGTCAGGAGTGGGGTGTGAACCCATCCACCTCCGTAAAGTTGTAGGTTCGAATCCGCAACAATTGGTTGTAGAGGGATGCGCGCCCCGCCCCGAGGCAAAATTCACGGAGTCGGATCAGGGCTATACGGAGCAAACCCCCCCCCCCCCCCCCCGTGTCCCCAAATTACGAGCGTTATAAATTGATTCCCAGCACGTAAAATGTTCAGCCAAGGCGAGCTGAGCCAGATGGGTATGAGGTGGATGTGGAGTTAATAGAATCCATGGCCCGGGACGGTTGTATAACGCACCACGGATTGTCATCAGTGGGGCCGCTCACCCTATACTGAGCACGAACTTTGCCGGCAAAATAGCGGCGCTGCCGCATCTCAGCGCAGCACGGAGCGGGCTGCTATGATTACGCGCGGACAACACGAGGCGGGGTCCCAACCAACGATTGAAACACGGTGATCATGGCAGGCGAGGCTGGCGGACATTGGCAGGCTTCGGGCACAAAACAGAGAAATATCTGGGAAAACTAAAAGAAAACGGTGAGAGAACGAATGAAAGGAGAGAGCACATGCAAAAGAAGTGCGGAGAGCGAACTGAAGAAAAGAAAAGAGGAGCAAATTAGTAACTCCCAGGATAGAAAAACTTAAAAGAAGAATTGGAACAACTGAAGGAAGAGGTAAGAATAGGCAATCGGAAAAGAGAAAGCCTGGAACAGGAGGTAAAAAGAGGAGAGAATTGGGTCAAAATTAGCAAGGAATTCGGTGAGGGAATGGATGAAATGAGGAAGAAAGAATGTGAAAGAGGTGTAGAGATGAAAAAGGAATTAGAAAAGAAAGCTTCTGAGATACTGAAACACCAAAGCAAAGAGAGAGAATTACAAAATGAACTGAGGACGTTGAAAGAAGGAACGACAGCAGAGAATGAAACGTTAAGGAACCACACTGTACAGATCGAACAGCTGGAAGCGAAGGCCAGATTACAGAATGAGATGCAGGAAAGAGTAATGAAAGAAGAACGAATGAGACAGGAGAAAGAAATCAGTCAATTGAAGAAACACGAGATTGGAGAAGGAAGAACGAGAGAGACAGTGGAATAGAAAACAAAAAGAGTATGAATTTGAAACTGAACGAACAGAAGGAAAAAAATAGGTTGGAGTACGACGAGAAAGTGAAGGAGCAGAATGAAGCGGGAAGGAGAAATCAGTCGATTGAAGGAAACAACGAGATTGGAGAAGGAAGAACGAGAGGAACAGTGGAATAGAAAACAAAAAGAACATGAATTTGAGGTGACCAATTGAAGAAAAGGCGAGGCTGGAGTGCGAGGAGATAGAGAACGACAACGAACGAACGGAAAAAAGAACTAAGCCAATTGAAAGAACGATGAGATTGGAGAAGGAAGAAAGAGAGAAGTGGGAAAGGAAACAAAAACAATATGAGTTTGAAATTAATCAACTCGAGGAGAGAGCAAAATTGGAGTCCACAGAGAGGAAAAACTCCGGAAAGATAACGAACATTAATGGGCTCAGAGAGGAAGAACGACTCAGATGGGAAGGAAAATGGAGCCAGAAAGAAACAGAAACCAATAGACACGCAGAGAAAAACGAAATAAAATGTACAGAGACACGGGAGATAGAGGGTGAATTGGACGGGGTTAAAGACGGACACACACACACAGAGGTAGCGAGGCTTAATGGGGCGAGCTGGCGGACTGTCTCGTGACCCGGTGCGAGCAGCTGGATAGCCTCCTTCGGGAACGGAGGGAGACGCTATTCTCCCTTGAAGCGAATCACGACCAGGTGAGTTCGGTTGCAGAGCGAGGTAGAGGGGCGAGTGCTGTTGACGGGTGCACGAGGAGCTTGGGGGTATGGAGGCCCCGGGAACCCTTGTGGTGGCACGATTCCCCAGTGTGGTTGGCCCGGTGTGTGTGTGAAAGGTGTGATTGCAGCAGGGCGTGTTGAAACGCGCACCGTGTGTGGAAAAACCCCGTGTGTGAGTGTGGTGGTCACGAGTGTGCCGGGGTGCGTGCTTCCCAGCACTCTGTGTGTGGAAGAAGCACCACGTGTGGAAGGAATGACGTGTGTGCGTGAACCCCCTTGCGAGTGGAAGCCCGTGTATGAGTGGAACCACGTGTGCGAGGGAAATGACACGTGTGAGTTGAAACGGCACGAGTGAGTGAAGCACGGTATGTGAGAGAGACAGCGTGGTGTGAGGTCGCTGTGTGTAAGGGAGATGACAGTCTGTATGCGGGAGAACGCAACCGCATCCCCGTGTCCGAGTGCCATGGTGGAGTGTGTGAGCGTCGTGGACGCAGGAGTGTGTGCGTTGAACGGCGACGACGACGGGACCAGATGAAGGACAAGGGCCGAGTAGCGGCCGCAGCTATTTGAGAACCGTGCCGGGTTTGCACAGCAGCGAGCGAGGGGTCCGTGCTGTGCTACGCACAAGGCCGCCACATGCGCGGCTGCGCAGTGAAACCCGGTCCGGAAATACAGGAGTGGTGAGGTAGCGAGAAGACAGTGTGAGGTGAGAAAGGGAAGGCAGACGTGCAGTGGAGTGTTAATTACAATTCATACGGTTTCATCAAAATGATTCTGCAGAGAATAACAGTGAAGACAGCAACACGTTAACACGGCAAACGGCTCAGGGTGATGGAGCACACGAGCCACTCGATCGCTTTGAATGATGTGGTGCCGCAAAAGCGACCGCAGAGTGAACGGTTTGCTCAGAATGACGAAGCACGATACCACCATTGACAATGGGCACTCGGCAAGTGGCTTTCGTACTCATATTAAATGGTTCATAAGGAACGGTTGACCCACCCTGTCACTGCATACCATAAACTCATAAAGGATACCTTTAACTTTAAAGCCCGTCTTCACCACACATGCAGCAGATAATGAAATAAAATGACTAACCACAAAGAAGTTGCAGCTTAATGCAGAACAATCCTGGAGACATCGCAAAGTTCAATCGCCTGTGAAATAAACACTGCAGAAAATCCGCCATTTTGCCCTCTCGTCTGTGCACGTGACATGTGGTTCATCAGTTTGAGGTTGCGCAAACGTTAAAAACGTTTTTTGTTTTTTTTAAACCAGATTTGATTTGATTCCCTGAAGAGCACCTCACGAAACCTCTGAAAAATACACAGATCTGGCAGACGTGATGGATAGGCAGTCCCAACGGGGGACGGGGCGTGAGGTCTTGCAGTGAATGCATCAAATCATATAGCTCAATGAAGCTGGTTAATTGTTACATTCCTAAACTTCTGTTCACTCTATATAATGTTCCAAACAGGAGAAAAAGATAAGTTTAATGCTTTGGAAATTTCACATTTTCACTTTCACTTTGGAAATGTATGTATGGAGGAGGAGGAGGGACCATAGCCTTGCTTGCTTAAAGTGAATAGGTACATCGGCTTCGTTATCTCTAACTAATAAATGAGGAAATCTGTGTGTGTGTGTGTGTGTGTGTGTGTGTGTGTGTGTGTGTGTGTGTCTGTTATTCACTTTTCTCGACAACAGTTCATCCGATCCACTTCAAACTTGGCAGGTGTATTGCTGGGAACCTAAGGAAGTGCAGTAAAAAAAATATATATATACTGTATATATTTTTTTAGCTATAAACTATTTTGAGAATCTTAACGCTCACGTTTGAATACCGTGGTTATTAAAATTTTACTTATTCCAAAAATACAGTTTTCTTCTTTATTCTGTATTTTTTTTTTCTGTATTCTGACTAAACTGTTCTGATTCAAACATGTCTGAAGATAACCGTGCTAAGCAGGAGCGAATACGCGAGGCTATGCGCCATGCACGTACAACAGAGTCAGACAGAGCACGAGATGCACGCCTGTTATTTGCAGCAAGATTCTTCGGTAAAGACTTGCTGCAATGATGGATGTGAACCTTTCGAACAGGCACTGCACGAGTTTCTTCAAATGATTACATTTCACCACACATCGATTCATTTGGTCAGGCCGATATCTGATCTTAAAAAGCGAAATAATATTTCAACGATATACATTAATCCGTGAGTACATCGTGGAAAATCGTATCATAACGCATTAAATTGATCCAAACTTCTGATTTAAAAAACTTGTAGTACTTACAAAAGCAATGTACACAACGATTCGTAGCTATGATGAACAGGCATTCAATATGAGTGATGAAAGTGGAAGAAAAAAAAGAAAAGAAAAACTATCGTAAAGAAATCGTTGCAGCCTGTTCCAAGTCAAGGTAAGGTTGAGCAGACCAAAAAAATATGGCGGATTCAGACCCCAGCGAGGTTACCCAGGAAACGCCTTAAGACCCCATAAGGATGTAATTAAATGAGGCTGTTAATTATCTTCAAAAGGGGTGTTTTAATTAACCCAAACACCTAATTTTCACTCTTGCACTTCTTTGGAGTTTTCACTCCAAGATATGCATGCAAAGATATGTTCATGCATGCAAAGTTTCAGGCTGCAAGTTTTATAGTTTTGCAGTTACGGAGGAGATACACAGACAGACACACAGTTTATGGTTGCCGCTTCCCACAAAGCTCTACATTCACTTTTGGAATGACAGTAGAACAGGCATGAATAATGTGGATACCAAATTTTATTTCTCATGGAGGATATTGTGAACTCTTTTTAGATAAATCCAACCACAACCACCTGCTGGTGCAACACCATTTTGTGGTGGGCGGTATTCGGAGCTCAAAGCTTAGGCTCCAAGTGAAAGCAAGAGTGCAACACAATTAACCTTTTAAAGTCCATGAAGTAATTTAAATTGATTAACTTAAAATTTTCCAATCGTTGGAGATGGGCATTTTTGCTTGTGAATATTAGGGATACAACTTTTTTGCAACTCCATAGTCCTGTATCATATTCTGATGAGCTTTTGCTCGAAAACAATGAAAAATTCAATGTTTTTTTTGTATTTGTTCAAAAAAGTTCACCCATGACTAACTTTGAAATTTGCATGACTTGCATGACCTTAATTGCTCGCTCACAGCATTGATTGCTTCTGCTGATGTTTAGTTTTGATGGCTCTTGTTTCCAGTGATTTGTCAAGGATTTCAAAGCAGTCTTGCAGGGTAGTAAGGCTTTTTTAAAGTTAAATAAATAATTAAACAGGGTTCTAGTTTTTGGAAATCCACCCAAATGCAACTGAGTATAAAAAATTCAGTTAGTCATGGGTGAACTTTTTTGAACAAATACAAAAAAAACATTGATTTTCATTGTTTTCTAGCAAAAGCTCATCAGAATATGATACAGGACTATGGAGTTGCAAAAAAGTTGTATCCCTAGTGTAATATACATTGGTGAAAGGAGAGCCCCCACCTTGGTTCAAGTATGGGGGAATTTTTTTTATACACACACACACACACACCACACACACACACACACACACACACACACACAACACCACACACACACACAACACACACACCTCTGACTGCATCAACAAACTGGTAGTGCATCACGGAGGGACTGATTGACAATCCTGCACTCACCCGTCACTGTGATTTTGTACACCTCAGGTAACCTGAGACACCCCTTCCCCACCCATGTGTGAATGTACGCACACACACCCATGCCAGAACAGAGGGGGGGGGCAGGTGGGCCAGTGGCATGGGCCTACGATTTTGAGGGGCCTAATGTGAACAGAACAAAAATTTCTCATCAGAAATTCCAGATACAGAATAAACATGAATGTACTATTGTATTTACTGCTTCTTATTACAGTACTGTACTCTATTGTCTTATACACATTTTGAATAAATTGTTTGCCATTACCTTTTTTATAAATCGTTCTTGTTCTTGTATTCTGTTCTGTTACTGTAAGTACATCATGTATACTACATGTACTGTTATACCCAGACATAATCATATTAGCACTGATTACAACAATACTTAATGAGCAGTTTAAAATGGGGTCTACTAGCAGCTTTGCACGGGCCTGCGCACCCCCCCCCCACCCTCTCCCCTCTCTCCCAATGATCCAGCTACCAATGTAAAGCCTATTTAAAGTTATCCACCCCATCTAGCTTTCCCGGGAGACCATTCCACGCATGAACCACTGTCTGACTGAACGACCCCCTGCCATAAAACTGTCTGAGCTCTCATCTTCTTTAACCTCAAGCTCTGTCCCGTTCTTAACACCGTCCGCTCTGTTGGAAGCACTCGTTTATAGGTCATCACTGGAAATGCAGGTACACCAGCTTGCACCGACTCTCTACAGGTGACCACCTCTTCCAGGTGTTCATGTCACAATAAATAATCCTCGATTTCCGGATGCATTTCTACATTTCGTCCCATTACACATATATATACAGTGGGGAGAACAAGTATTTGATACACTGCCGATTTTGCAGGTTTTCCCACTTACAAAGCACGTAGAGGTCTGTAATTTTTATCATAAGGTACACTTCAACTTGGAAAGACGGAATCTAAAACAAAAATCCTGAAAATCACATTGTATGATTTTTAAATAATTAATTTGCATTTTATTGCATGAAATAAGTATTTGATCACCTACCAACCAGTAAGAATTCCGGCTCTCACCAGACCTGTTGGTTTTGTCTTTAAGAAGCCCTCCCATTCTCCACTCATTACCTGTATTAACTGCACCTGTTTGAACTCGTTATCTGCATTAAGACAGCTGTCCAACTCAATCAATCAGACTCCAACCTCTCCACAATGGGCAAGACCAGAGAGCTGTCTAAGGACATCAGGGACAAAATTGTAGACTTGCACAAGGCTGAATGGCTACAGGACAATAGGCAAGCAGCTTGGTGAGAAGGCAACAACTGTTGGCGCAATTATTAGAAAATGGAAGAAGTTCAAGATAACAGTCAATCTCCCTCGGTCTGGGGCTCCATGCAAGATCTCACCTCGTGGAGCCTCAATGATGATGAGAAAGGTGAGGGATCAGCCCAGCACTACACGGCAGGACCTGGTCAATGACCTGAAGAGAGCTGGGACCACAGTATCAAAAAACCATAAGTAACACACTACGCCGTCATGGATTAAAATCCTGCAGCGCACGCAGGTCCCTCTGCTCAAGCCAGCGCATGTCCAGGCCCGTCTGAAGTTTGCCAATGACCATCTGGATGATCCAGAGGAGGAATGGGAGAAGGTCATGTGGTCTGATGAGACCAAAATAGAGCTTTTTGGTTTAAACTCCACTCGCCATGTTTGGAGGAAGAAGGATGAGTACAACCCCAAGAACACCATCCAACCGTGAAGCATGGAGGTGGAAACTCATTCTTTGGGGATGCTTTTCGCAAAGGGGACAGGACGACTGCACCGTATTGAGGGGAGATGGATGGGGCATGTATCGTGAGATCTTGGCCAACAACCTCCTTCCCTCAACAAGAGCATTGAAGATGGGGCGTGGCTGGGTCTTCCAGCATGACAACGACCCGAACACACAGCCAGGGCAACTAAGGAGTGGCTCCGTAAGAAGCTCTCAAGGTCCTGGAGTGGCCTAGCCATTCTCCAGACCTGAACCCAATAGAAAATCTTTGGAGGGAGCTGAAAGTTTGTGTTGCCCAGCGACAGCCCCGAAACCTGAAGGATCTGGAGACGATCTGTATGGAGGAGTGGGCCAAAATCCCTGCTGCAGTCTGTGCAAACCTGGTTAGAACTACAGGAAACAGTCTGATCTCTGTAATTGCAAAAAAGGTTTCTGTACCAAAATATAAGTTCTGTTTTTCTGATGTATCAAATACTTATTTCATGCAATAAAATGCAAATTAATTATTTAAAAAACATACAATGTGATTTTCAGGATTTTTGTTTTAGATTCCGTCTTTCACAGTTGAAGTGTACCTATGATAAAAATTACAGACCTCTACGTGCTTTGTAAGTGGGAAAACCTGCAAAATCGGCAGTGTACCAAATACTTGTTCTCCCCACTGTATATATTTTATATATATACATATATTGTACGGTTGTGGAAATTCACAGAGCACCATTTTTGGTCCTCAGATCAGTTATATCGATAAGTCTGTGTTCAGATTGATTTCCCATCGAGGTCTAGAGGGCTTATTCTGTACCCGGGCTGTGATCTTTGAGGTAGCCGTTTTCTTTTTACTATCTTTATTTTGGACCAACCGCTTCACAACAACCACCTCCACCACCAGCATCGCTCTCATCAACCACTTCTCACAACCGCCAAAACTCCCCACAGACAACGAACAACCACCTTCTCCACAACTGCCAACATCCCCACAGACAAACAACACCACCTTCTCCACAACGCCAACATCCCCACAGACAACAACAACCACCTTCTCCATAACCGCCAACATCCCCACAGACAACGAACAGCCACCTTCTCCACAACCGCCTTCACGACAACACCTTAACCACAACCGCCCAACCACACCACCCTCACGACCACCACAAAACGCCAGCCACGCCACCATTGACAACCACCGTAACCACAACCACCACCGCATTTCCACCCCGGCACACGGTTGCGAGAAGCCTGGCATTCGTCGGAGGAGAACGGACGACGGCCCCACCCCCCCAAGGACAATCCTTGCGAGAGGAATAAAAACCAATGAAAGCTATGAAAACAAAAGCAAAGGAAAGGCCCCGATTCAGGAGAAAAAATGCCCTTCTTCTGGAAGTTTCCCGCGCGTGCTGGAATAAGGGGCGGGAGGCGGGGGCGGGCGAAGCTCGAGATATAAGGCGAGGCGCGCAGTGAAAGAAGTAGTGGAGGAGAGGGAAGAGAGTTGTGTCAGAGATGTGGGCAGTTGTGTGGAGCCGCGCTGTGACCTGGATCAGCCTGGAGTCTGCAGTCGGTGAGGAGCTGGAGAGATCGGAGCGCAGCGGAGCCGAGGCGCGCGGCCTGCCGTACCGTGCCTAACCGTGGGTCGCTGGAGAGGGGACGTTGAGGGTCGCCCAAGCAAGTCACCACGAGGGTGAAGGTAACCAGCCCGGCCTCTCGGAGCCTTTGCGGTCTACACAGCTCCGGGCTCATAAAAAGACCCCAAGAGGTCCAGTCTACCCCTTGTCTTTGATGGAGTTTTTCCTTGTTTCTTTGCATGAACGTTGTGGCGCCATGCCCCCAAGTAGAACTGCTGTTAAGTGCAAGTGACTGTACATAATAAATATACGGAGGTAGTCTTCTCGTCTTGCTCGCGTCTTGTCCCTACCCCCATTGATTGCATACGTGCATACGTGCTGTGGAATAAATGTGCTTGTTTGAATGTAAACCTGTTCGTTGCGCCCTTTTCCCTCCATTGAACTGCCGCATTGCATTCGGAATATAACTGGCTTTTTAATAACCGATAATATAATCGGGTCCAATGGGGCCTCGCGATAATACCCGGCTCGGTTATCCCAAAACGGAGCGAGCTGCTTAAGCGGCTCGTTTCCAAGCAGGCCCCGTTGAGGTACAATTTCTCGGTAGTCTGCCCGCGCGATTAATTAGGTAAATCGACTATTCGGCGATCGGACCCTGTAGCGCGCGGGTAGAGTATGGACAAGGTTGTGGTGTGTTTAAAACACACCCGTGGCTGGTTTTCGGCGTTGATCCGGAAAGCCGCGACTGGATTGCTTCGTCGGTGGGCGAAGCGGCCGCCATTAGCTAAACACGGTCGCTCGCACGCCGGCGGGCGGAAATCTGTAACAATACACACACACACACACACACACACACACACACACACACACACACACACACACGTTATAACAAATAACTTGGTGGATGAGCTGGTTAGTGACGAGAACAAGCCGATTCGATTTTAGTTAATGTAAGTTAAGATCCAGATCCACCTCGTCAGTGGGATACAAAATGTAAACTGTTCACCTGTTGAAGGTGTGCTCTCTTCAGAGTCCCATTGGAGCTTCGTCAAGTTATGAAAAGAGAATATTAACAATAGTGACACGAGGTCACTCAGCAATATTAACTTTAATATTTTGTGTGGGGAAAAAATTAAAAAAAATAAAAGACGAATCTCAGGAATGCTGTGGCAGCACTTAAATAAATTAAACAAACGCAAGTAAAATAATCTCACCTGTTTTGTTATAACCCGCGTGAACGCCATCATAGATCAGTCACCTTTCTGAAGGAAAATCTTCACACAAAAACCACACCTGCACAGAGCTACTCCTATAAAGATTTGGGGGTGGAAAAAAATTGATCACGTGATAATCCTCGAGTCCTCGAAGTGCTTGACTTCGTTACGTGGAAGCAACTTCCTGGACGGACAGATTCTTCTTCTTCTATATTATCACAACAGAATGACGTCGTCCGAGCCGCCAGGCTCTAGATAGGCCACGCGGACAAAAAAAAAACAATTCAAGCTCAAAACAAGATTGCGATCCGGCTTCGGAAAATTTAAACTTTGTCTCCGATTCCTCGACAAATATTAACATCGCTTTGCCGACACGAGGATCTGAGTGGCACAACGGGTAGAGGATATCTGGATCGGATCCAAACAGTTGGAGTGTGTTTTGTTAGCAAGTGGTTCGTTACCAAGCGGCTTGATTGAAACACTCCAACGGAACGGAGTGCTCGGCACCGCTCCACAACATGGCGGTGTCCATGTAAATTTGTAAACGATGCTATCGTTTATTCGTGTAACTTGAGGAAATGTTGCCCGGGCGGTCGTTTTCAATTTTACTCGATCCACTTGTGATAACCTCCCCAAACAAATTTACTGTGTTCGCGACTCCTGAGGACGTTTACACCCTTTACACCCCTTGC
>CM068952.1:24896477-24906878 GCA_035128595.1 Eptatretus atami | reverse complement strand
TCTTTAACCTCAAGCTCTGTCCGTTCTTAACACCGTCCGCTCTGTTGGAAGCACTCGTTTATAGGTCATCACTGGAAATGCAGGTACACCAGTTTGCACCGACTCTCCTACAGGTGACCACCTCTTCCAGGTGTTCATGTCCACAATAAAAATCCTCGATTTCCGGATGCATTTCTACATTTCGTCCCATTAACAACATATATTATATATATATATAATATATATTATATATATATATACAGTGGGGGAAACAAGTATTTGATACACTGCCGATTTTGCAGGTTTTCCACTTACAAAGCACGTAGAGGTCTGTAATTTTATCATAGGTACACTTCAACTGTGAAAGACGGAATCTAAAACAAAAAATCCTGAAAATCACATTGTTATGATTTTTAAAATAATTAATTTGCATTTTATTGCATGAAATAAGTATTTGACACCTACCGAACCAGTAAGAATTCCGGCTCTCACAGACCTGTTGGTTTTGTCTTAAGAAGCCCTCCCATTCTCCACTCATTACCTGTATTAACTGCACTGTTTGAACTCGTTATCTGCATAAAAGACAGCTGTCCACACTCAATCAATCAGACTTCAACCTCTCCACAATGGGCAAGACCAGAGAGCTGTCTAAGGACATCAGGGACAAAATTGTAGACTTGCACAAGGCTTGGATGGGCTACAGGACAATAGGCAAGCAGCTTGGTGAGAAGGCAACAACTGTGTTCTTTGCGCAATTATTAGAAAATGGAAGAAGTTCAAGATAACAGTCAATCTCCCTCGGTCTGGGGCTCCATGCAAGATCTCACCTCGTGGAGCCTCAATGATGATGAGAAAGGTGAGGGATCAGCCCAGCACTACACGCAGGAACCTGGTCAATGACCTGAAGAGAGCTGGGACCACAGTATCAAAGAAAACCATAAGTAACACACTACGCCGTCATGGATAAAATCCTGCAGCGCACGCAAGGTCCCTCTGCTCAAGCCAGCGCATGTCAGGCCCGTCTGAAGTTTGCCAATGACCATCTGGATGATCCAAAGGAGGGAAGAAGGGAGAAGGTCATTGGTCTGATGAGACCAAAATAGAGCTTTTTGGTTTAAACTCCACTCGCCATGTTTGGAGGAAGAAGGATGAGTACAACCCCAAGAACACCATCCCAACCGTGAAGCATGGAGTGGAAACATCATTCTTTGGGATGCTTTTCTGCAAAGGGGACAGGACGACTGCACCGTATTGAGGGGAGGATGGATGGGCCATGTATCGTGAGATCTTGGCAACAACCTCCTTCCCTCAACAAGAGCATTGAAGATGGGGCGTGGCTGGGTCTTCCAGCATGACAACGACCCGAAACACACAGCCAGGGCAACTAAGGAGTGGCTCCGTAAGAAGATCTAAGGTCTGGAGTGGCCTAGCCATTCTCCAGACCTGAACCCAATAGAAAATCTTTGGAGGAGCTGAAAGTTGTGTTGCCCAGCGACAGCCCCGAAACTGAAGGATCTGGAAAATCTGTATGGAGGAGTGGGCCAAAATCCCTGCTGCAGTCTGTGCAAACCTGGGTAAGAACTACAGGAAACGTCTGATCTCTGTAATTGCAAACAAAGGTTTCTGTACCAAATATTAAGTTCTGTTTTTCTGATGTATCAAATACTTTATTTCATGCAATAAAATGCAATTAATTATTTAAAAAACATACAATGTGATTTTCAGGATTTTTGTTTTAGATTCCGTCTTTCACAGTTGAAGTGTACCTATGATAAAAATTACAGACCTCTACGTGCTTTTGTAAGTGGGAAAACCTGCAAAAATCGGCAGTGTACCAAATACTGTTCTCCCCACTGTATATATTTTTTATATATATACATATATTGTTACGGTTGTGGAAATTCACAGAGCACCATTTTGGTCCTCAGATCAGTTATATCGATAAGTCTGTGTTCAGATAGATTTCCCCATCGAGATCTAGAGGCTTTATGTTGTACCCGGGCTGTGATCTTTGAGGTAGCCGTTTTTTCTTTTACTATCTTTATTTTGGACCAACCGCTTCACAACAACCACCTCCACCACCAGCATCGCTCTCATCAACCACCTTCTCCACAACCGCCACATCCCCACAGACAACGAACAACCACCTTCTCCACAACTGCCAACATCCCACAGACAACAAACAACCACCTTCTCCACAACGCAACATCCCCACAGACAACGAACAACCACCTTCTCCATAACCGCCAACATCCCACAGACAACGAACAGCCACCTTCTCCACAACAACCACCTTAACCACAACCGCCAACCACACCACCCTCACGACCACCACAAAAACGCCAGCCACGCCACCATTGACAACCACCGTAACCACAACCACCACGCATTTCCACCCCGGCACACGGTTGCGAGAAGCCTGGCATTCGTCGGAGGAGAACGGACGACGGCCCACCCCCCCCCCCCCAAGGACAATCCTTGCGAGAGAATAAAAAACCAATGAAAGCTATGAAAACAAAAGCAAAGGAAAGCCCGATTCAGGAGAAAAATGCCCTTCTTCTGGAAGTTTCCCGCGCGGGCTGGAATAAGGGGCGGAGGCGGGGGCGGGCGAAGCTCGAGATATAAGGCGAGGCGCGCAGTGAAAGAAGTAGTGAGGAGAGGGAAGAGAGTTGTGTCAGAGATGTGGGCAGTTGTGTGGAGCCGCGTGTGAGCTGGATCAGCCTGGAGTCTGCAGTCGGTGAGGAGCTGGAGAGATCGGAGCGGCAGCGGAGCCGAGGCGCGCGGCCTGCCGTACCGTGCCTAACCGTGGGTCGCTGGAGAGGGGACGTTGAGGGTCTCCCAAGCAAGTCACCACGAGGGTGAAGGTAACCAGCCCGGCCTCTCGGAGCCTTTGCGGTCTACACAGCTCCGGGCTCATAAAAGACCCCAAGAGGTCCAGTCTACCCCTTGTCTTTGATGGAGTTTTTTCCTTGTTTCTTTGCATGAACGTTGTGGCGCCATGCCCCCAAGTAGAACTGCTGTTAAGTGCAAGTGACTGTACATAATAAATATACGGAGGTAGTCTTTCTCGTCTTGCTCGCGTCTTGTCCCTACCCCATTGATTGCATACGTGCATACGTGCTGTGGAATAAATGTGCTTGTTTGAATGTAAACCTGTTCGTTGCGCCTCTTCTCCATTGAACTGCCGCATTGCATTCGGAATATAACTGGCTTTTTAATAACCGATAATATAAATCGGGTCCAATGGGGCCTCGCGATAATACCCGGCTCGGTTATCCCAAAACGGAGCGAGCTGCTTAAGCGGCTCGTTTCCAAGCAGGCCCGTTGAGGTACAATTTCTCGGTAGTCTGCCCGCGCGATTAATTAGGTAAATCGACTATTCGGCGATCGGACCCTGTAGCGCGCGGGTAGAGTATGGACAAGGTTGTGGTGTGTTTAAAACACACCCGTGGCTGGTTTTCGGCGTTGATCCGGAAAGCCGCGACTGGATTGCTTCGTCGGTGGGCGAAGCGGCCGCCATTAGCTAACACGGCGCTCGCACGCCGGCGGGCGGAAATCTGTAACAATACACACACACACACACACACACACACACACAACACACACACACCACACACACACACACACACCACACACACACACACACACACACACACACACACACGTTTTAACAAAATAACTTGGTGATGAGCTGGTTAGTGACGAGAACAAGCCGATTCGATTTTAGTTAATGTAAGTTAAGATCCAGATCCACCTCGTCAGTGGGATACAAAATGTAAACTGTTCACCTGTTGAAGTGTTGCTCTCTTCAGAGTCCCATTGGAGCTTCGTCAAGTTATGAAAAGAGAATATAATAACAATAGTGACACGAGGTCACTCAGCAATATTAACTTTAATATTTTGTGTGGGGGAAAAAATTAAAAAAAATAAAAGACGAATCTCAGGAATGCTGTGGCAGCACTTAAATAAATTAAACAAACGCAAGTAAAATAATCTCACCTGTTTTGTTTATAACCCGCGTGAACGCCATCATAGATCAGTCACCTTTCTGAAGGAAAATCTTCACACAAAAACCACACCTGCACAGAGCTACTCCTATAAAGATTTGGGGGTGGAAAAAAATTGATCACGTGATAATTCCTCGAGTCCTCGAAGTGCTTGACTTCGTTACGTGGAAGCAACTTCCTGGACGGACAGATTCTTCTTCTTTCTATATTATCACAACAGAATGACGTCTTCCGAGCCGCCAGGCTCTAGATAGCCACGCGGACAAAAAAAAAACAATTCAAGCCAAAACAAGATTGCGATCCGGCTTCGGAAAATTTAAACTTTGTCTCCGATTCCTCGACAAATATTAACATCGCTTTGCCGACACGAGGATCTGAGTGGCACAACGGGTAGAGGATATCTGGATCGGATCCAAACAGTTGGAGTGTGTTTTGTTAGCAAGTGGTTCGTTACCAAGCGGCTTGATTGAAACACTCCAACGGAACGGGAGTGCTCGCACCGCTCCACAACATGGCGGTGTCCATGTAAATTTGTAAACGATGCTATCGTTTATTCGTGTAACTTGAGGAATGTTGCCCGGGCGGTCGTTTTCAATTTTACTCGATCCAATTGTGATAACCTCCCCAAACAAATTTACTGTGTTCGCGACTCCTGAGGACGTTTACACCCTTTTCACCCCTTGCCGCTGACACCTTTACACCCTTTAGACCCATTGCCCCTGACACCTTTACACCCCTTTCCCGACCCCTTTACACCCCTTGCCCTTGACCCTTTACACCCTGACCCTTTACACCCCTGCCCCTGACCCCTTTACACCCTTGCCCTGACCCTTTCACAACCCTTGCCCCTGACACCTTTACACCCTTGCCCCTGACACCTTTACACCCCTTGCCCCTGACACCTTTACACCCTTTTAGACCCATTGCCCCTGACACCTTTACACCTTGCCCTGACACCTTTACACCCCTTGCCCTTGACCCTTTACACCCCTTGCCCCTGACCCCTTTACACCCCTTGCCCCTGACCCCTTTACACCCCTTGCCCCTGCCACCTTTACACCCCTTGCCCCTGACACTTTACCCTTTAGACCCCTTCCCCTGACACCTTTACACCCCTTGCCCTGACACCTTTACACCTTTAGACGCTTTCCCCTGACCCCTTTACACCCCTTGCCCCTGACACACTTTACACCCTTTAGACCCCTTCCCCCTGACACCTTTACCACCCTTGCCCCTGACACCTTTACACCCTTTAGACCCCTTCCCCCTGACACCTTTTACACCCCTTGCCCTGACACCTTTACACCCCTTGCCCCTGACCCCTTATACACCCCTTGCCCTGACCCCTTTACACCCCTTGCCCCTGACTCCTTAACACCCCTTTGCCCCTGACACCTTATACACCCTTTACACCCTTGCCCTGACACCTTTACACCCTTACAACCCCTCCCCTGACACCTTTACACCCTTTAGACACCCTTTCCCTGCACCCCTCTTTACACCCTTACCACCCCGTGCCCCTGACACCTTTACCCCCCTGACCCTTTACACCCCTTGGCCCCCTTGACCCCTTTACACCCTTTCCACCCCTTTGCCCCTGACCCCTTTACACCCCTGACCCCTTTGACAACCCCTTGCCCCTGACACCTTTACACCCCTTGCCCCTGACACCTTAACACCTATTTGACCCAATATGGACCACTTTAGACGTTCGGGTCCTCACCGAACACAGACGAGAGTTTCTGGCAGGGTCTGCTTGCAGCTTATGTTGATCTCTGTAAAGTATTTGAATCAGTGAATTGGGATGCCCTCTGGAGGATTCTTGGTCTTCGTGGGGTGCCACCAAAACTGATCGATCTGATGTCTGACCTCTACTCTGGTACTGAGAGAGGTGTGTGAGATGTGGTGGAACCATCTCTGACTTATTTCCAGTTGTTACTGGAGTCCTCAGGGGTGTGTACTGGCCCCCACACTTTTCAGCACTTGTATGGACTGGATTCTTGGGAGATGTCGAAGAGATCAAGGTGTGGTGTATGATTTGGGAATGTCAGAATCTGTGACCTTGATTTCGCAGATGATGCAGTCATCTTTGCGGAGACTTTAGATATCCTTTTGGGGGCCCTCGAGGTGCTGATGAGGGTTGGAACCGCTTGTATTACGGGTTTCCTGGGTCAAAACTAAGATCCAGGCTTTCAATGACATCTTGGATGCTACTGTCCTGTCTGTGCCTGTTTGTGATGAGGATGTTGAGGTCACGGAGAGATTCACTTCCCTTGACAGTGATATTCATGTCTCTGCTGGCTGTGAGTCAGAGGTCAACAGACGTCTGGGTTAGGCCTGGGAAGTCATGGATTCACTGGATCATGGGGTTTTTTCCTGACGCTGATCGTTTCCTGACGCTGATCCTGCTCACCAGATTCTCTCAGCGAGGGAGTCTCGTGAGTGGAGGAGGCCAATGGGCGACCACGTGCCTCGTGGTTGCACCAGGTTGATCAGCATCTCAAGGAGATGGAGAGGCCAGGCATCTGCCTGGGGGATGGCTAGACGGAGGCCTCTGGAGTACCGGTGGAAAGTGGACGCAGTGACACGCTGCTCTGGCGCATGCTCTCATACCTGACCTGACCTGACTTTAATAACATTTCAAGAAATCAAATTGAAACTTACACAGCTTATTTGTGTGCATATGTAATATTATTGCGGAAATGGGCCTTAGTGGGTCATTAAATATAGGATTACCCAGATCCCCCTTAAATGCATGTTTAGCCAGGTTGTTTGGTAATCGGGACGTTACATGTGTGTCGGGATGTGTTAGCAGGCTGTCCAGTTGTTGTACAGTGGTGGTGTACCAGAGGAGTCTTCTTTTTTCCTTCCCCCTTCTAACGAGCTCCGACCCAGCGCCCTGACAGAATCAGTCAGCAAGACGTGCCAGCAACCCATTTGCGGGAGACTGCTGCAATCTGGAACGCTGGACCAATCACGGGTCCCCGGAGCGGTCCAAAAAGCCCGCCACAAAAAGGCAAGAGGAACTGCTTTGAGAGTCTGGGATTGGCTTCATGAGGAGTGGCTTGGCTGGCTGTTCCTCCCTCCTGGATTCGCATACTGGACCTTGTGAGAACCAGCTGGAACACACCGGATCTTTAGCTGCTGTGCCGTCGACCTTACAGGGCTGGATGCGTCGAGGCTGGTGCGTGAGCGGTGCTGACAAAAGGAGTACGTCGCCGCCATCTGTCACGCGGCATGCGCGAGTGGTGCCGATTTGAAGTATGAGCACCATTTTGCCACCGCTGCATGCTCGAGCTGGGTGCCCGAATCCGACGACATCGGCTTGTCACGAGCCGCATTCGTGCCTTCGACACTTTTCCTCTCGTCCATGAGGCATCACCAAGTACTCCATGTCTTGTCTGCATGTTGGCCAGGCCTAAGGTTTATTTCGCTCGGGCTCCCTTCGAAACCCGCATCCGTAGCTCCCGAGTTAAGAGCGGGTTATAGATGAATGATAACATTCCGTGAATGCTTTGTTGTGTCGTGTTCCCCGATGTGTCCCCAATAAATCTGGCTGATCCATATGAAAGTTGCCGCCTGAATTTATTCGTGTCGTGCTGAGAACATTCGCTCGATTTGTAAATAAAACCAAACGGGCTACAGACTGGCAGACTTCGTCCAGTCTCTGATCAAACTCAGTCTGTAGCTGGGGTCTATATCCCCAACTGGTACGGCCTAGGTGTATGTTGGTATCGTGATCTGAGGCGCGTGACCGAGACCTGTGCCGAACTTGCCGGCGTTTATAACCCTGAGACGGCGGTGTGCTGTTAAGCGCCGCCGCATTCTATAACACTGGGTGTCAGGAGTCTGATGAGAATCCCTCCACCTCCATTAAATTTGCAGGACACCAATTCAACAACATCTGGTGTCGTTCGCACCCCGAACATTGGTTACGAGAGGCGCAAAAAAAAAATAAATAAAAAACGTCGCTCGCAAATTCCAAATTTGGTTTGATTATATTTTGAGCGGATTGGGTGTAAAACTTCGAAATTATATAAAGAAAGATGGAGTCACAAAATGCGCGCGCGGCTCCACCTCGGCGCGACACGAAGCAGGAGAGGGATTAGTTTGAAGAGCATAACGAGCCCCACAGCACGAAGAAAACGCTCTCACCACCGGTTCAAACCACGTGGTCACAGATGCATCATGGCAAACGAAGCAGGACGACGACGCGTACATTAACGGGCTTTGTACACGATTGGGGATGCCTTGGAACAGGTGAGGTGTGATGAGGATTATATTGAGGAGTTACAAATTAAATGGACGAGGCGCTACGGCAGGCAGATGAGGTTCAGGAAAATTATGTGCACAGGGAATCACAACAATTGGCCGATGCACAGGAACGAATTCGGTGGCTGGAAAATGACTTAGCCAACACAGTCAAAGAACTACATGGAGAAATGAGGAAAGTAGAGTGGTCTACCCGTAGGTTGAACATGAGAAGAGCAAACTGAACAAAGAATAGAGGAAGAGTAAATTAGTAACTCCCGGATAGGAAGAATTGGAAAAAGAATGGAAATAAAGCTGGAAAAGGAAAAATGGGAACACGATTTGGAATTGGGAACAACTGAAGGAAAAGGTAAGATCAGGCAATCAGATAAGAGAAAGCCGAGAACAGAAGATAAAAAGAGAGAGAGAAATATCTGGAGCAAAGGAAGGAAGAATTGTTGGAAAAGTCAAGACAGTTTTGGAAATCAGAGTTCAGGGGAAATGAACTGGCATGTCAACTGGAAATTATCAAGGGATACGGTAAGAGAATGGACGAAAGGAGGAAGGAAGCATGCGGAAGAGGTGCGGAGATGAGAAAGGAATTGGGGAAAAAGCTTCTGAGTTACGAAAACACCAAAACAAAGAGTGGGAATTACAAAACGAGCTGAGGATGTTAAGTGAGGAAAGAGAGAGAATGGAGAATGAAACGTTAAGGAACTACACTGTGCAGTTTGACAGTTAGAAGCCAAAGCAAGATTAAAGAATGAGATGGAAGAAAGAGTAGTGAAAGAACAATGAATGAAGCAGGAAAGGGAATCAATCAATTGAGGAAAACGATGGGATGGAGAAGGAAGAACAGAGAGACGGTGGGATAGGAACAAAAAGAACATGAATTTGAAATTGACCAACGAAAGGAGAGAGCAAGGTTGGAGTACGCGGAGATAGTGAAAGAACAAGGAATGAAGCAGGAAAGGGAAATCAATCAATTGAGAGAAACGACGAGATTGGAGAATGAAGAACAAGAGAGACGGTGGATAGGAAACAAAAAGAATATGTCTATATCCCCAACTGTTACGGCCAGGTTACGTTGGTATCGTGATCTGAGGCGCGTGACCCGAGACCTGTGCCGAACTAGCTGGCGTTATAACCCCTGAGACGGTGGTGCTGTTAAGCATCGCCGATTCTATAACAATATGAGTGAGGAAAATTTGGTCAAACTTAAAGGTCAAGGTCAAGGCCATCTGAAACATGTAAAACACCTATTAGGCGGCATTTAGAAAATGTTTTGTGACCTTCGTCGCCAGTGGATAACTCCAAAAGTACAATGAGTCATCAAAAGACCATGAATGCTGTCTGTGCCGCTCATCTCGGACCAGCTTCCTACACCCATCATCTTGTTACCATTACCAGAGAGGTGATCATCATGGATAGAGTATCATGCCGGCAGCTACGTAACAAATGTTAATTAATTGGCCCAGAGGAACCAAGATCACTTGCTGCTTCCTGAGATCTAAAGCCCAATGAGTCTGGGCATTTAACCCCCAGTTGCCTCACGCCACAATCGGAATGGACAGGAGAAGTCAGGACACTAAGTCGTTCCGTGTTATTTTTTCTAAGTTGGGAAATCAATTTCTAAGTTGATTATTTCGAAATTGATGAACCAATTCAATTATCCGGGCAGTTGGGAAATCAGTAAATTTCTTATTAGTTAAGGTTATAACTTCAAATAAAATAGCTTTTGTCAGTACTTACCAGTACATAATATATAGTATAGTAGAGCCAGTCCTCATTTAACGTTGTAGTTACGTTCTTGAAAAGTGCGACTTTAATTGAATCGACTTGAAGCGAATCCAATTTCCACAAAACAATTAATGTAAATAGGGGGATTAGGTCAGAGGGAAAAAAATTATCGTCAGACAAAAGACATTATTTAAATATAGAGTGTAACTTTGAAATAGTTTTTAACAAGCAATTGAAGATCCCACAGTATGGTTTATACACCGGTATTTACGAATTTTATACACCGTATTTATGACAGTTTATACACCGGTATTCACGGTATGGTTTATACAGCGGTATTTACGGAATGGTTTATACACTGGTATTTACGGAATGGTTTATACACTGGTATTTACGGAATGGTTTATACACCGGTGTTTACGGA
>CM068952.1:24879751-24896467 GCA_035128595.1 Eptatretus atami | reverse complement strand
CACCGGTATTTACGGAATGGTTTATACACCGGTATTTAAGGAATGGTTTATACACCGGTATTTACAGAATGGTTTGTACACTGGTATTTACGGAATGGTTTATACACCGGTATTTACGGAATGGTTTATACACCGGTATTTACGGAATGGTTTTCCACTGGTGTTTATGGTAAGGTTTATACACTGGTATTTACGGTATGATTTATACACTGGTATTTACGGTATGGTTTATACACTGGTGTTTATGGTAAGGTTTATACACTGGTGTTTATGGTAAGATTTATACACTGGTATTTACGGTATGGTTTATACACTGGTGTTTACGGTATGGTTTATACACTGGTGTTTATGTTAAGGTTTATACACTGGTGTTTATGGTAAGGTTTATACACCGGTGTTTACGGTATGGTTTATACACCGGTGTTTATGGTAAGGTTTATACACCGGTATTTACGGTATGGTTTATACACTGGCGTTTATGGTAAGGTTTATACACCGGTGTTTACGGTATGGTTTATACACTGGTGTTTATGGTAAGGTTTATACACCGGTATTTACGGTATGTTTTATACACCGGTGTTTACGGTATGGTTTATACACCGGTGTTTACGGAATGGTTTATACAACGGTGTTTACGGTATGGTTTATACACCGGTATTTACGGTATGGTTTATACACCGGTGTTTACGGTATGGTTTATACACCGGTTTTTACGGAATGGTTTATACACCGGTATTTACAGAATGGTTTATACACCGGTATTTACAGAATGGTTTTTTTCACCGGTATTTACAGAATGGTTTATGCACTGGTGTTTATGGTAAGGTTTATACTGTATCTTTATTAAATTGCGGAAAACCATTAGTTTGGTACTAAATTAGCGGTAAAACGACTTTATAATGGAATGGTGAAGACTTTAAACGAGTATATTGTTACGAATTTCGCCCGCCCGGCGTGCGATCGGCCACGTAACTCAAATCGCGATGCGTCGCCCACCCGGAACGGACAATTCAGTCGTGAACCTCCTGGAACTATCGCCAAGGAGCTAGCCACGGGTGGGGGTTTAACCTCACCACAACCCAGTCCGCATTCTACCCGCGCGAAATAGGGTGAATCGCCGAATGTCGATATACCTAAGTACCCGCGCGGATAGCGTACCGAGGAGTTGTACCACGCCGCAGGTCGACTCCGGACACGAACCGCTTAAGCGGCTCGTTCCGTGCTGCAGGGATAACGAGCGGAGTTATCGTCGACCTCGACGTTTCGTGATTATTTATTGGGTGTCTACGCCCACTATCAATCCCTTACGTGATGCAAGAGGAACTTTCAACCGAAGGAAAGGACGCAACGAAACGGGAAACAATTTGACAAGCACTTTTATTCGCACACACACAAGGCAAGCACGTATTCACAGCCATACAAAAATGCACATATAACAGTTAAAACAATAAAAGCAACGCAGAGCTACAACCGAATAAAAGGCAATTATTTACAGCACAGTCACTTATACAGGTTTTACTTTGCAAGACTGGCGCCACAAACACACATACAAAGCCGAAAGAAAAGAAAAGAAGTGACTTCCCTCATGGACCGTCGAGTCCTCCTCTCCTACTACCGTCAGCGCGGTCGCGCTGGTTCCGGCCTCCCACGCGGCCGGCGAACCTCTCGCACCCCTCGTCCGGACGCGCAGGTCCACACAGGCCGCACTGCGGCGCCTCCCGTCCGCGTCTCCACCAACAGGCCGCGCCGGGCCACGAGCGCGGAACGAGAGAGGAGGAAGGGTGCGCTTTGGAGAGCGAGACCCAAGGAGAGAGACCGAGCCTTTTGGAGGAAGCGAGAGAGAACGAGCCTTTTTGGAGAGAGAGCTGGTGCCTTTTTCTGAGAGAGCTACAGCCAACATGAGCCACGATCAGAGAGGTGAGCCTCCGTCCGTTTGCCTTTTGTAAGGCGGGGCTCTGCCCTTCGCCGGCGGGCTCCGCCCCGTTCGCGGCTCCACCTCCCTTCGAGGCGTTTCCAGAAGGCTCTCGAAGGGGGGCGTGCCCCTACTCCGACCGCCTCACGCCGGCCTCCACCAATGGGGAGGAGCTGCCCTGCCCCCTTCCCGTGCCAGCCTTGGCACCGCAGAGGTGCGCAAACCCGCGCACTAGTGCAGGTTTCTTTTTTGCCGTTGTCGTTGGTTGGTTTGAGGTTGTTGGATCCAAAATAACGATAAAAGAAAATGGCTAACTCAAAGCGTCGCAGCCCGGATGAATCACACATACTCCCTAAACAACGGGTTTGGGACTAGCTACAACATGACTTAGCGTCATAACTGATCTAAGGACCCTTTATGGTGTATTGCGAATTTCCACAGCCTTAACAATATTCTCAATACATTCACGACTTAATAACGAAACAATGTCAACTGAGGACTTTGTGTGTGTGTGTGTATGTGTGTGTGTGTATGTGTGTGTGTGTTGTTATGTTATGCCTGGCTTCCTTCTTGAGACAAACAGTGCAGTAATTACCCTTGCCGAAGGAGAGGGTATTGCATTTGGGTCCGTTTGTTTGTCCGCACAGAACTTTATTGTTTTTCTCCGCAACCGCTTGTTGGACCGAGACAAAATTTAAGAATTTTTTATTGATAATTATGACGGCATAGGTCACGTGGTGTGGCAGCCATTTTGGAAAAACAGAAAAACTTTGGACCTCTGTAGCTCTAAAACCGCTCCAAGGAAAATATTGAAACTTGGCATATGGCAAGTACTGCTCGTGGGGAATCAGTGTGATATTTTAATATCGTTTTTCAAAATCACGAAAAGATCAAAATCGTTTTTCGCTCATAACTTCGTCAAAAATGATCTGATTTACTTCAAACTAAGCTTATAGTGAACCTTATTCTATTTGTCACTTATAATCCTACCCATTCCTATAGTGAAAATGCATATTTGTGAAGATTAGTAGGGCCCGAAGACTTTATGCCTTAAATGGGCGGGATTTGTTGTGTCTGGCACCACTTGTTTTGATTGTATTTGGGCAAAGCATGGAATTGCAAGGAGACAATTTACAAACACATTTACAAGGCACATATACATTCCCCTTGTCCCCTACGCATCATTTGCACCATCAGATGTTTTTGTCAGTCATTTATCACCTTTACAATAATGGTGCCAATGTTACATCTGACAATGGATGGGAGAGAGATGAGAACGGGGAAGAGAAAGATAAAGGTGGGTACGATCCGAGCCCCTTCACACCTTGCTCTAGCTTGTTTGAGCTAATGCTACTGAGCAACTCTGGCACAAATATCCGTCCTGATCCGTGGTCCCCCTCGTTCCACCTTGGCCCCACTGCATGTCTCCGGCCTGTCATGTAATGATGGTGTTTGCAGTACGGATTCATAGTGGGTTTAGGTGGGAACATTCTGGTGGTGATGGAGCGAAGGCTCCAAAGCAGGGCAAAAGCTCAATGCCATGGAGGCGAGAGTTGTTGGAATAGAAACGAGAACAGAACTTGAAAGAAAAGCAAGGAGTGAAGAACTGACTGAAGCAACCAAAGTCAAAAAGTTGAAAGATGAAAAAGTCTTCAAAGCGAGAGGTTCTGAACTTCACTCCAGTAAAGAGAAGAAAAAATGATAGACAGCAGACAAAGCTGATAAAGCCAACGACTGCCAAAGCCAAAGACAGACTCCCGACTCTCTCAGGTGACTCGTGTGCTTCCCCCTTTATTTGGGGCTCATTCCCCCCTCCCTCACCCGTCATTGGTGGAATCTCAGCCCATTGATACTGTATACATTGGTGGCAGATAATACTGCACAAACATAATACTTCCCCTTCATTATGTATAGAAGATGACAAGAAAAAAAAGTCTTTTGTTCGGCCGACACAATGATCTATGATTTGCCTGCCTTTTTATCTTGATTTCAGAGTTTTGTAATTAAAATGCTTGGAAGTAATAAAATAAATCACCAAATCTTGGATTACCACAGGTAAATTGAAAATGAACTGAGCGGAAACTGTGTGGTGTGGTGTGTGGAAGAAATTCTTAAGTCATCCTGTACATTTGAGTAATTTATTTAACAAACAACAAACAATTACAAACAAACAAATACATATGCGCATATGGAGTAATCTTAGAGAAAATGAGTCTTCCTCCAGATTCCTGAAATACATGAAAATGTTGAGTTCTTTACATCGTGTTCAGTGAGACAGTTTGTTTTTTTATATTTCCAAACGCTGGCACCACAGTTTATCAGGTCTTGGTATTCCCAGGTGGAGATTATTTTCAACATTCATTCAGCCGCCAGCTTGATTTAGTTGAAGGATTGTAGCGTCTATCAAATCCAGATGTGTAGATTCTCTCCCGACACAGAATGACAGAATGACGTCAAGACTGCAGCCCTCTGGGTACATTAATGGATTTCTATAGTATGTCGGTTAAAACTCAGTCTGCTTATAACAGACTGAGGAAATATACTATCTTGAAGCAATCAGAGCTCAGTGAATACATCTGGACATTTCCTTAGACCAACATTCCAGTTGAGCTGAAATAATATTTCGAATCAAGCTTGCTGGTGCCTTATATCTCTCATTTCATAAAAAATCCCTTATGAAGCAGAATAGATTTAAATTATAGGTAATTCTTTTATCCTGAATTAAAGCTTACTTGAAAAGTCAGCCTGTTTTGAATATCTTTACTAGACAGGTCAATCACCTTTCAATACAGGGGAAATATATTGTTGCGAATTCGCGCGGCGCGGCATGCGATCGCGCCGCTCGACTCGAATCGCGACCGCGTCGCCCACTGGACGGACAATTCAGTCGATGCCCTCCGGGAACGATCGCCCGGAGCCAGTCACGGGTGGGCTTTCGACCTCCACCACAATCGTGCCAATCGCCACCCGCGTAGGATAGGGTTGTTCGCCAAACTCGACCTACCTAAGTACCCAGCGGATGGTAAACCGGGCGATCGTACCTCGCCGCAGGTCGACTCCGGACACGAGCCGCTTGGGCGGGCCCGTTCCGTACTATCGGATAACCGAGCGTGTTATCGTCGACCTCGACGGTTCAGATTAATTACCGGGATCTTGCACCCGCTACGAACCCTTTACGTGAAGCAGGATGGAGAGTCAATGGAGAAAAGCCAAGCGAAACGGGAAAACAGTTCACACATGCACATTTATTACGCGACACAGGAAAGCACGTATATACAGCCACAATAATCAAAATGCACATATATCAACCCAAACAAAAGCAACAACGACGCAGATCTACTACCGACTACGCGCACACACGGCAACACTTATACAGTTTCTACCTTACAGACGGCCGCCAACAACATTCATTCGAAAGCAAAAGAAGGCCACCCTCAAAGACAAGGGGCAGACGGGGCCCGTGGGCCTTTATGGCGTGGGACTTGGCAGACCGAACGAGTCCCACGAGACCGTTGCAGGTTACCTGCACCTCGCGGTGCGATGGTGGGCGAGCTCTCTCCGGCGCTCCTTGTACGAACGCGCAGGTCCGCGCGACAGCACAGCTGGCAGAGCGGCGCCCCAGTCCGCGTCCCCTCCGCGACGTCCGGACTCTCCACTGACTGCAAGCTCCAACGAGCGGTCGCTCTACGGACCGCTTCTCCAAGACCAGAGGGCAGAAGACCATGAACCGCCGACTGACACTGACACTCTCACCGACCGCCTTGACCTGACCTCTCTGACCTGACTTTCTTAGCGGCGCTCCGTCGCCCTTTTATTTCCCCGGCACCCTGCCCTCCCTTCGCGGCACGCGGGGGGGGGGGGGGGGGAACATTCCACTAGAGAAATCGGGGTGGGAGTTGAGTTCCAACCGTCATTCTTGTTTACCAGGAGAAATCGGGTGGGAGTTGTTGTTGTTCCCCTTTTGTGTTTGGTGGAGATGTTGACGGTGCTGGCAGAGTGGTGAGGATGGCGTGGTTGTTGAGAGCAGGTGTGGTTGTGGTTGTTGTGAAGCGGCGTTGTGGTTGGTGGTTGTGACGTGGTTGGTTCAAAATAAAGATAGACAGAAAAACGGCTATCTCAAAGCATCGCAGCCCGAATGAATCACATAAATTCCCTCTAAAAACGGTTTGGGCTAACTACACATGTACTTAGAGATATCTCACCTACGGCCCTTCATGATGTAATGCGAATTTCCACAGCCGTAACACTACCCCCTCCCCTTTTTACAGACTCGTCCGCGAGTCGTCAAATTCTCGTGTGCCATCATGTGTAGTTCTCCCTAGTACGTTTTACCTTTGGATCCCTGAGTGCGACATCATGTATTCGTGTCCCCAAATAATAACTGAGGCTGAGTAACTAACTAAACAAACCCACTCACATGGATGACTTAAATAAAATTGCCGCGCTAGACAGACATGCCGGGGGCGCACTCATATTTACAGTACAATAATCTAACCTTATAATTTACACTAAACATGGCCCAGGATCTATGGACTCTGCAGGGAGCAAAACAAAGTTAACGGGAACCGGCGCACGGGCCGCACTGCAGCCCGTGTTGTAGCTGCCAACAGGACAGTCCTTGAAACTTCCCGACGATCCTGGCGCACATGGTAATGAACGGGGGGGGGGGGGGGGGCAAATCAAAACAGAACGGGCTGGTGAACAGGGGCAGTGGGCATGGCATGGCAAAGGCAGGCAGGCAAACACAGCCTGCAGAACAAGGCCGTTGCAGGCAAACACAGCCGCAGACGACGATCCGACCGGCACAGGCCTTGCAGCAAACAGCTGCAGACGATCGGCCGGTACAGGCCTCGCAGCAAAAACAGCCAGCCGATGAAGTGGGCCGGCACAGGCCTTGAATAACACAGCCAACCGATTAAGTTGGCCAGCCTTTGCCTTTCAGATGGAGGTTGGTGGAGGGAGTGCGGTGGTGCTGGCCACTCAGAAGGCGGGCTCGGACCTGCCTACTGTCTTCTCCCTCCCACCTATCGCCTTTGCCTGTCACTGTCTATACCCACTCCCTTAATTTGTCAATACCCAATTTAGCCCCAACTTATTTTTGTTGTTTTTATTTTTACTTCCCCCACTATAATTCGTCCCCCAACCCCCTTTATCATCTTTGTTCGGCTAACCTATCTCATCCAAGCCTACTCCCAACCCTACGTTCCCTTCCCGGAGGGAATGAGGGAGGCTAGCCGTCCTGTGTCGAGGCCAAAGAAGCCTCAGGATGGCCTCCCCAGACTTCAGCGATCTTTAACCCAAAGTGGTCCAGCGGCCCACAACGTGAGCGAAGGGATGGATGGTGCGGAGGGGTACACTTCCTATCTACCCTATCATAACCTTTAAACTACCCCGGGGCTTCCAACAAGCGCCTCTCGCTTAAACTATCGGTTCTATCAACCCAGATTCCCGTCGCCTGTGTTGGTGTCCTCTCAATTTCGGGCCTCGCCCCCAATTTTCTTCCGTGCCCTCACACGGTCTCATGGCTGGGACGCGTGGCTCCCTTGGCAGCACTACCTCTGCCGATTCTCCGGCTATGGCACCCCGGCGCACTACACTGCCTCCGAGCCTCCAGCTCCCTAAACACCGGGGAGTGCCCTCCATGCGACTCCCCTGAAACGCTCACGTGGCAGGCTGCTTCCCGGGCCCCTTTCCGAGGGTCACCCGTGCCCACAACACTGCCCACGCGGCTAATGGCGCCCCGGGCCCCCGCATTATGTGGGCGCACCCGTGCCCACTATGCTATCCCGGCCCCCATGGGCCCTTGGCCTACCGCGGCCGACTAGCCCGGTGCCCGGGTACCACTCAGTGATACTCACTTTCGCAGCCACGCTCCCAGCCCGTCAACAGGGCTCCTGCACCCCTCCAAATGGGTATCGAGCCTACATTCCCACCAACAACAAAACGACCTCCATTTTGTCAATTTAACTAACCCAGCTAACTCACTCTACACTGACCCGGGTCCCTTGGGCGGGAGTCACTCCTCCCCCCAATCACTCATCGCACCATGCATTCCCATTCGCTCCATTCACACAGACCCGCTGGCCTCACTCACTCACCAAGCACATGTTTTCCACTTCACTTCACGTCACACATCGCCGAACTCTGCCATCCTGCTGACTACTTCCCCTAACTAACTCGTGCTCCCACGTCGTCCCTTACACTATAGCACGTTTCTTTTAACACTACGTAGCTGAACTACGTCCCCTCTACACATCCAAGTCGTCTCTGTCCTCAAAATAATCATTTCCCAACCTAAATCTCAGCTAAAATCCCTCTACCTAATCCATTCCACGGGCCCCATGAGGACTAACCCCTGCCCCATGGAGCCGGTCTAGCTAAGCTAACCCTTCCCCCTAGCTAGTGTATCCTGTGCCCAGGCCAGGGGTCTTCACCCCTTGCCAGGGAATCCTGTTCACCCGAAAGCGAGGTTTGCTTTTTTTTTTTTTCTCGCACAGCACCAGCGCGGCAACTCGCAACCTGCGCACCAGCGCGGCAATTCACAGCCGCGCACCTTTGGCGTGACGTCATGGCAGCTGTTCGCGTCCCTCGTCCCTCTTGGACGGTACCATCCGGCAGGGATTCACCTCCTGCCGGATTCCAACCATGTGCAGCCATGACGTCACCGTGCGCATAAAAAAAACCACAAGCCCCACGTCTCGAGGGGTTCCCACGCGAACACATGTGCTCTGCCCGTTGGAGCTTAACACACAAGCCCGCGTGGAGAACCCGTCCGTCCAAATCCGTCTACCTGCCTAACCTTTGTCCGTCCGCGGGATCGGCAAATCCACGCGTGGCGTTTCCGGACCGGGTTTCACTCCCGCAAGCGAGCACGTGGCGGCCTCGTGCGTTGCACAGCACGGACCTCGCGCTCTGCTGCTGGGTGAACCCGGCGCGGTTCCCATTAACTACGGCCGCCACCCGGCCCTTGTCTCTCTGTCGCCGTTGTCGCCTCCATTTCACCCACGCACACCTGCGTGTCACGACGCTCACACACCACTCCATCACACTCACCCCGGAGAGCGGCTGCATGCTCACGCATGCCGACCGACATCTCCCTTACATACCGCTCTCTCACACACACTGTCTCCTCACACTCGGCCGCTCACTCACTCGTGCCATTCCCTTACACAAACCATACCACTCACACACGCGGGGGCACTCGCCCACGTGCCTCATCCACACACGGCGTGCTGGGAAGCATGCACCTCGGCACACTTGCCGCCACACCACTCACACACGGGGGCGCACTCACACCTTTCACCACACACACCGGACAACCACACTGGGATTTGTCCCACCCCAAGGGTTTCCGGGGCCTATATACCCCCCAAGCTCGGCGTGCACCCATTCGCAGCACTCATCCCCTCGAACTCGCAAAGCACGACCGAACCCGCCTGGTCGTGAGTCGCCTCAAGGGGCATACTCCCTCCCCTTGTTCCTGGAGGAGGCCATCCAGCTGCTTGCACCGGGTCACGAAACAGTCCGCCAGCTCCCCCTCATGGTCCTCCACTACCTCAATGTGTGTGTGTGCGTCTCTAACCCCGTCCAATTCACCCTCTATCTCCCGTGTCTCTGTACATTTATTAGTTTCTGTTGTCCCCTCGTGTCTATTAGTCTCTGCTTCTTTCTGGCGTCTTTCCCTTATCTTTACGTAGGTCAACCTTGCTTTCTCCTTAAGTCGCTCCCGTCCTTCCCTCTGTTTCACTCCTTGCTCTTTCACGATCTCCGTGTACCTCATCCTTGCTTTCCGTCTTAATTGTTCTTTTCTCTCCCTCCCAATTCCTTTCACCTCGTGTCTTATCTCCCTCGTGCACGTCTCCGTCACCCCATTTAGTTTTTCCCTCTGTGTCACCGTCACAGTTCCGTCACCCCACGCGTCTCGCCCAACACGTCCCCCGTATTAATTCCTCCTCACCGCCTCCATTGCGGGCCTGACAACCGTTGCACCCCCTTTCAGCTCGTTCGCTCCACACGTGCGTCGCCATTACGCACTCCCCTGTTGTTGCCTTCATGCCCGCCTGCAGGCTTCGGCCCATTTGCTGCATCTCACCCCGCATTTTTTTCATTTCTTCCTTCATTCCTTGCGCATTTGTTTCCATATTCGTTTTCATTTCGTTGTGTTCGTTTCCATTTTCTTGTTTATTCCTTTTATTTCATCCTTCAATTGTTGCGCATTAGTTTTCATTTCTTGCATTCCCCACTGATTCCTGCCAGCATGGCGCATAGCTGGGCCATGTCGGGTACACTCGGCTGAGCCGATTCGGCCAGGATCGGGGGTTTTGGCGGAGGGGGGAAGGGGAGGTGTCATACACCGCCACCACCGCCGCACCTATTTCGGGCTCTGGGTTCGGTGGGGGGAAGTTCGTCCTGTACAACAAGCATTTCCTGCATGGGGATCTCATCCTGGACCATGGATTCTACACATTCTAAATCCATATCTACCCCCAGCTCCCGCTCGCCTTGAGACTCCATCTTGTTTCTCGTAACGGTTAATTTAGCTTGCTCGTAGTTTGGGAGGGATCGGGGGTCGCTCCTCTCACCCCTGAGCCGATTCCCCGAGAATTTAGTTGGAGACCGAGAGTTCGTTTCCCACTCCCGGACACCAGTGTTGTGAGGAGGGGATGGGTTCGTGTCCCATGACCTGACACCAGTGTTGCGAATTCGCGCCCGCCGGCGTGCGATCGGCGCGTCGACTCGAATCGCGACCGCGTCGCCCACCGGACGACAATTCAGTCGTGACCCTCCGGGAACTATCGCCCGGAGCCAGTCACGGGTGGGCCTTTCGACCTCACCACAATCGTGCCAATCGGCCACCCGCGTAGGATAGAGTTGTTCGCCAAACTCGACCTACCTAAGTACCCACGCGGATGGTAAACCGGGCGATCTACCTTGCCGCAGGTCAACTCCGGACACGAGCCGCTTGGGCGGCCCGTTCCGTACTATGGGATAACCGAGCGGTGTTATAGTCGACCTCGACGGTTCAGATTAATTACCGGGATCTTGCACCCGTACGAACCCTTTACGTGAAGCAGGATGGAGAGTCAATGGAGAAAAGACAAAGCGAAACGGGAAAACAGTTCACACAATGCACATTTATTACGCGACACACGGAAAGCACGTATATACAGCCACAATAATCAAAATGCACATATATCAACCAAACAAAAGCAACAACGACGCAGATCTACACGACTACGCGCACACACGGCAACACTTATACAGTTCTACCTTACAGACGGCGCAACAAATTCATTCGAAAGCAAAAGAAAGGCCACCCTCAAAGACAAGGGGGCAGACGGGGCCGCGTGGGCCTTTAGGGCGTGGACTTGGCAGACCGAACGAGTCCCACGAGACCGTTGCAGTTACCTGCACCCTCGCGGTGCGATGGTGGCGAGCCTCTCTCCGGCGCTCCTTGTACGAACGCGCAGGTCCGCGCGACACAGCTGGCAGAGCGGCGCCCCAGTCCGCGTCCCTCCGCGACGTCCGGACTCTCCACCGACTGCAAGCTCCAACGAGCGGGTCGCTCTACGGACCGCTTCTCGCAAACCCAGACGGGCAGAAGACCATGAACCGCCGACTGACACTGACACTCTCACCGACCGCCCTGACCTGACCTCTCCTGACCTGACTTCTCTTAGCGGCGCCTCCGTGCGCCCTTTTATTTCCCCGGCACCCCGCCCCTCCCTTCGCGGCACGCGGGGGGGGGGGGGAAACATTCCACTAGAGAAATCGGGGTGGGAGTTGAGTTCCAACCGTCATTCTTGTTTACCAGGGAAATCGGGGTGGGATTGCGTTCCAACCGTCATTCTTGTTTACCAGGGAAATCGGGTGGGAGTTGTTGTTGTTCCCTTTTGTGTTTGTGGAGATGTTGACGGTTGCTGGCGGAGTGGTGAGGATGGCGTGGTTGTTGAGAGGCAGGTGTGGTTGTGGTTGTTGTGCAGCGGCGTTGTGGTTGGTGGTTGTGACGTGGTTGGTTCAAAATAAAGATAGAACAGAAAAACGGCTATCTCAAAGCGTCGCAGCCCGAATGAATCACATAAATTCCCTCTAAACAACGGTTTGGGGCTAACTACACATGTACTTAGAGATATCTCACCTACGGGCCCTTCATGATGTAATGCGAATTTGCACAGCCATACCACTTTATGATTATATAAATTAAAATTAAAATAGATACATGTTCAAGCACATATAATCATACCATATTTGAGGACATTTTCATTCCAGATTTATAACAATACATTAATTTTAATATTGACTTTAATTGACAACATTTTATTATTGTTTTTATCACCCTCAAACCCAATATGCTAATTTTGGAAAAATTGCACCGACAGGTGATCAAAACCATGAAATGCTAAGATAATTTTTCATTTCTGAATTATGTCACCGCAAGTTAAGCTTCAATGACATATCTGTTGCATAATGTACTTTCACCTGCTCTACACGTTTGGCAGCCACAGTTTATCTGGTCATCACTGCCACCATCACACCGTCACACTGTATGTGGTCCTAAGGTCAATACAGTACGATATTCTTCCAGTTTTTTTCCCCACGCACTGCCAAACTCTGGAATTCCATACCTGAATCCTGTTTCCCAGCAACATACAACCTTTCCCAGTTTAAGAGAGATGTGAATAGGTATCTCCTTTCCCAGTGATTCCCCTTCCCACAATTTCTTTTTTGTAGCCCTCACCTTTGAGTAGCCTGTAGGCCTTGTGATGGGCATACTCCCCATTAAAAAAAGACTCCATAATCTGGATCAACACTGGCAAAATATATACATTACAATGATTGATAAAATTTCTTGTTTATCTTGTTTGTAAATAGGATATCATATTTGTTACTTTTCACATTTGAAATAGAGGCAGCATAATAGGTCACTTTCTTCATAGCAAGCTTGCCACTGACCTGTCTTGTCTGAATTTGATCTCTGATAGTCAAACATAACTAAAAAACATTTTTGTGCAAATCAGGGAAAGGGGATCACTGCATCTCAGATTGCAACTTGGGGGCAAGAAGTTTTTGTCAAACAAGGCTATTAACAATGGTGCATTGCACTGTTTATTGTGTTCTACACTGAAAGCATTTGAAAGCTTCCACTCGTGTGACAAGTGTGTGTCTGAAGTTGTAGAATACCTTGAAAAGTAATGTAAATATTGCTTATGTTATAGAAATATCAATGTAGTTACAAATACGGTAGACACAAATCAGGTCAAAATTGAATTATGCACAGATTCATTGGTTTGAAAACGTTGTTCACCATTTTTCAATTCACAAATCAAGCAAATTATATGACAACAAAAAGAAAACAGCAGCATCTAAATCCCATAGCCACATTAGAAGCATAACTTCTTCACTTCAATTCTTTCACAAACTTCTCCAATGAATTCTCGTTTGCTCCAGAGAACGTATGCACCTGGGATTAAAACAAGTGTCCATTATAATGTTAACATACAGGCAAAACATAAATTAAATAGTGCTTATATTTTAAAGGAGAGGTTCAGGATATGGGTCAGGATACCAGTTCATGTCTAAAAAATGCTGAGGATGTATGGCTAAAACAAGAATATTACCAAGTGAGGTTATATTAAACGTTAACCTTCACTAGTTGAGACTACCATCGGCAGTCATATTGTGCAGGGGTGAGTGACTCACATTGTGATTTTGACAGTCATATTGCGTCATATTGATTGTGACAGTCATATTGTGCAGGCATCTTCTCTGTATGCATCAAAATTATGACATCAAAAATCTTTACATCAACACATGTCAGATGCCTCATTAAACGGAAGCCAAACAAGCCTAGATCATGGCCAGGGAATAACGCTCGTGCAAGCATTGCTGGTTTCCTGGCTCTTCTAGAGTTGGAGGTAGTGGCTCTGAGGCAATGCTTGGACCACAACTGCAAGGGTAGTGTTGCCAAACTTTCAAAATTGTTCCAAGAAAATATGAAATGGTTTTCATCGATACAAATAAATAGCAGTGTGTGTGTGTGTGTGTGTGTGTGTGTGTGTCCTCCACAACTCCAAAACCATGAAACCTATCATCCTGAAACTTTATTTGCATACTAAGGGAACTCCAAGGGAGTACATGAGTGAAAATTGGGTGTTCGGGTTAATTAAAACACCTCTTTTGAAGATAATTAATGGCCTTATTTATTTATCCTTTGGCAAGGCATCATCCTTGGTCAGTCCTCTATCAGCTTGCTGGGGTCTAAATTCGCCATTTTGTTCGGCCTATTCAAACATACCTTGATTTGGAAACATGATCTACTCTCACGGACTAATTAAATTACACCATCAAAATATTATAACTGATTTGAGAATTAGATCACGTGGACTCGAGTCGAAAAATTGTCGAAATCAGGAGTGAAATCTGAAAATTTTAACAAATTTGCGATTTTTTATAACTTAGTGTATTTATTTCATCAAAACATTAAGCTGAAGTTCTTTTTTTCTACTGTTCGGCCGATTATATTGAGTGAAGAAAAGATTAAGGAATGTGCAGAAAGTGGAACTTCATTGAGCGCAACGCCGTGCTCTTTAACCTGCTTTTGCAGGCTATGGCGATACAGTCCACAGGGGTTCCTTTTGTCGGCAATTACATGATGCAGTTTGCTTTTTACCGTTTTGTGTGATCTGCTTTTATTACAAAATATTAATACAAATATACTAATACTTTCTGCAATATATTGTTGCAGTTCTGTAAAATCACATGCCTCCGAGGCAATGGCACACAACATACAACGACCCCAAGACAGTTAATTCAATAGTATGTGTCTTAGTTAGTCCTTTCCATATGTCTCGTTGGTAAATGGGAAAGATGTGTGCGTCGGGCTCTTTCAGTTAGGTCTCCTTAATCTTCAATCTTTGCACTTCTTCCACTCCTTTCTCTCTCTCTCGCACAAAATAGACACACACACACACACACACACACACACACACACAACAAAAGCAAGCAAGCACGCAAATCAGTAACGACGATAAGGACCAAACGAGCACACGAGACCTCATTTGCATTTGCGCGCCAATTTTTCATTCAAAACTGCACGCCATTCTCAACTGCCATCTCACCTCAGACTCTCATTCTGCTAAAATCACACTGTACCATGCTCACCACAACCACTTCATATGACTACCAAAGATGCCCGCAGCAACCCATGCTTACATTTTAATGACAAACGCACCCGTTGTTGATGATATCGTTACAAGGAATTTCCACCTCTTTTCCACAACGGGTTGGGAACATTGGTGGTGATGCATGTGGTGAGTAACAATGTGGGGAGGGTCTGTTCGGAACCTTTGAAGAGGAGGGATGAGTTTTTGTGGAAACATTTGAAGGATTTAGGATGTGAAGTGATTTTCTTTTCAGGGATTCTGCCATGGGTGGGAGTCAGTGCAGATTTCTGTCGTAGAGTGATGCATGTGAACAAGTGGATGGAGGGGTGGTGCAGGGGAGAGGGGTTTGGGTTTATGAATTTGTGTGGATCCCTGCATGGTCATAGTGAGTGCATGTGGTCAGGTTGTGGGGTACTTAATCAAAAGTTCCTGATGGTTCTTGAGAAACTTGTTTGTGACTAGAGACGGAGGGTGTGGTTGAAGGCTTGGGGCAGCAAGGGGTGCTAAAAATTGATGAGGTGTTGCACATGAATGCCAGGAGCTTGAATGGAAAGATGGAAGAACTGGAAGCTAGGATGGATGGCAAGAGGTATGATATAGTTTCTGTAGGTGAGATGTAGTTTAGTGAGCAATTCAACTTGAGGACAGGAATTGAAGGCTAGAGGGCTTATAGGTGTGGTAGCAAAGAAAAAACAAGGAAGGAGATGTGGGGATCTGGGTTCTGTTCTTGCTTATGGCAGTTTGGCTGCCATGGAGCCATCATTTCTTGGAAGCATGGCTGTGCCACTGATGCTGTGCCCCTCCACCAGTACACTGGTATTCATTTTGCCAACCTCAAAAGAATGACAGGCTTAGTCATCCCCACCTGGCGTTAATTCAGTAGCCAATGGGGCTTGAACTCAGGACCCTAAGATCCCAAACCAGCCACCCTAAGCACAAAGCCAACACCAGGCTGGGGATCTGGGTGAAAGACACTGTTGTATCAAGAGGAAGGCATGACATTAAGGAGGGAAATGATGGAGAGGATTTTGTGTGAATACAAATTGCAGATTGCAAGAAAATTAAGATACAGGAAAGATTGATATGTAAGGAATTCAGAAGGGCATGTGATAGGGGAAGAATAAAGATTATGGGGGATGTTAACTTGACCAGGATACATGGGATTCAGGAAAAGGGAAAGAGCAGAGCAGATTAGGATTCTCTAGACCTAATCCAGAATTACTTTTTAAACCAGTTTGTGGAAAAGTCCATGAGGGGAGGGGGAATTGGAGCTCTTTTTGAGTAACGATCCCACTATGATGGAGGAGGTGGAGGTGGGAGAGCATCTGGGATCAAGCGACCACAATATAGTAAGCGCAACTCTATTGTTGAGATGTGAAGTTCGGGATAGTGGTGTAAGTAATGCTGTTGGATTTTATGAGGGCAAACTTAGAGGGTATGCAAATTGATTGGGGAGCTTAAGATTGGCTAAAGTTAATGAGTAGGCATTCTACATTGGAGAAATGGACAACCTTCAGGAGCAAATGTGTAGGGTGCAGAGTAGGTATATTCCAGTGAGGTGTGAAGGTATAGAGGCAGAAAGGGACCAGGATGGTTGAGCAGTGAGGTATGTAGTGTAATTTGTAAGAAAGCTTTGTAAGT
>CM068952.1:24859407-24879376 GCA_035128595.1 Eptatretus atami | reverse complement strand
TGAGACCCAGAAGCTTGAAAGAAAGGACTTCTTCCAGAGGATTGTTGAGAAAGTGGATTGGGGGGGTTTCCAAACGGTCCTGTCGGAGAGACATAGTGAGAGTGTGAGATTTGTCTGGATTGAAAGACATGTTCCACGTGTTGGACCCGTTTTGTGATTTACCCAGTACTGCATGTGAGTGAAGACAGCTGCTGCTTGCCGGTCTGATGGATGACAGATGGTACGGCAGAGGGTGGAGTCATCAGCAAAGAGATAAAGAGGATGCGATCCAAGTAAGAGTAGAGGAAGTGAAGCAGGTAGATCCAAGTAAGAGGAGAGGAAGTGAAGCAGGTAGAAATATTAAGGGCTGATAAAGCTTCAGAGCCAGATAATATGCAACCAAGAGTATCGTGGGAGGTGGCAGAGCAGACAAGCGTGGTGTGAGCGGATAACAGCTCATTGGAGTCGGGACAGGCACCAGAGGATTGGAGAGTCGCAAATGTAACACCATTATTTAAGAAAGGATCCAGAGAAGAATTGAGAACCTCAAAAGAATTGAGTTTGTGAAATTATTGAAATATCAATAATTACATTAATTCAGGAACTTTCGACCTGTTAGCTTGACTTAAGTTGTGGGGAAGGTGTTGGAGATGTTAATTAAGGAATGGATAGGAAACCATTTGAATAATTTCAAACTAATGAAAGGTAGTCAACACATATTTACTATAGAGAGGTCATGTTTAAAAAAAATTTGATGGGTTTCTATGAAGTAGTTTTTGATTGGGTAGATGAAGGAAGTACAGTGGATGTGGTGTATCTTTCAGAAGGATACAGACTTTCAGAAGGCATTTGATAAGGTACCACATCAGTCATAGGAGGTTGTTTTAGCTTAGGTGATGGCTTGTGGAGTGGCTGGTAGAGAAGCTAACTGCATTACAAACTGGCTTAGTGATAGGAAGCAAAGAGTGGCTGTGAGTGGGAGGATGTAAGTAGCAGGGTACCTTAGGGTTCGGTGCTGGGATCATTATTAATATTATTCATAATTTTCAACAATGATTTGGAAAGTGGAGTTAAGAGGAAGCTTTTCAAATTTGCAGATGACACAAAGCTTGGAAGTAAGGTGGATAACAGAGAGGGGCTGATCAGATTCAGGAAAGTATTGATACTTGCATAGTTTTGGCAAAAGATTGGCAGATGGAATTTACCAAAAAGAAATGTAAGGTGCTGGAGACAGGTAAGAATAATGAAAATAGAGATTAAATAATTACAAGGGGCATACTTGAAGAAAGATGTGGGGGTGGTAATAGACACGCGGGGGGGGGGGGAGAGGGGGTAAGCAGACAGCACAGTGCCAAACAGCTATAGGTAAAGCAAACAGTTTTAGGATGTATTTGTAGGGGAATAAATTATAAAAATCAGAGGAGCTAGTTTTAACTGCACCAGAAATTTAGTGATGCCTCATATACTTATTTTGTTCAATTTTGGTCACCACATCTAAGGATGGCCATCGCTGCTAAAGACAGTACAGCAAAGAGATACTAGATTGATTCCAGGGCTAGCTAGACTCAAGGAGCTGTCACACCTTGACGTTTTAGCCAGCGTATGGCAAGGTCTCAAAATGTATGTAAAACGCGGCGTACGCTGAACTATTGATGTTTTTTTAAGTTTTGGGCATATAATAACGTGTTGGACGTATGCATAACGTATTAGTAACGTACACAGAACGTTTTAATCACATATAGATAACTTATACCAACGAATGCTGAGCGTGTTGTCGGTGTTCACAACCTATGCCCAACGATAGTCTAACTTATGCATAGCGCGGCAGCGTATCGCCGACGATCACGTGGCGTAGGCTATTCATAGGCTGCGGCTCGACGATTCAAATCATAACCGCACGAGACATCAAAGTGTGAACGTTGTCACACCTTGACGTTTTAGCCAGCGTATGCCGACGTATGAAAAATTTGCCGAACCAAGCTGGCACACGTCGAATACGTTATGGGTAAGTTTTGTATACGTTAAGAGCAGCTGCATACGTCGTAGTTTTCTGGCATACGTCGTCATACGCCGAGTACGTCGAGAAATTCAGCATGTTGAAAATTTCTCCAGACGTACTCGACGTATGACACACGTTCCGCATACGCTGGCATAAGTTGTAGGCACGCTACGCGATCGTTGACACACGTCGACACACGTTACTTGTACGTTACTCATAAGTCGAAACACGTCGAGGTAATGGTTAGCGTCAGTGTTCCAGACTCCCTGGTTTTTAAAAAATTTTTTTCTTCGGTATGACGGTGATGTTGACACTCGATTTCTAGTGCGGTTATGATTTAAATCGTGAGCGGCAGCCTTTATATTATATTATATTATAACCGCACTAGAAATCGAAGTGTCAACATCACCGTCAAACCGAAGAAAAAAAAAAACCAGGGAGTCTGGAACACTGACGCTAACCATTACCTCGACGTGTTTCGACTTATGAGTAACGTACAAGTAACGCGTGTCGACGTGTGTCAACGATCGCGTAACGTGCCTACAACACGTTACTCATAGATTAGAAATAAGTTTCGGGTATGCTAACCATTACTTCGACGTGTTTCGACTTATGAGTAACTTACAAGTAACGTGTGTCGACGTGTGTCAATGATCGCGTAACGTGCCAACAACTTATGGCCAGCATATGCGGAATGTGTGAGTCATACGCTGGCATACGTCGGAAAATTTCAAGCATGGAAAATTTGTCTAACACCTCGGCGTACTACGACGTATGCCAGCGTACAAAGACGTATGCCAGCGTACTACGAAAAAAAGCCAGCGTACTACGACGTATGCCAGCATGCTCTTAACGTATACAAACTTACCCATAACGTATTCGACGTGTGCCAGCGTTTTAGCCAAATTTTGCATACGTCAGGCATACGCTGGCTAAATCGTCAAGGTGTGACAGGGCCTTAAGCTGTGATGAATGGTTGAAGGAGACAAGACTTTTTTTACATTAGAAAGGAGGCGATTATGAGGGGGTTTGATTGAGATGTTTTACATCTATCTATAATTCCAGCAATCTCTGTTGTGTGTGTGTTGTGTCTGCGACCGCCGTTCTCCGACAACCACTGGTCCGATCTAATTGAAACTTGCCAGGTATATTGCTGGGGACCTGTGGATGTGCCTTCTCAAGGTTTGATATTAATCGGACAAGCGGTTCCCAAGTTACGGCCATTTATTTGCCGACTAATGACAGGACACGGTTTTTTTTTTTGCACGTACGGGCACGCACGGCCCGACGTACGGGCACGCGAGAGCGAAGGAACGGCCTGTGTGGTTGTTTCTGTGGTTTGAAAGTTGTTTTTTTCCCACGCATGTACGGGCATGCACGTACGGGCACGGGCACGTACGGCCATTTATTTATCAACCAATGACAGGACACGGTGCTATGATGTCACTATTGACGTCACAATGAATTTTTTTTTTGCATGTACGGGCACGCGCCTCCGGGCACGCACCTACGGCCACGCACGTACGGGCCCGCACTAGTCTATCTATAATTCCAGCAATCTCTGTGTGTCTGTCTGTCTGTCTGTATGTGGTCTGCGACCGCCGTTTCTCGACAACCCCTGGTCCGATCTAATTTAAACTTGCCAGGAATATTGCTGGGGACCGAGGATGTGCCTTTTTAAGGTTTGATATTAATCGGACAAGTGGATCCCAAGTTATGGCCATTTATTTATCAACCAATGACAGGACACGGTGCTATGACATCACAATGAAATTTTTTTTTTTGCACGTACGGGCACGCACGTACGGCTACGCACGTACGGGCATGCACTAGTCTATCTATAATTCCAGCAATCTCTGCGTGTCTGTCTGTCTGTCTGTATGTGTGTGCGACCGCCGTTTTCTCGACAACCCCTGGTCCGATCTAATTGAAACTTGCCTGATATATTGCTGGGGACCTGAGGATGTGCCTTTTCAAGGTTTGATATTAATCGGACAAGCGGTTCCCAAGTTACGGCCATTTATTTATCAACCAATGACAAGACACGAGCTATGACATCACTATTGACGTCACATAATTTTTTTTTTTGCACGTACGGGCACGCACCTATGGGCACTCACCTATGGGCCGCACGTACGGGCACGTGAGAGCGAAGAAATGGCCTGTGTGGTTGTTGTTTCTGTGGTTTGAAAGTTTTTTTTCCCACGCACGTACGTCGTACGGGCACGCACGTATGGGCATGTACGTACGGGCATGCACGTACAGGCACGCGAGAGCGAAGGAACGGCTTGTGTGGTTGTTGTTTCTGGCACGTGGTTTGAAAGTTTGTTTTTTTTTGCACGCACGGCCACGCACGTACGGGCACGCACGTATGGGCCTGCACTAGTAATGAAGGATGTGGACAAGGTAGGTGCAGTGGGGTTTTTCAGCAGAATGGACAGTAGTATGACCAGGGACCATAGCTTGAAGGTAAAGATCAGAGTTATGACAGTTTTAAGGTCGGGGTCTTTTCAGTCAGAGTGGTGAATGCATGGTATGGTCTCCTCGGAGAGGTCGCGGCAGTGGAAGATGGATAGATTTAAATGGGAATTAGATAGGTACCTGGATGCATTCGAGATAGATGGGTATGAGAATATTGGCAGGACTTCTAGGTAGCTTGTGTGTGGACGTGTGATGGATACTTGGGTTGGTGCAGTGCAGGCATGATGGGCCAAATGGCCTCCTCCTGCATCAAAGTTCCTTGTGTGTATCCTTGAATAAATGTGCATTGTTTAGCGCCACCTGGTGGAAGCCACTACAGCAAGTCATCTATACTGTATATTACTAAAACTCTCATCTTGTATGTATGCATGTATGTTCCCGAAATACAGCCAAAACGGTACACGGTAGCGCAAAAATTTTAGGGCCACCCTACTCACCATTCGCCTGCGGTGTGCAGTATCAAGTTTCGTTCAAATCGGGGCAACGAAAAAAGTTATTAAAAAATCAATTCCCGATTCAGTCAAGTACTCTTCGGGAGTATTTGATCAATGCAAACAACCTCAGCGGTCTAGTTCGCTGGAGCTATCCCTTTTTTTTTTTTCTTGAAATGATTTTTTTCATCAACCGCTGTCACAACGGGACGGGTTCACGGGTCATCTCGTAAATCATAAAAGTGGAGAAACTAACGGGTTCTTCCAGTTTGGCCAGGGTATTGGCACACAATGACTTATGCAAAACACACCATGGAAACTTTGTCATGTCCATGAGCAAATGATAGCAGATGGGAAGCCTGGCTTAACACCCTTCTGAAGAAAGTTATCACCCTCCTGATTCCAAAATCACTGAAATATCAATAATTACATTAATTCAGCCATATCTTGGTGATGTGACTATCAAGTTGGTTTCCTCCAAACTCATGTGAGCTGAACAAATTTTGTGCACGTCATGTTACTTGCTTCCTTTGGCGACCTGTGACCAGCAATGACCCAAGGCATCAATGGAGAATGATGTGGGGATGCAAGGAGATTTGAAAATGATTCTGTGGTCAATTTGTTTCTTGTAAACTGGAAAAAGCAATGACAGTGAAAGATCGTCTTCACGCCACGCCAACACAGGTCAGTGGTGACAGAAATCAAAGATGGGAGAGGGAAAAGTTTCACTTGGTAAATTGCACATTTTTCAATTGAAAAGTAAGACAAAGACCACTTCATTTTTGTGATTATATATCAAAGGTTAGTTTAGGGTGAACATGATTGGATTCCACTTAATCAGGTAAGTAAACAGTACACATTCAGGCAATGTTAACAGCATCCCGAACCTCTCCGTTAATCACAAGTGTGCTTTTCCAACGGCAAAAAGGATTTCAAAATATAACTTACTTTTTCCTTGTTTTTGTAAAAGAGAAATGTGGGCATGCATTGCACCCCACACTCTTCAGCCACTTCCTGAAATGAATGACAAAAAGACAATATCTAAGATTGGTTACAAGACATGAAAGTACAGGAATTGGAAAAAAAAAACAACAATATGAAAGCGTTGGAAGCAATTGTTTTGCATTTTCAGAGAATTGTGTGCGATAACTACTCGTAGCTGTTGTGATACTCCACCTCAAGCGGGTATCGGAGTTACTGAAGTTACTCATTGTCAATCATCCCATTATCTTTCCAAAAGAGCATGAGATTGTGTGCCATTACTCACAACAAATTTGAAACTGCTTCTTTCTGGTTCACAATTTTATTCACCTATTGAGAGGAAATAGACTATCTTGCTGCAGTTTCAGTTTTCCATGGTACGGTACAGTATATTTGAGCTGTGCATGCGTACTGGCAGATCGAGGTGATCTCTTATCGAGTAATGAAATATTGACATGATAGCATTTGCTGATAATACTGTCACGTCGACGGTGTCACAAAAGTAGTCCTGCGAACATGGTCCGTGGTCCTAGTATTGTCGCGTCTAAGCTATGTGGCTCGCGAATGGCCACATTAAATGTAATTGCGCTCGAGGGGAAACACACTTCATTCTCTCGGATGAGATCTGTATCCACCGGTCTCTTAAAACGACTCTTCACCCAATTTATGTCTCCCACAGGGATTTCCAAACAGGCTGAAACGGTCCAGATGCGTGAGAGGTGGGAATCAGGTTTACACGTTTTCTTCAGAAATAATTTCACCAAAATAATTAATAGGTTTCTTAGCATGAGACAGCACAAGTGCAGATTCCCAGACAAAAGATAGATGCTCACGAATTAATAAATAAATATGTACACTTCACAGAGAAAACCAAGAGCGATGGCACCACACACGCTCACCCAATCACACACAAGGGTAGGGCCAGGCAAAAACTTAAAGGATACGTGTCTCCAGTTCCGGCGGGACGGGGAAAGGTTCCAGGATGGGGCACGATTGAGCTTTCTGACCACACAACTGGCTGGACTCTCCAACAGCGATGAGCTCATCGCCCTCAAAAGGACCAAGAAGACAATTGAGGCAATACAGATGACAAAGCTGCCAAAGCCCTGACTGACTGCCAGCATCTGTGAATGGCCCTCACAGCCAGACCTCATGTCCTCGAGAATCCTTCGCTCATGACCTGGCACCAGTCAATTAGGTGACGAGTCACTGCCACTGTGGTGACATCACGCAGACTGGGTGATGTCACCCATGTTGCCCGGTTCAATGACGTGCCAGCTTTCAGGCCATACAATGCCACCGTGCCCTCCAGGTGCCTTAATGGCCGGTGCGTCTTCCTGCCCTGAGAGGGGTGTGGTGGGGAGGGGGAGGGTTTATCAGCCCATACAGGAACCGCCAACCCATCCAAATCCATCTCTCTCCTTACCTCACCTGGTTTTACAAAGAGGACAAGTAAAAATTACACTTTCCTACTGACAACCTACCTCAACTATACTGCCCCTCAGGGCATACATAAAAACAGGACAACTTCACCCTAACAGGTCCCTGGTTACAGAAAATGTTTTAACCCACACAGGCCATGCTAACTTAACAGCTAAGCTAGTACATATCCCATGGGTGAAACTCCTTCTGTATTTTACGGATATCCGTATTCTTGTAACGACCTATACGGAGGTTTCCGTATGTTCGTCATCAGAAAGGCATGCCGCGATTTTCGGGAATTGCAGTGCTATTCCGATACGCTGAATCGTTTATTAACCAATTTCATCAAGAAGGGAGGCAGTGTTAACGCAATAACGCATCATTATCATGATTAGGTGAATTATTCCTGTGGTAGTATTTGTTATGAGCTATTTTTGTTGAAGTTACCCAGGTACAAAAGCTTGCAAGCGCGTTTCCGTGATTAGATGTCCGCCAGGCAGGAGACCATGTGTGTACATCGGTGTTGGGTATTTGCCTTTCCTCGCCGGAAGATTCATCTGTATTGGTTATCACGTTGGAATAGCATTTATATTCGTTTCCATCATGAGTGTTTGTTAACATCTTATTTTGTTATATTGATGGTGTAGTATTAATTTGTGATTGGAATGATGCTCTTTGGAATGAAAATATAAAGAGATCGAGTATATAAGAAGATGGAGGAAATTGTAAAAGGGGGTGGGGAATAGGAAAAGGCGGGGTTTCCATGATCGGAACGGAAGGCTGTGACGTTCATTCATCCCGTGGGTGATTTATAATAGCTGTAGAAGACTGCTCGAGTTATCCTCAAGACGGGACTTACTATTTATCCTTCGGGAGAATTCTTCTTCGATCGTCTTACAAAAGGTGGAGGAGAACTTGTGTGCCATTGCGATCTGTAACATCATTTTCATGTTATATGTAAATATTCTCGAGCTCGGGTTGATCGAGGTTTTTCCATAACAGGGTGCAACCAGAAGAGAGACGAGCGGGTTGTTCAATCGCGGGTGGAATAAAGGATTGACTCGGATTCCAAACACCTCGGATGTCTTTTCCTTCCACGCTAAAGATCCGCCTGCTAGGTGTTTTAGGCGTGAACAACCGCCATTTGTTGGTGTCCATCAGATGCATTCCACTCCACAGAGATCTGTGCCTGGTGTTGTGCTGAATAGGGAAACCCTTATCGTGGAGTTTCGCTGGCAACGATTCTTCCCTTGATACTGGCACCTTCATGTGGTTTGTGTGTAAAGAGCTCTTCTTTGCATTTGTGGTACCTTGCACGTCTCGTATTGCCTTAAGCAGGAAGCTCGTCTGAAGAGTCCGGGGTCAATTTCTTCTTGGATCCTTCATCAACATTCCTGCCTCCAGCATTGCCGGGTTCCAGGGGGTTATTCAGCTAAGTACCTCAGCAACTTACCATTCCCTTGTGGCATTTTAACTCCTTTCAGATGTATTCCCATAATATATACGTTCACGACTCTGACTTGCTGACCAACGCTGATGCAGTGCCCACTGATGCAGTGCCCCCTGTTACTCATTTTGCTAACCTCGGAAGGATGACGGACCAGTCAACCCGCCTGGTGTTGGTTCAACAGCACGAGAGGGGCTCAAACCCAAACTCTGAGATCTTAAGCCAGCTACCCTAACTGTTAAGCCAACACCAGGCTCTAGCAATGAATGTTCAGGTGAAATAATCATTAAAAAATTATTCCCCAAATATCACTTTCATTTACATAGTTTGTTTTTGTTACATTATGGACAGGATCACCATCAAATTGCATATTTTGACATCAATTTTTCAAAAATTTCCGGGGGAGCACCCAGACCGGGAATCAAACACAGGTCCTCTGGTGAATCATTCCAGTGATGCTCTGTCGCAAGTCTGGATGTAATTGGCCCAGAACTGTAGGAGTAGAGAGACAAGCAAACAAACAAACCCACAAACGAACACACAAACACAGAATCACCGGTCCATGAATTATAGCAAGGATTTTAGTCAAATGACAGTGAGACGAAGGCTAAGGAATGTCTTTTTTGGGCAATTTTTGAGCACCCCCAACACCCTGCTTTGTGACATCATCCCGCCCTGTACGGATTGGTGGTTTGGCCGTAACTAGGGGAAATCCCTCCCCTGAGAATAATAATAATAATAATCATAATCATAATCTACATATAATTCCAGCAATCTATGTGTGTGTGTCTGTCTGTCTGTTGGGTAGTCGATAAAGTCGAAAAAAAAAATGTTTTTTTTTGATCTACCCTTATTATCACTTTTCCGTCGATATGTTTGTCTGTATGTCTGTCTGTATGTCTGTATGCCTGTACGTCTGTATGTCTGTATGTCTGTCTGTTCGGTCCAGTGCTCCGTTAATACAATGGCGATTTCGATGAAACTTGGTGGATAGGTTCATACCATGACCAGTTGTGGTGCAAATGAGAACCGTTGCTATGGAGACCACCGTTGCCTAGTAACAGGACTTTGAAATTTTTGAAAAATCATAAAAAAAATTATTTTTTCGAAAATCAAAATCGGGCCACGAGCGACTGTAGGCAGTACATTCAGCCATATTGTCAAAAATTTCCAGCCGGATCTTATGAAAACTGTCGGAGAAGATAGACTTTGAATGAACCCTGTCGAAAACATAAAAAAACGAAGTTCGTTATATCTCAGAGACTATGAGTCAGATATACATGAAACTGGTATGGTAGGTTCATGGTATGTCCTAGTTATGTGTGAGAAAGAACCGTTGCTATGGACCCCTCCGTTGCCTAGCAACGGCCAAAAACCTCTAAATGTGGGGGTATTTTAAAGATAAAACAATCTGCAGCATTAACCCTTGAAGCTAGAATCATGAATTTTCTTGTGCTTAATCCTCAGGTCATTCCCCATCAAACGGGCCATCGCGTCAGGTTCTATTGGGTAGTCGACTACCCATGTCCGCCTACCGGCTTGTCTGTATGTGTGTCTGTCTGCGACCGCCGTTTCTCGACAACCACTGGTCCAATCTGATTGAAACTTGCCAGGAATATTGCTGGGGGACCCGCGGATGTGCCTTTTCAAGGTTTGATACATTTACGTAACTAGGGGAAATTTACAAAAATTTACGTAACTAGTGCGGGCCCGTAGGTTTACGTTTACGTAGGTCAGCACTAGTTACGTAAATGTAAAGTTACGGGCCCGCACTAGTCCGATTAATACAAAAAACAATTATTTCATTAATTAAAACCTTTTTTTGTATTTTCTTCCTTGGACCTTGTGTAGATAAATTAGTATTGTGTTCGTGCAGGCATGATGGGCTGAATGGCCTCCACCTGTGTTAGATTTCCTTGTATTTTTTTGACACAAACATAAGAGAGGGAAGCTGACAGCTTTCTATATAAATATCAATGCACAATCCTATATAACAACTAAATTACCTTTCTCTTCTGCTTATACATTTACTTTGGGAACAACTATTTACAATCGATACAATCTTAGCCCCAAGAAACCATTTCCACAACAATATACATATATTATATATGTATACATGTACACATGTAAATATGTACGAGCGGGGTGTCCTTTCTTTGTGTAAGCATATGAACCGTGCTTCCCCATCGTCTCAGGTCGCTCACCTGCATTTATTTTGGGTTTTTTTTCATTTACTTATATTTTCATTTATCAATGTTGTCGAACTATTCTGTGAACATTTCCTGTGTTCCGGTTTCGATGTCCATTGGCACGCAAAATTTCAGCTTTCTACATCACCCGGAAGGTACCGGTCCTTAATATCAGTGAGTGAGTCAGTGAATCAGTGAGTGAGTGGATAGAACGAGCTTTATATATTAGATATATGTACATATTGTTGCGAATTCGCGCCCGCCGGCATGCGAACGGCCACGTGACTCGAATCGCGGCACGTCGCCCACCGGAACGGACAATTCTGTCGTGACCCTCTCGGACTAACGCCGGGAGCTAGTCAGGGTGGGCCTTTCGGCCTCACCACGATCGTGCCAATCGGCACCCACGTGGGATAGGGTTGTTCGCCAAATTCAACCTACCTAAGTACCCACGCGGATGGTAAACCGGGCGATCGTACCTCGCCGCAGGTCGACTCCGGACACGAGCCGCTTGGCGGGCCCGTTCCGTACTATCGGATAACCGAGCGGTGTTATCGTCGACCTCGACGGTTCCGATTAATTATCGGGCGTATTAAGCCACTACGAACCCTTTACGTGAAGCAGGATGGAGATTCATTAAAGAAAGACGAAGCGAAACGGGAAAACAGTTCAACACAAAGCACATTTATTACCCGGCCCACGGAAAGCACACATATACAGTCAAACAGTCAGAATGCACATATATCAGCAAAAAAACAAAAGCAACAACGACGCAGATCTACTACCGTACAGCGCACACACGGCAACACTTATACAGTTCTACTTTACAGACGGCGCCAACAACATTCATTTCGAAAGCAAAAGAAAAGGCCACCCTAAAAGACAGGGGCAGACGGGGCCGTGGGCCAATATGTGCGCGTGACCTGAAGGAGCGGCCAGGCCCGCGAGACGGGGGGTCCTACCCGCGTCCTCATGACGAGCCGCAAATGTGGCTGCGCGCGGTGCCCCGACTTCGTGCTCCTTCGCGGGTTTCGTTGGCACCGCTTGGAGTGGGGTGGGAACGGGGCCCCTTTTTTTGCACTATCTCGCGGGGAAAAGGGGGGGAATTGTTGATGCCCTGGGGGAGGAGAATGGCTGGCTGGCTTGGGTCCCGCGACGAGCGATCCACCGTGACCTCGTCGCCGACTTCCCTGCCTCGGACCCGAGCTCCTTGGCCTCTTCCCACAATTCTCCTCAGCCGACTGCAGAACCCAACTCGATGCCTTTGCCACCCGACTCGACTCCGCTCTCCAACCAAAAACTGACTCACTCTTCCCACCAACTCGACTCACTGCCACACTCTGCCACGATTCGCCTTGCGCTCCGCCGTTTTATAGGCCGGCAGGAGAAAACAGTATGCAAATTTCCGGATCAGGATCACCTCGGGGGCGGAGCCACGCTCGCCATTGGCTGGAGGAAATGGGGCGTGAATCTCCCCTGATCCTAGAATTTGCATATATCGGTTTCATCCAGACGCGCCTGGAGGCGGGGCCAAGCGCCCCGTGCTTCCTATTGGATGGATCAGAAGTGGGCGTGTAGCGTTCCTGATCCGAATTCTCCCTCGGAAAGGCCGCTATTTGCACTCGCGGCTCGGTGCGTATCGCTGAACGAGCCAAGACAGCCCGACGCTCAGTGTTCACAGAGTGGTGCGGGAATGGCCGTAGAAGGAGAAAGGTGAGGGTGGTGGAGGGTTTTTGGTGGTGGTTTGATGGTCATGGTGCCGTTTGGGAATGGCATGATGCGATGATGTGGGAGCGAGTTGTGACGGTAAAGGTCGTGGCTGTTGGCGTTGTTGTTGTTGTCCGAGGGTTGGAGCGTGGTTGCAGTTGTTGACTATGGCTGGCGTGGTGGTTAAGGTGGTTGCGGTTGAGAACGTGGTTGGTTCAAAATAAAGATAGAACAGAAAAACGCTATCTCAAGCATCGCAGCCCGAATGAATCACATAAATTCCCTCTAAACAACGGGTTTGGGGCTAACTAAACATGTACTTAAAAGATATCCTCCCTGGACTGAATGGTGGTTTTGCGAATTTCCACAGCCGTAACAATATATATATGTAAGATACTATTAATATACACACATATATACTATAAAAATATACATATATATATCCATAATACAGTACTGTATATACAAATACATATGAAGACCACAAGGGAAAACCAGAGATGTCAGGATAGTCAATTTTGAAGAAACTGAAAAACAAAGTTTCAAGACTTTGGTGGACTGTTTAATAACTGTCATAAGATTTCTTTTCCAGTAAAAAGAAGAGTGATCATTGGCCGATCAAATTAAGCATGTAGCATTTGCCAAGCTTCTGTGTTATTTAATTTAAGGCAAAGAACGAATCAATGTTGCAAACTGACATCACTGGTTATTCCCTTGTTTAATAATGCCATGCAATTTTAACCCAGGATGTGTAGCAAATTCATGCTTGTTGGTTATTAGCATACATTACATGACTTTGGTGATCACAGATTATTTTTTTCAACATTAAACGGTCATTGTTTTTTTGTTTGATTGGTGTTCAACGCCATACTCAAGGGTATTTCGCTTATATGACGACGGATTCTCCATTTCTTACTCCGTACTACTTAAATTGATGGAAAACCGGGAGAAACCAAGGATAAACCACCCCGCGATAGCCGAAGTCACCTCATGTGACTCCCTCATATACCTAAGCAGGTTGATTGGGCGGTGGGTACATCGAATGAGGATGGGTACTAAGACGCGCATACCATTAAGCCACGGCGTGGGTCCCATAAAAGTCACAATAAAGGTTTGACCAGGCTTGAACCACGATATGCACCAACTACGGAGCCCATGATATAACCAAATAGGCCATTGTAGTGCTCAGAGTTTATGCTGTGAAAGTTTTACAACCTTTATTTTTTAGTTTCTCAACTCTGAATATTATGGTGGAACAGTTAACATGAATGAAAGGGAGATAACCAGGAGTAAAGTACTGACAACTCTGGGTTTCTACTTGTTCAGCTTTGACAACACTTGTTTTTTTCATTGCACGGCTAACTTTATACCATATAAATTATGTGACACCTGGTTATTTGTAAAGTAATTGTGAGAGGAAACCTTATGTTGGTTTCACACACACAATATACATACAAAAATATACATACATATATATAAATATGAAACCACAAGGGGAAACCGAGATGTCACTTTTTATAAATTTCAGGGTTATTGCACCTGCCAATAGTTGGCAACATAATGTTGGGCACTACAATAGCCTATTTGGTATATTCATGGCTCCGTAGTTGGTGCATATCGTGGTTCAAGCCTGGTCAAACCTTTATTGTGACTTTTATGGGACCCACGCCGTGCGCTTAATGGTTAGCGCGTCTGAGTACCCATCCTCATTCGATGTACCCACCGCCAATCAACCTGCTTAGGTATATGAGGAGTCACATGAGGTGACTGGCTATCGCGGGGGTTGTTATACCTTGGTTTCCTCCGGTTTTTCATCATATAAGTAGTACGGAGTAAGAAATGGAGAATCCGTCGTCATATAAGCGAAATACCCTTGAGTATGGCGTTGAACACCAATCAAACAAAAAAACAATGACCGTTTAATGTTGAAAAAAATAATCTGTGATCACCAAAGTCATGTAATGTATGCTAATAACCAACAAGCATGAATTTGTTACACATCCTGGGTTAAAATGCATGGCAATTATTAAACAAGGAATAACCAGTGATGTCAGTTTGCAACATTGATTCGTTCTTTGCTCTTAAATTAAATAACACAGAAGCTTGGCAAATGCTACATGCTTAATTTGATCGCCAATGATCACTCTTCCTTTTACTGGAAAAGAAATCTATATGACAGTTATTAAACAGTCCACCAAAGTCTTGAAACTTTGTTTTCAGTTTCTTCAAAATTGACTTATCCTGACATCTCTGGTTTTCCCTTGTGGTCTTCATATAAATACATATACTGTATATACAAATACATATATATAATTATATTATATATATATATATATATCACACACTATATACATACAAATATACATACATAATATACATAAACTGTATATATACAAAAAAAAACATATGTATATAGACATATACAATAATACATCTACAACAAAAACACGAACATATATATATATCATAATATATATATATATATATACACACACACACACACACATAATATTATATATATATATATATATATATATATATATTATATATTGGATATGTATATACAGTGTGCCAGCACTCTCAGAGGTTCAGAGACCAGATAGTGGTGAGATCATGGCGGGTGGTTAGTCCTCCAATTGGTCTGGTCGTTCTGATGGTTGCCATTCCCAAAGAGTTTCTGTAGCTGTATCCAATAAGCTGACTCCAATGATAATTGAGGTAACTCCGGTCAACGAGTGTATTATGAGACTCAGGATTCGTTTGTGTTTTTTTTCTATGCCGCGCTCGAGTCTGTGGTTGAACAGTGCCAAAGTCCACTTTTTTTCCTCATTCCAAGCTCCACTTTTACCTCAGTCTTCTGCTCAATAACTATCCCCCCCCCACCACCACAACCACAACCACAACATCCATAGTGTATTACCGGAAGGTCATCAACATCAACAGCACCAAAGATGACATCATGGTACTTTTTTACCAAAGTCTGAGGAGACAAAAGGTGGGGAAGAATGCTGGTGATCAGAAAGATATAGTCATTTAATGTATGTTACCAAGCACAATAATGTTTCACTTTTCCTGCAATATTTCATTCAGTAAACAAAAGTGATTCATCAGCCGCCATGGTGTAATGGTTAGAGCATTCATTCAAGTTTGGGAGGTCAGCGGTTCAAATGCTAGCCGAGTCATACCAAATATTTTAAAAATGGTACGTGCTGCTTCCTTGCTTGATGCTCAGCATTTATAAAGCATAAAGCATGGACAAACAACCATAGGTTGGAAACAATTGCACAAGCTTGATGAGTCAAATGGCCTCCTGCATGGTAGGTCCTAGCAAGATATCTCATATTTATAACCCTGATGGATCCAATCAAATATCATTGTCAAAATAAACTCGGATTCAAAAACAAGAATGACCGCACTGTGGTCACAACTTCAGACACAAAAAAAACAAAAACTCGGACAGCGTATAATCAGCAGAGGCCGACAGGCCTATAATGTGTCGGGCCCACCAAAAAACCAAGATGGCAGCCATATCATTTTGTTTGGGTGCCATGGTGGGTGAAGTCAAGAGACCAATGGGGGTGTGGTCCAGCAGCTGTCTGACCAATGGGTGCACATTTCAAAAATAACAAGCACCCCAACAACAACATCAAAGCGGAGCTCTTGTAGACGTGTGACATGTCACAGGTAAAAATGGACTCACTATACAGTATCTCATTATCAAACTACATCCTGGTATAGAAAAGTACCATTAACCTTCGAAAGATGCAAATTGTTTTTCTTTACCCCTTCCAAAATTGCGGCTCGTGGAAGAGTGAGGTGACAGAGTATAAAATGATAGTGGGGCAATAGTTGGACATGATAATATGTTGATTTCCAAGGGAACGAAGAAACAGGAAAAAAAAAATTTAAAAGGGGGGAGAAGGGAAGAAACAGCAACCTCTAAGTGAAAGGGTGAGGGGTTAATCATGTAAAATATATTATGGGTAAGGATGGGGAATGACATGAAATGGTAGTGCATAGTGTGCTCGAAAAACCTGGAGGGAAGAGTGGGGTTGAGCATCTTCAGGAAGGTGGTCCCACAGATGGGAGAAAAGGGGACCAAGAGAGTTGAGGTGTGCAGTCAGCTTAGATTTTGGGATTTTAACCGGTGGGAATGGGGGGTGGGTCGGGGAGTGGCTCATTGTACCTGGAGTTGGTGGGGAGGATCGTAAAGTGTACATAGAAAAAAGCAATATGAGCAATATTGGAGGTGAGGTGGTAAAAAAAATAAGAAAAGAAAAAAAAAAAAAGAGGCTGCCGACCTGCCTGCAATGTAAAAGTAAGAGACCTGGTGCTTTGTTTGGCCTCATCTTGAAAGAATACAATAATATTGAGAGCTATAGATTCCACATATTCCAGGAGAAATAGATGTGATGCTGGGGCACCAGATTATAGGGAAGAGCAGTACTCCATTGAGCTATGGACAAAGGCCTTGGAGGCTGTGAGTAATTGTAATTTTTCAAGGAATGACAGACAATATCCAATGTACAGCTGGCTTTGGATACCAGATTTGCTTAATGTTTGGCCCAAGATAGGTTATGGTTGATGATGAGGCCTAGAAGTTCAATCACTCTTGTTGCAAATGGAGGCATATATATATGACCTTGTGTTATCAACGTTTTAAGCAGGTAAATGCATGATCGATATACTTTTGTATATTGATATATTCCACTCCAGGTCAGATGGAAAACATTTCCTTTAAATTGATAGATAATAGAATAAGAAATGTGTCTTTTTCACTCCATTCCAGTAAGAATTCACAAATGTGTGATACACAAAAATTGTTGACATTCTATGAATGGAACAGGACTTCACTGCATTCAGCACACAGCTCAGTTGTCTTCTTGAACAGTGAAAATGGGGAACAAACTGACCCCGTTGGAAGAATTCATTTACATCTGATGATCCAATTTAATAACTATATGTAGACATTGCTAGACAATACCGGGCATAGTGGCGTGCGCCTGTAATCCGGCTACTCGGAGGCTTGGGTTGGAGAATCGCTTGAGGACGGGAGCTCTGGCTGGACCACTATGAGAGGGTGTAGGGCAGCCCGGAATCATGGCGAAACCCAATCCTTATCCCTGTGTCGTAAGAGGCGACCAGGGTTGCGTCAGGAAGGGCATCCGGCATAAAACCTATGCCAAATCAGTAATGCGATCATAACGGGTGATCCGCTGTGGCGACCCCTAACGGGAGCAGCCGAAAGACGAACAACATGTAGACATTGCTAGACAATTCTTCTTCTTGCTGGTGCTCTTCCCAAAGATAGCTTAAATACTGCCAAAGCAGCCCCACAGCAAGGATTACACTTGGTGGTATGTCTTTGCCTTTCCGGTTGTATTCAGAGCAGGAATGTGTCATTTGTTCAAGGTGCCAGTGATAGCTCTCCGACTCTTTGTAAAGGAAACCGTTGGGATCTGTAATGTGCACAAATTATTGCCAAGAGACTGGACGCCCAGTTTACCTTACATCTGATCGGTGGAGCACACATTGATGAATCGCCCTGCCTGCAGAACAACAGGGTAACAGTTGAGAACTGTGCAGAGATTCAAACCTAGGCCAGACAGCTAAGTAGAGTATGCATACCTCTCGGCTGTCCTGGCAGCATCCTAAACAATTACATATACTTTTTAAAAATTCTACAAAAATAACTGCCATTATTGATCGTTCTTTCAATAATATATATCAAAAGAAAAACATCTTGATGTCCACAATGACCAAATTTCCATGATCCAAAAGGTAAAGATCAAACTTTGAATTTATCAATCATTCCTGTGGAGGCAACCATGTCTTGCCTTGGAAGTCCTTGATGGGCTTTGACTTGCATGATGGTGTTTCATAGCTATTTCCTTTTGCCAGTTTCTCTTTTTATGACTCACTAGCATATTCAGGCGAGAAACCTTTCAAATTGAGAGCAACTCCCAGCATGCACCGACGATCCTCCGTTAAATTAGCTTTTACCTCAAAGAAAGCATGGATGTTTCTGCAAGGACCACACCATGTCGCAGAAAACTTGATGACCACCAATTTGCCTCCAGCTGCAGCAAGGGCGTCCTCAAATTCAGCCTGACACACAGCAAATTTTAAATGTCAAAGGGCTACTCCATTTGAAAAAGACAACTAAAATGAATGCAGTACTATTGAAGACAAGTTGGGGATTAAGATGTTTCAAGTAATTAGGTGTCCTTTACAGAGAGCATATTATGATCATGGATAAGAAATTTTTAATTGAATAAAGGAAGACAAATCGGGATGGAAAGGGTGGAGGTGCTTGGAAGGGAGTGGGCAATGAAGTGGAAAATTTCATAGTAAAATAGAAACAAGGATAGTGGAATAAAGGGGGAGGGGGGGTTCTTGTAGCATAAAGTGGAGAAGTTTCTGTGCCTTGTGGAGGGAAGGAGGGGCCATTGAGTATACAAGTGTTGTGCTGAGTTTGAAGCATGTAGGTGGGGTTTGCCAATGTTTCTGCCATCGGCTGTTTCAAATGTCAACACGTTTGTTGCAGTAGATTGGGCAGACTCAGGGATTCTTGAATCATTGTAGTCCACTATTCTATGTACACTGCACATTCGAATCCTAATGAGATGAACTAATCAGTTTTGTGGCTCATAAGAATTGAAAGACATTTATCTCAATTGGTCTGTACCGTATCATGTTCTCCTTTGGTAGAGCCTCATCGCACTTCAATTAGCATAACATCTATGAGTCTCTAAGAGACCACTTCAGTGGAACCAGTGAAACAAACATTGGATGAAATTGTAAGGATGTACAAGCTAAATGACCAATGCGTTAACAGTAAACAGTGGGTGGGTGGATTATACAATCAATTGATTGAATTGTAATTTCCCACTGGATTAAGCATTGCAGAGGGGTCAAACATGAAACAACTGATAAGTTAATTGTAAACAACTGGAAGGTTAAAATGACTATTGGATGAATAATTATGAACAACCAATGGATTAAACACTGCACATGGATTAAATTGTTATGAATTGCAATATAAATGAAATTATTATTAAATTGTTAAAAACGATGGATTAAATGCTACACATGGATTAAATTATTAATTGCAATATAAATAAAATTATTATTAAATTGTTAAAAACGATGGATTAAATGCTGCACGTGGATTAAATTATCAATTGCAATATAAATAAAATGATTATTATTAAATTGTTAAAAATGATAGATTAAAAGCTGCACATGGATTAAATTGTTATTAATTGCAATATAAATAAAATTATTATTAAATTGTTAAAAAACGATGGATTAAATGCTGCACATGGATTAA
>CM068952.1:24833515-24859397 GCA_035128595.1 Eptatretus atami | reverse complement strand
GTTATGAATTGCAATATAAATAAAATTATTATTAAATTGTTATAAACGATGGATTAAATGCTGCACATGGATTAAATTGCTATTAATTGCAATATAAATAAAATTATTATTAAATTGTTAAAAATGATAGATTAAAAGCTGCACATGGATTAAATTGTATTAATTGCATATAAATAAAATTATTATTATTGTTAAAAACGATGGATTAAATGCTGCACATGGATTAAATTATTAAATTGCAATATAAATAAATTATTATTAAATTGTTAAAAAACGATGGATTAAATGCACTGCACATGGATTAAATTGCTATTAATTGAATATAAAAAAATTATATAAATTGTTAAAAACGAAGTGGATTAATGCTGCACATGGATTAAATTATCAATTGCAATATAAATAAAATTATTATTAAATTGTTAAAAACGATGGATTAAATGCTGCACATGGATTAAATTGTTATAAATTGCAATATAAATAAAATTATTATTAAATTGTTAAAAACGATGGATTAAATGCTGCACATGGATTAAATTGCTATTAATTGCAATATAAATAAAATTATTATTAAATTTGTTAAAAACGATGGATTAATGCTGCACATGGATTAAATTATTAATTGCAATATATTAAATTATTATTAAATTGTTAAAAACGATGGATTAAACACTGCACATGGATTAAATTGCTATTAATTGCAATATAAAGAAAATTATTATTAAATTGTTATAAACGATGGATTATATGCTGCACATGGATGAAATTATTAATTTCAATATAAATAAAATTATTAAATTGTTAAAAACGATGGATTAAATGCTGCACATGGATTAATTATTAATTGCAATATAAATAAAATTATTAATAAATTGTATAAAACGATGGATTAAATGCTGCACATGGATAAAATTATCAATTGCTATATAAATCAAATTATTATTATTATTAAATTGTTAAAAACGATGGATTAAACACTGCACATGGATTAAATTGCTATTAATTGCAATATAAGAAAATTATTATTAAATTTGTTATAACGATGGATTATATGCTGCACATGGATGAAATTATTAATTTCAATATAATAAAATTATTAAATTGTTAAAACGATGGATTAAATGCTGCACATGGATTAATTATTAATTGCAATATAAATAAATTATTAATAAATTGTATAAAACGATGGATTAAATGCTGCACATGGATAAAATTATCATTGCTATATAAATCAAATTATTATTATTATTAAATTGTTAAAAAATGATGGTGTTACAGGCGGGGTCTCGGCCGCCAACCGACCGCTCTGAACGGAGCCGCAAGTCGAGTCGGCCCGACCGATCGCCGGAATATAGATCGCCGCCCGGATAACTCCGAGCGCGGGTCTTGTACAAGAACGAAATACGCCAATCGGCAGATCATGTGGGTAGGGTCGATTGCCATCTTCAATGTACCTAAATACCCCGTGATCCAACTCGGGGATTCCACCTCGACGGATCTCGTACGGAACAAACCGCCGAGGCGAGCTTGTCGTGCGCGATTCCGAGCGGCGTAATCGCCGAGAACCGTCGGTCCAAATGTCCCCTAGTACGGCAAACCAACGGCTTTCTAACTCCCAAACACACGAAATGTTCAGTCAATGAGGGAATGGACAAGCGAGCAGGTTTACATTCACACAAGGACATTTTTATAAATGAAACACGTATGCAATTAACAAGCACAAAAAGAACTACAACCGTCTATAAGCAATTATTAATGTACAGTCACTTACACAGTTTTACTTACGGGACTCGGCGCCAACAAACATTCATTCGAAAAGAAAGCAGGAAAAAGACCCCATTAAAGGCAATGGGTCAGACTGGACCTCTTGGGTTCTTTATGGCGTGGGACTTGGCAGACCGAACGAGTCCCACGAGACCGTTGCAGGTTACCTGCACCCTCGTGGTGTCTGGCTTGGGCGACCCACGATGCTCTTCCCACGGCAGCTAGCGTAGCCGCGGTCGAGCTCGGGCCTTCCGTGTGGCAGGCGAGCTCTCTCCGCACTCTCCACACGAACGCGCGGTTTGCGCGACACAGCAGCAAGGCTGCGCCTCCAGCTCGCGTCTCCTTCGCGATGCCCGGACTTCCACGCAGCTCCTTGGCTTCTGGTTCCTCCGCACTCCCCAACTGCCGAAGCAAAAAAGCTTACTCCTCCCACGGGACTCCTTTTACTCGACTTTCACGAGCTCTTTTGGATTCTTTTCACGGGACTTTCACCGCGAATGCTTTCCACAACTCTTTTGGATTCTCTTCACGGGACTTTCACCGCGAACGCTTTCCATGAACTCTTTTTGGATTTCTCCTGAACAAAGAAAAGATGTCCTCTTTATCCTTTGCACCCCCTCCCCCGCCCCGGCGTGACTCATGCCCTCGTGATCCACCCCCCGCTCAACCACGGGTGGGAGGGAGTTGTTGACGTCACGCAGGGTTCTTCTTCCTCTTCGCAGAAGAGGGGGAGGGACGTCTCCATTGTTTCTTTCCCTAACTATTAAATCGATCCGCAGCGCATCTAATCGATTTCAAAACATTTAAACAATGGGAGGTGAGCTATCTAGGAAACATGCACTTATCGACATAGCTGACTAAGGGAACCTGTATGTTGTGTGCGATTGAATTCCAAATTCGTAACACTACCCCCTCCCCTTTTTACAGACTCGTCCGCAGTCAAATTTTCGTGTAACCAGCATGTGTAAGTTTTCCCCTAGTACGTTCTACCTTCGGATCCCTGAGTGCGACATTTCTTAAACGTGTCCCAAAAAATAAATAACCTAATGCGCTGCGTAACTAACTAAACAAACTCTCACAGACTCATTCGGACAACTTAACTAAAATTGCCGGCGCTAAAACAAACATGCAGGCGGGGTTCCACGTATTTACAATTTTCACTCAACTTAACCTTAACTTATAATTTACACTAAACCATGGCCCAGGACTTGTAATCTGTGAAAGGGGAAAGGGAAAGGCAAAGTCGTTGCAAAGTCTTTGGTGCAGGGAATGGATGGAGATGGTCGCAAAACAAATGGAACATGATGGATGACGGCTGCCTGCAGGCAGTCCTCACAAAACTGATGGTCCTGGCGCGCATGTGATGGATGGAACAGGGGCAAACGCAAACAAGGGCTAGCAGGCAATGGGTCATGGCAGAGGCAGGCAACTAGGCATGGCAAGTAAGCCATGCAGAACAGGCAGCTGCAGCACAACAGGCCGGCAGTGAAGCTGGCCGGCCTCTGGTGTGGTTCCATCAGGTCTGGAGGGAGTGCGGTGGTGCCGGCCGCTCTGAAGGCGGGCTCGGACCTAGCCTACTGTCTCCCCCCATCTATGCGCCTTTGCCTGTCTCTGTCCATACCCGCTCCCTTAATTTGCACAAAAACAACAAAATTTAGCCCCTCTTTATTTTTATTTCCTTTGTAATTGTCTCCCTAACCCCATTTATTGTCTTTGTCCGGCTAGCCTATCATGTCCACCTAGCCTACTCCAACCCCTACGTTCCCTCTCTGGAGGGGAATAGGGAGAAGACTAGCATCCTGTCTCGAGGCCCAATGAAGCCTCAGAATGGCCTCCTCAGAGTTCAGATCTACAAGGTGAGTCCAGCGGCCTACAATGAGCGAAGGATGGATGGTGCGAAGGGGTACATCTCCTATCTACCCTAACATTCATTAACCTGAAACTACCCGGGCTTTCGAAAAACGCCTCACACTTTAAAACTATCGGTTCTAAAAACCATTGATTCCGTCGCCTGTGTTGGTGTCCATTATAAATTTGGGCCTGGCCCTCAAATTTTCGTTCGTGCCCTCGCACAATTTCCTGGCTGGGCAGCGTGCTCAACTGGCAGGAACTCCCCCTCTGCCGAACTCTAACCATGCACCCAGGCCCGCAGGCTGCCTCCGAGCCTCGCTGCTCCTACAACGCGGGGGTTGCCCTCTCTGGCATTGCCCCGTCCGATGCCATGTGGCGTGTTGGTGCCCCGGTCCCTTTCCGAGGGTCGCCCGTGCCCACTACACTGCCCCCGTGGCATTCTGGCGCTACGTGTCCCGTTTCCGACGGGTCGCCCGTGCCCACTACTCTATCCCGGCCCTCTTGGGCCCTTGGCCTACTCTGGCCGACTAGTCCGGTGCCCGGGTGCCCACTAAACAAAACTCACCTTCACAGCCACGCTCCCAGCCGGTCCATGAACTCTTGCACCCCTCCAAACGGGTTTCGTGCCTTCTCTCGACACCAACAACAAAACGACCTCCTGTTAGTAAATTTGAATAACCCACGAGCTACATTAAACTGACCCCGGGGTCACTTGGGTGGGAATCACTCCTCCCCCAACCAGTCATTCGCACATGCATACCACATTCGCTCCACTCGCACACTTGGCTCACTGTCCTACACTCATTCCTCACACACTTTCCATTTCGCAACTCACACCAACAATCCACACTGCATCCTTCTAACTAAATCCCCTGACTAACTCGTGCTCCTCATCATCTTAAAACTCATGCACGTTCCATTTACCTACGTAGCTAACTACGTCTCCACTACACATTTCCATGTCTGTCCATGTTTCCAAAAATCCAAAAAATTCCCATTTCCTAAATCTGAACTAAAATCCCTCTCACTAATCCATTCCACGGCTCCATGAGTACAACCAACCCATGTCCCATGAAGCCGGTCTAACTAACTCTAACCCATCCTCCTAACTAGTAGTTCCTGTGCCCCTAACAAGGGGTCTTCCACCCCTTGCCTGGGAATCATGTTCACCCGAAGCGAGGCTTGCTTTTCTCAACTCTTTTTTTTTTTTTTTCATAATGCGCACCACCAGCGCGGCAGTTCACAGCCGCGCTCTTTTTCCGTGACGTCATGGGCAGCTGCTTGCGCCCCGCGCACCTCGTCCCTCTTGGACGGTACCGTCCGGCAGGAATTCCCTTCTGCCGGATTCCAAACACACGTGCAGCCATGACGTCACTCTGCGCATCTCAAAGCAAGCCCGTGTTTCGAGGGTTCCCCACGCGAACACATGTGCTCTGCTCGTCGGAGCTTAACACACAAGCTCGCGTGGAGAACCCATCCGGTCCAAATTCGAATCCAGCCTAGCTTCTGTCCGTCCGCGGGATCGGCTAACATCCACCGCTGGCGTTTCCGGACCGGGTTTCACCTGCGCAGCCGCGCACGTGGCGGCCTTGTGCGTAACACAGCACGGACCCCGCGCTCGCTGCTGTGCAAACCCGGCACGGTGCGCAATTCAGCTACGGCCGCTACTCGGACCTTGTCGTTCATCTGGTCCCTCGTCGTCGCCGTTCAACGCACACACTCCTGCGTGCCACGACGCTCACACACTCCACCATGGCACTCGACACGGGGATGCGGTGCGTCCTCCCGCCATACCGACTGTCATCTCCCTCACATACAGCGCTCTCACACACGCCGTCCTTCCACACTCGGTGTTTCCTTCACACACGGCGGCTGGAAGGCCCGCATTTCAGCCACTCGCCACCAGGCACACCATATTACTCACACACACGCGGGGACACTCATACGCGGTGTTTCACTCACACAGGTGCTTCATCACAAGACCGTTTCACTCACACACGGCCCCTCTGACATGCGGTGCTTCATTCACACAACGGAGTGCTGGGAAGCACGCACCCGGCACACTCGCGACCACACCACTCACACACGGTGTTTCATCCACACAGACGTTTCACTCACACACGGCCTCTCTGACATGCGGTGCTTCATTCACACACGGAGTGCTGGAAGCACGCACCCGGCACACTCGACCACACCACTCACACACGGTGTTCATACACACACGGTGCTTCATCCACACGGTGCTTCATCCACACACGGTGTTTCATCCGCACACGGTGCTTCATCCACACCATGCGTGCTGGAAAGCACGCATTTCGGCACACTCGCAAACACACATTTCGACACCACACACACCGGAACAACCACACTGGGAATTACGCACCACCTCAAGGGGTCCCGGGGTTTCCATAACCCCCAAGCTCCGCGTGCACCCATTCACAGCACTCGCCCCCTTTAGCTCGCAAGGCTCGACCGACTCTCCTCGTCGCGATCCGCCTCAAGGGGCACAGTCCCTCACCTGTCCTGAAGGAGGCCATCCTGCTGCTCGCACCGGGTCACAAAACACTCCCCCAGCTCAACCCCATTGTCCTCTCACTATCCCTACCTGTGTGTGCTCGTCAATTCCTGGAGTTTCTCCTCTACTTGCTTTATCTCTAAGTCACCTCGTTATTATTTCCGTTTCTTCCTGGCTTTTCGTCTCTGTTTCCTTTCTATTCCCCGTGCTCTGGTGTTCCTTCCTTTGTCTCCTGCGTCTCCGTGCATTTCTCAGTCACCTCCACGTGTCTCGTCCTGCATGTCTCAGTCACCTCATTTATTTTTCCCTCTGTGTCACCGTCACTTTTCCGTCACCTGCACGAGTCTCGCCCAATGCGTCTCCCGAATTATTTTGTCCTCCACCGGGGGGCCGACACAGTCCACACTCCCTTGTCGGTTCGGTCGAGCTGCCACGTGGTGCCGCCATTTTGCACTCCACTGCCCGTATCTCGCCACTGGCAGGCGCCATTATGCCTCTTATGCCAGACTTACTGCCTTTTGCCCTTCCTGGATATCCAGCCCCATGCTCTGCATCTCACCCCGCAGTTTTTGCATATTCTCATCCATTTTTTTATTCATGCCCTTCATCTCGTTTTCCATCCTGCACGCATTTCCATTTATGTTGTTCATTGCCTGCAGCACCGCACAAGCATTTCCCCCACTTGGCTGATCTCAGCCACCCCGACGAAGCCGAATCGCCTCGGTCAGTCGCGGATCCGCCGGGGACCGGGGAGGATTTGACGGAGGAGGGAGGGGGGGTCCATACACCGCGGCCCCCGCCGCTGCGCCATTGCGGACTCTGCATTTATTTCGGGGAATAGTCAACCTGCATAATGGGAGTGTCCTGCATGGTCATTTCGGCCTGAGCCATAGATTCTAACATTTCCAAATCCATTCCTAATCCCTCCTGCCCCTGCTCGCCTTGGCTGAACATTTTACGTGCTGGGAATAAAATTTATAACGCTCGTAATTTGGGGACACGGGGGGGTTTGCTCCGTATACCCTGATCCGACTCCGTGAATTTTGCTACGGAGGCGGAGGGGCCGAATCGCACTCCTGACAACCAGTTGTTGCGGATTCGAACCTACAAATTTACGGAGGTGATGGTTCACACCCCACTCCTGACTACCAGTTGTTACAGGCCGGGTCTCGGCCGCCAACGACCGCTCTGAACGGAGCCGCAAGTCGAGTCGGCCCGACCGATCGCCCGGATATAGATCGCCGCCCGGATAACTCCGAGCGACGGGTCCTGTACAAGAACCGAAATACGCCAATCGGCAGATCACGTGGGTAGGGTCGATTGCCAATCTTCAATGTACCTAAATACCCACGTGATCCAACTACCGGGGTATTCCACCCTCGACGGATCTCGTACGGAACAAACCGCCGAGGCGAGCTTGTCCGTGCGCGATTCCGAGCGGCGTAATCGCCGAGAACCGTCGGTCCAAATGTCCCCCTATTACGGCAAAATGCCCCTTTAATTCTAACCCAACACACGAAATGTTCAGTCAATGAGGGAATGGACGAAGCGAGCAGGTTTACATTTCACAAGGACATTTATTATAATGAAACACGTATGCAATTAACAAGCAACAAAAGAACTACAACCGTCTATAAGCAATTATTAATGTACAGTCACTTACACAGTTTTACTTACGGGACTCGGCGCCACAAACATTCATTCGAAAGAAAAGCAGGAAAAAGACCCCATCAAAGGCAATGGGTCAGACTGGACCTCTTGGGTCTTTATGGCGTGGGACTTGGAGACGAACGAGTCCCACGAGACCGTTGCAGGTTACCTGCACCCTCGTGGTGTTGGCTTGGGCGACCCACGATGCTCCTTCCCACAGCAGCTAGCGTAGCCGCGGTCGAGCTCGGGCCTTCCGTGTGGCAGGCAGCTCTTCCGGCTCTCTCCACACGAACGCGCTTGGGCGACCCGCGATGCTCCTTCCCCACGGCAGCTAGCGTAGCCGCGTCGAGCTCGGCCTTCCGTGTGGCAGGCGAGCTCTCTCCGGCACTCTCCACACGAACGCGCGGTTTGCGCGACACAGCAGGCAAGGCTGCGCCTCCAGCTCGCGTCTCCTTCGCGATGCCCGGACTTCCACGCAGCTCCTTGCTTCTGGTTCCTCCCAACTCCCAACTGCCGAAGCAAAAAGCTTACTCCTCCCACGGGACTCCTTTTACTCGACTTCCACGAGCTCTTTTTGGATTCTTTTCACGGGACTTTCACCGCGAACGCTTTCCACGAACTCTTTTTGGATTCTCTTCACGGGACTTTCACCGCGAACGCTTTCCACGAACTCTTTTTGGATTCTCCTGAACAAAGAAAAGATGTCCTCTTTATCCTTTGCACCCCTCCCCGCACCCGGCGTGACTCATGCCCTCGTGATCCACCCCCCGCTCAACCACGGGTGGGAGGGAGTTGTTGACGTCACCGCAGGGTTCTTCTTCCTCTTCGCAGAAGAGGGGGGGACGTCTCCATTGTTTCTTTCCCTAACTATTAAATCGATCCGCAGCGCATCTAATCGATTTCAAAACATTTAAAATGGGAAGTGAGCTATCTAGGGAACCTGCACTTATCGACATAGCTGACTAAGGGAACCTGTATGTTGTGGTTGGCGATTGAAATTCCCCCAAAAAAAAAAATTTCCGTTAAAAACAATGGGATTGAATGCTGCACATGGATAAAATTGCTATTAATTACTACATGAATAAAATTATTATTATTATTAAATTGTTAAAAACGATGGATTGAATGCTGCACATGGATAAAATTGCTATTAATTGCTACGTGAATAAAATTATTATTATTATTAAATTGTTAAAAACGATGGATTAAATTCTGCAGGTGGATAAAATTGCGACTACTATATGAATAAAATTATTATTATTAATTTGTTAAAAACGATGGATTGAATGCTGCACATGGATTAAATTGCTATTAATTGCAATATAAATAAAATTATTATTATTAAGTTGTTAAAAACGATGGATTAAATGCTGCACATGGATAAAATTGTTATTAATGGCTATATAAATAAAATTATTATTGTTAAATTGTTAAAAACGAAGGATTAAATGCTGCACATGGATAAAATTTTAAATAACGATGGAGTATGGCAAACACTGCACATGAGATTACATTGTAAAGGGTGGTTTTTAAACTGCACAGGTATTAAATTGTAAATACCAGTGGATTAAACAATGAACATTAATTATATTGTAAATAACGATATATTACACACCGAGGGTGAATTGATCAATCATTGGATTAATCAAAGATACTCATTGGATGGAACAACCTGCACATGTTGGTAGATTAATTATTGCACGTATATTGCACACGTGCGGATTGAACCAACTAATTAACTGTTATCAACCGATGGATTGATGTATTTATAACCAATGGACAAAGTTCTGACGAACCCAAGGATTTAAAAGCAATTCAAACAGGCTGAGAAACCGAAGGATTGACTGTCAAAATAAAAATAAAAAATGAAAATAATTTTTGATTTACTACTGGGATGAATTGTAAACAAATGATGCGGAGATTAAAAGTGGAAAATGTTGCACGTTAAAGCGAATGAATAAATGATGGGTTCAAACAGAATAAAGTAAAATAAAGTAATTATAATCGAAGAAAATAATATCAAACAATTAAGAGGTATAATTGGTGGTGATGGTGGTGGTTGTGGTGAAATGAAATTAACTACAACACATCTTTCACCCATTATCGCCATTTGCATTGTCAGCCAGATGACTTGGGTTTCTACACATAACTGATACTTTTGCAGGATTCCACAATATGACACTTTCAAAATGACGTTTTTCCACCCCAGATTGCTCAGCGTGCATGTGCAAAAACCCTGAGCAATGAAGTCAATCAGGGAGGCCTGGACATATTTCATGCCTGCTAGATAAGAATTGTACAAAGAAGCGACCAAAAAAACTTTCAAAAAAGCCGAAAATACTTGTAAGCGTACCTGCAAGAAAGGGGTGTGTCTGCACAACAAAACAGTTGGAGAAATTACTGATCAAATCGAACAAAAAGTTGAAAAGTTGCTGTCCGTATTGCAAAAACTCCAGGTGATATGGGCCCGTAAAAGGCCAAGGTTCGAAGACTGGCACGTTCTCCCCAAACCTTCATTTTTCTCAACACCAATGGAAAGGTCATATTTGGAGCTTGTCGATGCAGAGGGTAAGTTATTAATTATGATACTTACTATTTATCATGTTTGGGAGGAAGGGGAGCAGTGGAGAGTGGGATTTGTATGGGCTGTGAGTGCCGATGTCAGTTCTAAATTAAATAGTCTCCGTAACAGAGGGAGAGGAGTGGGGATGGGGGGTGGGAGAGAGAAGAGAGAGAGAGAAGAGAGAGAGAGAGAGAGAGAAGAGAGGAGAGAGAAAGAGAGAGAGTAGAGAAAGAGGGGGGGGGGGGGTGAGGTGAGGAGAGAAGATGAGGAGAGAGAGGGAGGAGGGAGAGAGGAGTGGGGAGCTATGAGGAGGAGGAGTGGGGGAGCTAGAAGGGGGAGGAGCGAGGAAGGGGGATGGGTTGGGAAGAGCGATGCCTCACCAAACGTCAAACATCGTATTGTGGCGGACCGGGTGGCGGGATTCTCACCCGGTCCAGGCGCCACCCTCACCACCATCGTCTCCGGGGTTTATAACGCCGGCCGGCTCAGCACAGGCTCGGGTCACGCGCCTTCAATCGCGATACCAACGTAATCCTTGTACCTTGCCAGTTGGGGAAATAAAACTCCTGGTTACAGACTGGTTGTGTCAGATGCCGAGCGTTTTCTGCCAGTCTGTAACCATTTTGGTTTTATATGCCAATCGAACGGATCGTTCCTCGACGGACACAAATTAATCCATAGCGGCAACTTCAGACGAATTAACCAGATTTATTGGGGAACAGCGGGGATCACAACACAAGCAAAATTCACGACAATGGTTTTATATTATTAACAAACCTCAACCCGTTCTTAACTAGGGAACCACGGTCTACAGGTTTCGAGGGATCGCTACCGAAATATGCCTTATACAACACGTGCAGACAAAGACAAACAGCATGCATGCAAGACAAGACAGAGTACTTGGTGATGGCTCATGGACAAGAGAAAGTGTCAAGAAGTACGAATGTCGCTCGTAACAAGCGGATGTCCACGGGTTCGAACTCCCGCTCGAACCACGCCGCGTGGCAAAATGGCGCTTGTCCGTTTGTCGCAGACCTCACACACGCGGTCTCCGCGCGCTCTGGCCCCACGCAATGTCGACGGCACAAGTCCGCCACATCAACGATGGGCCTCAGCCGATCTCTCTCCAGGGTTCAGCATAACATCCAGGCCTGGCCCGTTCACCAGACAAGGCCCAAATCGAGGCCGAGCTCCAAAGGCAGATCGACTCGTGTCGAACCGTGAGGTGAGTAAGGACGGAGGCTCCACAGCCAGACGCAGGCCGAACCTGTCGATCACCGGCTCGATGTGCAGGCAGCCTCTCTACGTTCGCTCGCTTCGAAAACACGAGCACTCTTTTTACGAAGCCTTCGTTCGCTCGCTTCGTTCGCTCCTTCGCACACAGAGGACACCTTCCTCTCAGCGACTCCATTTTCCAAAATTGAGAGCTCCCTTTTTCCTTTCGTTTCTTCCTTTCGTTCCACAGCACGCCTCTCTCGGCGAAACGACAAAAAGCTCCTCCCCTTCACGTCACTTCCTCCCTCTAGCCACACCCTCTCTCCAGGCCACACCCCCTCAGCCGACTGGCGGGGGCCTATCGTCCGTAGAGGAGAGAAGAAGAGTGATCTCTCGTTTCACCACCACAGTACGAACATAAAAACAGTCTCTTAAACCTCCCGCACACATATAACGTCCCTTTTACCACACAACCTAGCTAAACAGGCATTTAATGGGGGATCTGAGCTAATCTATATTTAGTAGTCCAGTAAGGGCCATTTCCGTAACAGTATACACCCCGGGAGTGGGGATGGGAGCGAGGAGGAAGTGGGGAGAGGAGGGGTTTGGGAAGACATAAACGTGAGGAGGGGTTCTTGACTTGGGTTTGGCAGTGGAACTTGTGTAGAAGGGGGTGGGGGGGGAGGGTAGGTATCGGGATGAACGAAATGGCATACGTTAAAACAGCATACAGAGATGTCCATGGGGATAGAGAGGGGAAGGGGGTTTGGGAGGAGGATAGAGTGAGGAGAGGGGAAGGGAATGCAGCATAATGGGAGGGAAGGGAATGCAGTGAGAGGGGAGGGAAGGGAAGGCAGCGAGAGGGGAGGGAAAGGAGGCAGCAAGAGGGAGTGGGGGAGGCAGCACGAATGAGTGGCGCAGGCAGCGTGAGCAGGGGGAGGCAGCATGAAGGAAAGGGTAGACAGTGTGAGGGGAGAGAATGGGAAGGCAGTGTGAATGGAGGGGAAGGCAGGGTGAGGGGAGGGGAAGAAGAGGGGAAGAAGGCAGCATGATGGGAGGGAAAACAGCTTGAGGGGAGAGGAAGGCTGAGTAAGGGGAAGGGAAGGAGCGTGAAGGGAAGTGGAGGGAAAGCAGTACAAGGGGGATGAAGGCAGCATAAGAGCAAGGGAAGGAAGTGTGAGGGGAGGGTAGGCAGCATACCAGGGCATTACCGAGGCGATAAAACGCGCCCAAACGGCAACGTTTTCTTTTTAACCGCCGTGTTCTATTTAAAACTGGGCAGAGAATCTCTCCCTCCTCCATCTTCTTCTTCACTTATAATAATGTGAGCCTTATTCAATTCCATTTCTCCTATCAATTAGATTCACCACTTTTCACCAAGCATCACAAAGCAGGTCGATCTACTTGCAACACATGTGAGAAAAGGATACGAAAACACAACTGATATTTCAACAATTTATTCGCACGATCTTTAAAGAGTGAGTTATTTTTTATTCCGTTAAAAAAATTTTTTTTTTTAGCAATGGCACAAATATTGGAATTTCCATCAGCAAAGCGATGGGTCTTACTTCTGGTGGCTTTGGAACGAACAACCAAGAAGCTTGGTGAGCACTCGCCAAGTGGCTTAAGTACTCAAGCAAGCACTTCAATGGAATGCTTGGCTTGGCAAACGATCACCGATCGGTCAAGTAAATCCAGGCACCCAGAAACGCCCAAGCTATGTCCGAATTGGACAATGAACACATTTTTTTAGCAGTCGGAGCTGCTGCTGAGTTCAATTCTGGAGCTTAAATTTTGAAATTCAGTTTGGTTTCAGAGGTTCTCGATGTTATGGCATGTGTGGAAATGAAATAAAGCCACGAATGCTGGTGTCTTCGGGCATTTATAAGCATTGCAATGTATTCAGCGGTTTGTCGGTATGATGATCAGGCATTCGATAATATGAGTGAGGAAAGTGAAGAAAAAAAAAAAAACTTTGTTAAGAAATCGTTGCGGCCTGTTCCAAATCAAAGCTTGGTTGAGCTGGCCGAACAAAATGGTGAATTAAACCCCAGAGAGGCAACCGAGGATTCTCCTTCAGACCCCATCGGGAGCAAGGTGGCCGAGGATGGACCTGATGAAGGATATAATTAAATAAGGCCGTTAATTATCTTCAAAAAGGGGTGTTAAAATTAACCCAAACACCGAGTTTTCACTCTTGCACTTTCTTGGAGTCCCTTAGTATGCATACAAAGTTTCAGGCTGCAAGGTTTCATGGTTTTGGAGTTATGGAGGAGACACACTGACTAACTTACTGACTGCCTGACATTGCCATTTATGAGTATAGATGTATCCTTCGTACTACCATGAGGGGATGGCGTTGTCCAGCTTAGATTATAGTTCGAGGTAAGGTGTCTCATCCATTCCGTTACCCTGTTGAACTGGAGAATGCTGGGCAAGGTATAAGGGTGTGACAGTACATTTCCCTCTCACCCACAGAGGGAGAAGACTCCTCCCAGCTGTCTGTCAGCGCATCGGAGGTGTGCCTTGGACCATTCCGGGTCTGCGATTAGTCTGCGCTGCCTTGGGGAGAAGACCATACGGGTATATGGGATGTGTCGCCGTCGATCCACTCACATGTTGGTGAACATCCGCGCTGCCTCTGTCTGATAAATATATGGTGTGCATCGCGATCAGTGCATGAAGATGTGGTGATTGATTGATCGAGCCATTAGTCGGCAGGGATGGGGGTTGGTCCTGAAGGTATGTGCTTGCATCTCACTCTCTTTTACCTGGACCCAATGGACCTTGTGATCTGTGTGCTGGACAGCCCCACATCCTTTTCTGGTTGCATCCTTCTCTTGGACTCAAGCCTCTCCTGTGCTATACATTCAGATTCTTCTGCAACAGCCTGGGTTTTTAATCCCCCTCCCCTTCCACACTTAGTTGCTCAGTTTTTGTGTGTAGTTTTCGTGCATTGTATCGTTCTGTCTATTGGGTTTCTGTTGCCCGGTCTTGTGTCTAATTATTTATTTATTAAGAGAATGAGCGCCTCATGCTGCAGTTATTTTGCAACTCCAACACTTCAGTTTAATTTGTGCACCTGTAGAGCTAGTTAGTAATAATCCGGATTGATACACTCAGATGGAATACAGGCCTTTGCTAGTCGCTCAGCGTGAGTCCATGTGGAACTGTGATACTTCAGCTATCCTTGATGCTTAGACTCCAGCGTGGTGGTAACTGCGTGATTGTTGTTTTGCCTCTTTTGGGTGGTCATCGTACATGTGACAACATATGTTGCCACTGCCTCTACTACTCTGCACTGTAAATCCCATCAATATGTGCTTGACACATCGATCTGAACATTGCTCACTTAATTATTATGAATTCTGTCCTGGCTTCAGAATTGTGTGGACAGATTATAGTGAACTGTAAATGAGAGTAAAGTAAAGGACTTAGTTGGTAAGGGATATCTTTAAGATAATGTAGGTGATTTGGTTGAAGTGTGCATATTGTAAACGATGCTCGTTTTCTATTATCAACACTGTGGCACGAGTACCGTTTGCCACGTGTTTGGTTAAACAGCCTGTTTACTCCAAGTGCTTAGAATGCTGAAACCGGCTCCATGACTTGGGGTGCAGTTACTGTCTTTAAGGCATGGTCACTCGATTGTGACTTGTGGGTGGTCACTGTACTCACTACCCTGAAGCACACAACAGTATGACAGCTTTTCTCTTGCCATGGCAAAATCTGGTGCAGGTTTCCTCATTTATTTCTTTTCATCTCAACTTTTACAACATAATTCCAAATTAATGGTTTAAGCAAAATCAGCCACTGGCATCTGGCATGATGCATGACTTACTTTGAGAGGTTCACACTCCAATTTATCATAACAAGCTTTAAGTAGTTTTGAGTGGAATCTGTTGCATGAGTACATGGTATGCCAAATGTTTTTTCTGTATATGGGGTGGCTGAGTGCAAGATCGATAGAACTGGGTGTGTCCCATGACCAATCAGCTGGCTAGTGCTTTCCAAGCCAGACGTTCCTTATCAACCGTTTAGTTGGAGTGCTTGCTTGAGTGCTGAAAGGTTTACAGAATCAGGAAATATAATTTTTTTTTTTTGATGTGATATGTTTTTTTTAAAGTAATAAACAAATAACTGAATGTGCTTTTTAATTCGAATAATTTTTTGAGGTGTTAAAGTTTAAAAAAAAACCCAATCTGGCAGGTACCGTCCCGAAAGATGCCAGATAAACTACCATGACGTAATTGAGGGAAAGATTGTCAGCACGCAATGGATAATAGCCGCAAAAACTCGCTTCAGACTCGTCAGAAAGTAAATTGGCGAATAATTTTCTGATAAAGAATCCCCAGAATACGACGATAGTCAAAATCATTATGTGGAAGATGCTGTCAGACCGTACATGTATGAACCCGAGGTCTATATTGTTGTGGGGCCGGGTCTCGGTGGCGAGCACGACCGTGATTGGGAGCAGTAGAGTCGGCTCCACCGAATACACCGGAATTTAGGTCGTGACCCTCGGATAAGTCCGAAGGTACGGTCCCTTACAGGACCATGAATCGCCAATAATTTGACCACGTGGAGTAGGGTTAATTGCCAACTTCAATATACACAAGTACCCACGGGCAAAGCTTACCAGGGAATTCACACCCTCGGCAGGCTCGAGCGGAACAAGCCGTTACCGTGCTCGAACCGTGCGTAACCCGAGCGGATGGTTACGAGACCCGTCGGTCCAAATGCACAATTACGGCAACGACCTTCCTAATCCCCAATACACACCGTGGCAACCAATGGCAGAAATGATAAAGAACGAGCTGGTACATTCAACAAGAGGGAATTTATTAACAATAGTCGGGGGACGAGTGGAGCACGTAAGGGCAGAGTTATCCGAATAAGCAATGCAAATAATGTACAACAAAAAGCACTTAACAATTCTAATTATAGACGGGGCCCACGGACACACACACGCACACACAGATACCCAGAAAGAGATGGACCTCGAGGTCTTTATTACCCTCCAGCTCGGAGGGAAGACGAGCTGAGGGAAGAGAACGGACAACTGCACCTTCCCGGAGCACCAGTCGCCAGAGAACGGACCAGGCAGCCGAATCCAGAGGAGGCGAGACATGATGAGATGGTCGACCGCTTGTAGTATGCGCTAGACGAGACGCCTCGGATGCGCGCGATGCAGTCAGCGCGAGACCAGACAGAAGCGCGCTCGAGCACACCGGACGCAATCTTTAATTCTCTTTCCGTCGCTTTTTGGTGTGCGGTCCATCCCCCGTCGCCTGCTCCCATTGGCGGAAATGACGCATACCCTTATTTTGGCGCCAAGCCAGAACGAAACGCTTCGTGACCATATTTAGTGCGAAATCCACACCGCTGAGGCATGGAATTCCACACACGCCCGCATGCCCGCGAGCGCGTGAGAGCGCGGACAATGCCACAAGCAGAGTGTTGTTGTTGTTGTCGTTGGGGTAAAATCCTATCTATAAAATAACTGCGCAGCGCACGTACAATTAATCATCCATTAAACATAGGACGGGACCCCACCTAGAAACACATACTTACCGATATAACTGCTCTATTAGGACCTGAATGTTGAGTGCTCATGGCTGCCAGATTCGTAACAATATGACGTCATAGGAGGGGTGGGCCAATCAAGCGTTTTATGGGGTGGTGGGGCGATGGAGCGTTTTTGGGGGGCAGGGCCTGTCGAGCGTTTTTTTTGGGGGGTGGGGCCAATGTAGCGGTTTTTGGGGGGCGGGCCTATCAAATGTTTTTTGGGAGGCGGGGCCTGTCGAGCTTTTTTTGGGGGGGGGGTGGGGCCAATCGAGCTTAAAAGGATACTGAATAACATTAAAATCTTCCTTTAAATATATTTATTCAAGAAAAGGAGGAGGAGGAGAGTGAGACCATACTCTGTGCAGAGTGTTGGTGCTGCTTAAGCAGTCTCCTTGGCTATTGGGCACAATCCTAGACAGGTCGCCACTCCGACACAGTATACCAGCATACTGGCACTCATTTTGCTGACCTCGGAAGAATGACAGCCGAATTAACCCCACCTGGTATTAATTCAACAGATGAGGGGATTTGAACTCAGGATCCTCGGATCCAAAGCCTGCCACCCTAACCATTAAGCCAACACCAGGCATATTCAAGAAAACAACAACGATTAAGTGTTAAGTGAGCCATATCTATTCATTGAACCAAACATTATCTTCTGCCACTCCACTTTCTGCGGACCTTTAAGCCATCTTGGCGAATGCTCTAATCTAAGCTGATTGGAAGTGGAACACACCCCTGATGCATAAACTTTGCTCATTAACTTTAAAAACACCCCATGACAACTCATAGGAAGGTTGAAATGCCACACTGGCCCTGAATAGTGGCTGTTAAGCTACATTGTTGAGCTCCGCAGCAGAGTACCAACCCATGAGCATGAATCCAAAAAATGTTTTTCTCATTGGTGGCGGTTTGGCTGCGTCAGGCATTGTCCAGCATGGAGTGAACCACACCTCGATATGCCATTAATAATGTTCTCATGTGCACTCCACTGTGAGAGCCAAAATATCTTCGTAAATTGAGTCGCTTGGCATTTATCTTCACAAAAATGTTCATGTGCAATGACCAAGGTAGATCTTCCGTGAAGAACTGCTTCTAAAAATCTTACTAACCCGAGCGCCTCTATTTGAGTGTTTCGAAGAACCAAGGTCGGAGATACACATTGTATTGGCTTGTGAAAATGATTTTTTTTTTTTATTCAGCCGAACAAAGACAGGTCGAGGCCATTTATTCCTGATGCGCGAAACACCCTGGAACCCATGCCAACGGAAAACAGACTTTTTGGAACGCTGGCTGCATTTTCCATCCAATCATCATGTAACTTTGTTAAAAAAATTCTCCATGGGTCGGAGCTCACATGTTGAAAGTTTTGTGTCAATCGCTCAAGCGATTGCGGAGAAAACAAATTTAAAACTGAATAAAAAAGGTGAAAAAGTGAGGGTGGAAGGAAAAAAAGTGAGAGCCTCGACCGACTTTCTACAACATGGTCAAGGATGGTTGTGGATGCCTATTACTAGTTCTCTTTTTCTGGCAAGACAATCCCATTGAGTTCATGTCTTGTAGATTGTATTATTTACAGGATGGCTACCTGCCAACCATTGCTACACCCCTGCATTTATATCTTAAAGATAGCCCCTCTATTAAATAAAAATGGGGGCAATGCCCCGTGGCTCACCTGGTAGAACCAGCGAACCACCGGTTGGCGTGCATGACCCACGAATCAGCTCATGGTTTGAACAAACTTGTGAAAGCACCACATGCAGAGATGATTCTGACCAAGTTACATTTAAATCGGGTGAATACTTTTTGAGAAGTTAAAAGTTGCTATCCCGAAATGGTAACGACCTTTGACCTATAAATTGACCTACTTCATATGCAACTTTTGATGGGATTTGAAAGGCATCAGGAGACCTTGGTCGTCAGAAATTCCACAAAGTTTGCTGAAAATAGGACTTCGTTTTAACATCCTGGGTGACGAAGTTTGTGGTCAAGTTTCATCGAAATCGTGCGTTTAGTTTCAGAGAAGAAGATCCGAGTGTTTACGTACAGACTCACTGACTGACGGACACCGGGTGATACCAATACCTCACCTGAACTACTTTCCAGGTGAGCTAAAAATGCAAACACACCTTTGACCTTTGATACAGCATGAAGAAAGGAATATAACAAACAATACAGGCCAGGTGTGTTTCGAGCTGTGCTTGCACGATATAAATCATTTTAATTGAAGCAACACGTCGCCATCACTACATGTATTGCCGAGAATCCCATGAATCATCAAGAAAACCGAGCGGCGTACAAAAAGCCACGGCGAACGTACCTTGGTTTCGATTTTTACCGTCGCCATGGTCCAGGGAGATGTGACAGCAGGTCCTGCAAAGAACACAAAGCACCCTCTTGAGTGGTGCTGGAACATCGAGCCTGGCATTAATATATACATAACACTTTCATATTCCCCAGTGAACGTGAAGACACCCTCATATCCACCAACAATGATTATTCCCTCCGGCACTTGAATCCTCAAATGGTTTCTCATGTGAAGCTGTTGTCATCGTTTCAAACCGTTTGTCTTCATGGTATATACTGCATATGGATCCAACATGCAGCAGAGCGAAACAAAACAAGCTGTTCGTTAAATTGATGCCACAAGGCAGACTGATCACAGACTATGCGAACTTGTAATCGTTAATCAAGAGCTGTTGAATTCAAACCTGGAACGCACAACATTGCTCAAGCTCAGACCCGTCGCTGTGATTTTGAAGAAGGGAAGGCAGTTTGTTTCACGACCGAGTGCCAGGGTCTAGGAAGGTTGCGCCGTGGTGGTGTCTCCCTCCCTTAAACTGGTCTTCCATCAGAAACAAAATGTGAAATTTCATATCACCTTTCCCAGGAATTCCTGATGTGTTCTCGGACATTCATACATCACGTGAAGGTGGGAGCCTGTCGGTTTGATGGATGCTAATATTTCTGGACTTAAACCCCCGTTGGTCGTAAACCCCTTGGGTCGGAACGCCGTAAGAATCGTTATAAGTTTTCCGTGCTGCGTCAACATCTCATCACACAAACGCGACAAGGTTGTCTCGCAAAAATGGCGTTTCTTCGTTCAATTTGGATCGTGTCACAACAGCTTCAAAGAAAGGCCAAACAAGGAGCTGTTATTCCAGGTCCCCTGCCTTTTGGGTGGTTTGAGGAATACATCTCTGTAATATGAAAGCTAAATATTGAATCGTTTTTTGAAATATCGCGAACACAAGCCAAGTTACCGAGATGGTTGCCACGGTAACATAATTCAGCCACTTACTGCTGTGATGTAATCAGGTTGAGATAATGTCATGAGGAATAGAGATCTGCAATATGAAAGCTAAATGTTCAACGGTTTTTGAAAAATCGCGAACACAAAAGTACATGAGCAGAGCGGGATGATCGGTCGGTCGGTCGGTCGGAGTTCATTATAAAGTCCCCGGTCTCCGACTTTGGCGGAGGGGTGGCGGACAATTAAGCTACAGCGAGTTCCTTCATTTAAAAATGTCGAGCTGAATGATTGATACACCTGGGAGTGAAAACTACTTGAAAGTTGCCTAAAACTTTTCCCACCCCATTTTGTGTACAGCGCACAGCGGGGACCCTGTGGGATTCAATTTTGATGTCACGTGATAAAAACTCATCTGCAGGGATGTTATAATTGGTGCTGAAAGGGGGGGGGGGTCGTTTGTACCCCATGACCTCCCCATTCCCCCTCCTGAGTTTGTTGACATGCATTGAGATTCCTTTCCTTCGTATGCAGCACAAGCCCGCAGGGTAGCATCATTGGCCAAGGGCACGCCTCTGCTGCTGATGCAATGTCCTCTTTAGGATAGGTTTAACACTGTAGAACACAAACCTGCAGTTTAGCAGTACTTTGGCTCTGAATTTGAAAAATTGTGCGGGACCTCATCCAGAATGCAGATACGCACAGAGGAATAAGGTGATTTTTTGTCGTGTCTGCGTGTCTGCCTGTCTGACAGTCAGATAAAACTGAAAATCATTCCAAACAGGAAACTTACTGTTTTTAGCGACATCATAAAGGACACAAACAATAGGCACGAATAATTAATGTAACGTGTTAAATATGGTGGTGTAAAAGACAATGCATCAATAGTGGTAAACTGAAATAATTTTTTTTGAACAGCTTTTAAAACCTATTATATTTCAATCGAATTATATACTTTGGTCCACATGCACCAAACACGTTAAATCACCTAATCATTATTTCTAAAAAAAAAGCCTTCAGTTTTGCAGTATTTGGACCAAATTTTAGGCTATCTCAACCAATAAAATTTGCAGTTCCCGCTATCCGGCGGGGGAATATCGATGTTGAGATAAAATCGCGGCTCACAGTAAATATACAATAGATCGTGATCGGAAACACAAAGCAAGAGTTTAAAAGACTCTTCCTCTGTCCTTTTTCTCAAGACTGCATGGGGTAAGATGTTCTGTGAACTCTCTAATTTGAGTGGTAATGACCCAGAGTAATTCTAACACTGGCAATTGCATAGGATGTCACAAGTATGTGCCATCCATTGGGACCATACTCCGTACAGAGCGTCGGTGCTGCCGAAGCAGTCTCCTGGGCTATTGGACACAATCCTGGACGGGTCGCCACTCCGACGCAGGATACTCGAATAGCTCAATCATCCCCACAAGCTGGTACTCATTTTGCCGACCTCAGAAGGATAACAGGCCGAGTCAATCCCACCTGGTTATTAATTCAACGGCTAACAGGATTTGAACTCAGGACCTTAGGATCCCAAGCCTGCCACCCTAACCATTAAGCCAACACCAGGCATAAGTATGTACCCAAATTGTAAAAAATATTTTGAAAATATTTGTCGGTATAAATATCAAATATAGTGAATTTGGGAGAGTAAGCATTCAAATTGCTTGTAGCAAATGCATTTTGACATTTCTAATACATATATATTGTTATAGATTCAGCGGTGGCAGGATTTGCACCCGACTCTTGACCCCAGTGTTAAGGATTCGGACGAGTGATGTCAATCACACCCGACTCTGTCTTGAACAGCCAAATGTTGAAGATTCGGCGTACTTAACAGCACCGCCGTCTCCAGGTTATAACGCCGGCTGGTTCGGCACAGGCCTCGAGTCACGCGCCTCGAATCGCGATACCAACGTAACCTGGACTTACCAGTTGGGGAATAGACCCGCGGTTACAGACTGGTTTTGTCAGAGACCGAGCGAATTCTGCAGTCTGTAACCATTTTGGTTTTATAATACCAATCTGAGGCGAATTGTTTCTCAGCACGGCATGAACAAACCCAAAGCGGCAACTTCATACGGATCAGCCAGATTTATTGGGGACGCGTCGGGGAACACAACACAACCAAGCATGCAGGACAATGTTATAATCAATCTATAACCCATTCTTAACTAGGGAGCTACGGATTACGGGTTTCAAAAGGGACCCTAGCGAGATAAACCTTAGACAACATGCAGACAAGACACGGCCAGCATGCAGACAAGACACAGAGTACTTGGTGATGCTTCATGGACGAGAGGAAAAGTGTCAAAGGCCCGAATTCCTTGTGATTGACTCACGCCAGATTATGGAACTGACAACTCGACTTGATGATTTTTTGCACGACCCTCCATCGGCACATGTGACGGCCCTATATTTTAGTGAGCAGTAGATCGCCTGCAGGCTGCTTTATATCCACAGCTGTTTGCATGGATGATGGGCGAGTGCCTCTGAGGAGTGAAAATCATGGAAACGAAATGCTTTATTTCTAGATTTAGTCAATTTATTGGTGCATAATACATTTTGCTGAGTTTGAATATTTCTGTAAGAAATTTAAGAGATGAAACTTTGACGTTAAATATTTGCTGCGAGAGAATGGGTGGAAGTGCCCGACTATTTTAGAAGGGTCCAGCCAGGGTAGAGCGATAAAAGGAACGCATTGAGAGAGCACGCCATGCATATCATGTTGCAGAGGGATAGTCACAAAAATGTATCAATTTAATTGTTTATTACCTCCGCTACCGAAGGTGGATGGAGGTTATGTTTTCACCCCTGTCTGTCTGTCTGTCTGTCTGTGAGCAGGATATCTGAAAAAAAATTATGGACGGATTCGGACGATATTTGGTGGACAGGTTGGGTAGGGACAAGAACATGCAGACTACATTTTGATTAAGGTCCGGATCTGGATCCGGCTTATCAGTGGGATACAAAACGTAAACTGTTCAGCCTGGTGGAGGTATGCGCTCTAGCGAGTGCCGTTCTAATTAAATCTGCTATTGTTTATGTAAGACCATATCATTTGTAACCAGACTTGGTAGCGTAATGGTTAGAGTGTCCCCTCTGGGGCTGGGAGGTTGGCAGTTCAAACCCTGGTTGAGTCGTACCTAAAACTAAAAATGATATGTGTGCTTCCGTGCTTGACACTTGGCCTTTAGAAGGATAGAATATGGGCAAACGATGCTGGGGAAGGCAATGACAAACCTCCCGTTTAACCCTAACCACGAAACTGCTTTGAAGCACCAATGCTCTGTGAAGATGTATGATACATCAAAATACAATTTATATAATAAATAAAAGAGTTCAACCCAAACCAGGAAACTGCTTTTGAAGCACCAATGCTCTGTGAAGATGTATGATCATCAAAATACAATTTATATAATAAATAAAAGAGTTCATAAGGTTTTTTTTATGATAAACAAATGTTTTGAAATGTCTCCTCTAACTTGTGCACATTTACAGATACGTTCGGAATAGTTTCTGACTGCAGACTGAAGTGTTTCCGTGAAAGTGGAAATAACAGCTCGTTTCAGCATCTTTGAGTTCAGGAATTTTCATTGGGAAAACATTTTCCATCACAACCTGCACATAGAAAAGCCTAAAGGTGAGAGGTCAGGAGAACTTGGAGGCCAAGGAGATCCAGATGGGTGGAAATGAATGTGCCAGGAAGTGATTATTGAGACACTGAACGAACAAGCGAGCTATGTGCAGTTGCTCCGTCCTGTTGAAACCAAGCACCAGGAACGTTTCTCACATGACTCCAGAAAAAATGTGTTCAACATGTGTACGTAACGTTCCTCACATGACTCCAGAAAAAATGTGTCATACATGTGTACGTAACGTTCCACATTCACAGGCACCCCTTCCTCAGTATCCTGATCTTCAAAAAAGGTATGGACCGTAACTGTGGTGATTACTGAGACCGCACCATATTGTTATTTTGGGGAATGGAGAGGTAACTCAACAAAGTGCACTGGTATCTCCATGTCCCGAAACTGATAATTCTGTTTGTTTATGACACCATTCAAGTATAACGACATTCGTCACTGAAAACTCTCATCAATGTTGATTCCTGTTTGATCAATAATCCTCGACTGAATTGCACACACAATTCATGACGTTGATGCTCGTCATCTGAGGTTAACTGCTGTTTCAAGTGGATTTTGTGAAGGAAAACCTCTGGATCAGACTTCAACACTAATGACACTGCTTTGAGACACTCCAATTTCATGTGGAAATGTATCTTTGTTGATTGTGTACGGTGACACGCAATCACTTTGCAAATTATATTTACTGTCTCTGGAGTTCGAATATTCCTCGATGTCCAGTGTCCTGCATTATTGTGCATCACAGAGGCCGTCCCTCTTCACTTTGAAACGATACGACATAAAGTTTCGAGCTTGGTGCATTATGTCTCAGGAATGTGCATTACACGCTGCGCTCCGCAAAATCATTGATTTCAGCTCTGCATTCTTCCAAACAATGAATATTCACTCCTGTTGTTCGTTGCATCATGGGCTACATGTATATATATATATATATAGACATATATATAACATATATATAGTGTTGCGAAAATGGCCCTTAGTGTGTTATTAAATATAGTATTAGCCCAGATCCCCCATTAAATGCATGTTTAGCCAGGTTGTTCGGTAAATGGACGTTACAGTGTGTCGGGAGGTGTAGGAGGCATGTTTTTTGTTCGTGCAGTGGTGGTGTACCGAGAGGTTCTTCTTTGTTCCCCTCTCCGAACGAGTCTCTGCCCAGTGCCCTGGGAGGAGCAGTCGGCTGGGAGGTGAGCGAGCGCCGAAAAGGCGTGGTGGAACTGAGAGCGCCGAGAGGTGGTGCGATCGGCTGGACAGGGGACGGCTGTGTTGTTTGCGATCGGCTTTCGTGAGGAGCGAGCCGAAAGAAAGGCAGGAAGGGACTGCATGAGGTCTGTCTGCTATCTGCTGAGGGAGTAACTGAACCTGGGGGTCGAGTCGGCGATCCACCGAGGGAGTAACTGAGCCTGAGTGTCGAGTGAGGATTCTGCTGTATAGAAACGACTAGTGGAGGCTGCAATCTGCTTCGAGGAACTGGCTGCTGTGTGAGTCGGCGATCGACTTTATGAGGAGGTCATCGACAGGTTCAACCTGCGTCTAACCACGGAGCCTCTGTCCTTACTGCGGCATGGCCCGACACGTCTTGTGGTCCCATCGATCGCCTGCGGAGCCCAACACCCCAATTGGCCTAACCTGTGAACAGGCCAGGCCTGGACTTGGATGCTGGACCTTGTGAAAAGCCAGCTGGAGCATACATAGATCTTCCATCTTGGGCCGTCGACCTCGTGGGTCTGGACCCGCAGAGGCTGCGTGCGCGGCGGTGCCGGGAGAAGAAAAAGGACGACGCCGCCATCTTGCACGCGGCGTGCTCGAACCGGGTGCTCGAATCCGTTGACATCGGCTTGTCACGAGCCGCATTCGGC
>CM068952.1:24820859-24833490 GCA_035128595.1 Eptatretus atami | reverse complement strand
CGCCGCGTGGCAAGATGGCGGCGTCGTCCTTTTTCTTCTCCCGGCACCGCCCGCGCACGCAGCCTCTGCGGGTCCAGACCCCACGAGGTCGACGGCCCAAGATGGAAGATCTATGGTATGCTCCAGCTGGCTTTTCACAAGGTCCAGCATCCAAGTCCAGGCCTGGCCTGTTCACCAGGTTAGGCCAAATTGGGGTGTTGGGCTCCGCAGGCGGAATGGGACCACAAGACGTGTCGGGCCATGCCGCAGTAAGGACAGAGGCTCCGTGGTTAGACGCAGTTGAACCTGTCGATGACCTCCTCATAAAGTCGATCGCCGACTCACACAGCAGCCAGTTCCTCTCGAAGCAGATTGCCTCCCACTAGTCGTTTCTATACAGCAGAATCCTCACTCGACACTCAGGCTCAGTTACTCCCTCGGTGGATCGCCGACTCGACCCCCAGGTTCAGTTACTCCCTCAGCAGATAGCAGACAGACCTCATGCAGTCCCTTCCCTGCCTTTCTTTCGGCTCGCTCCTCACGAAAGCCGATCGCAAACAACACAGCCGTCCCCTGTCAGCCGATCGCACCACCTCTCGGCGCTCTCAGTTCCCTTTTCGGCGCTCGCTCACCTCCCAGCCGACTGCTCCTCCCAGGGCACTGGGCAGAGACTCGTTCGGAGAGGGGAACAAAGAAGAACCTCTCGGTACACCACCACTGCACGAACAAAAACATGCCTCCTACACCTCCCGACACACATGTAACGTCCATTTACCGAACAACCTGGCTAAACATCATTAATGGGGGATCTGGGCTAATACTATATTTAATAACACACTAAGGGCCATTTTTGCCAACACTTATATATATGTATATATATGTCTATATATATATATATATACATGTAGCCCATGATGCAACGAACAACAGGAGTGAATATTCATTGTTTGGAAGAATGCAGAGCTGAAATCAATGATTTTGCGGAGCGCAGCGTGTAATGCACAATTCCTGAGACATAATGCACCAAGCTCGAAGACTTTATGTCGTATCGTTTCAAAGTGAAGAGGGACGGCCTCTGTGATGCACAATAATGCAGGACACTGGACATCCGAGGAATATTCGAACTCCAGAGACAGTAAATATAATTTGCAAAGTGATTGCGTGTCACCGTACACAATCAACAAGATACATTTCACATGAAATTGGAGTGTCTCAAAGCAGTGTCATTAGTGTTGAAGTCTGATCCAGAGGTTTTCCTTCACAAAATCCACTTGAAACAGCAGTTAACCTCAGATGACGAGCATCAACGTCATGAATTGTGTGTGCAATATTATTGATCAAACAGGAATCAACATTGATGAGAGTTTTCAGTGACGAATGTCGTATACTTGAATGGTGTCATAAACAAACAGAATTATCAGTTTCGGGGACATGGAGATACCAGTGCACTTTGTTGAGTTACCTCTCCATTCCCCCAAAATAACAATATGGTGCGGTCTCAGTAATCACCACAGTTACGGTCCATACCTTTTTTGAAGATCAGGATACTGAGGAAGGGGTGCCTGTGAATGTGGAACGTTACGTACACATGTTGAACACATTTTTTCTGGAGTCATGTGAGGAACGTTACGTACACATGTTGAACACATTTTTTCTGGAGTCATGTGAGAAACGTTCCTGGTGCTTGGTTTCAACAGGACGGAGCAACTGCACATAGCTCGCTTGTTCGTTCAGTGTCTAATATATTCTGGCAACATTCATTTCCACCCATCTGGATCTCCTTGGCCTCCAAGTTCTCCTGACCTCTCACCTTTAGGCTTTTCTATGTGCAGGTTTGTGATGGAAAATGTTTTCCCAATGAAAATTCCTGAACTCAAAGATGCTGAAACGAGCTGTTATTTCCACTTTCACGGGAAACACTTCAGTCTGCAGTCAGAAACTATTCCGAACGTATCTGTAAATGTGCACAAGTTAGAGGAGGACATTTCAAAACATTTGTTATCATAAAACAAAACCTTATGAACTCTTTTATTTATTATATAAATTGTATTTTGATGCATCATACATCTTCACAGAGCATTGGTGCTTCAAAAGCAGTTTCCTGGTTTGGGTTGAACTCTTTTATTTATTATATAAATTGTATTTTGATGTATCATACATCTTCACAGAGCATTGGTGCTTCAAAAGCAGTTTCGTGGTTAGGGTTAAACGGGGAGGTTTGTCATTGCCTTCCCAGCATCGTTTGCCCATATTCTATCCTTCTAAAGGCCAAGTGTCAAGCACGGAAGCAGCACATATCATTTTTAGTTTTAGGTACGACTCAACCAGGGTTTGAACTGCCAACCTCCCAGCCCCAGAGGGGACACTCTAACCATTACGCTACCAAGTCTGGTTACAAATGATATGGTCTTACATAAACAATAGCAGATTTAATTAGAACGGCACTCGCTAGAGCGCATACCTCCACCAGGCTGAACAGTTTACGTTTTGTATCCCACTGATAAGCCGGATCCAGATCCGGACCTTAATCAAAATGTAGTCTGCATGTTCTTGTCCCCTACCCAACCTGTCCACCAAATATCGTCCGAATCCGTCCATAATTTTTTTTTCAGATATCCTGCTCACAGACAGACAGACAGACAGACAGGGGTGAAAACATAACCTCCATCCACCTTCGGTAGCGGAGGTAATAAACAATTAAAATTGAATACATTTTGTGACTATCCCTCTGCAACATGATATGCATGGCGTGCTCTCTCAATGCGTTCCTTTTATCGCTCTACCCTGGCTGGGACCCTTCTAAAATAGTCGGGCACTTCCACCCATTCTCTCGCAGCAAATATTTAACGTCAAAGTTTCATCTCTTAAATTTCTTACAGAAATATTCAAAACTCAGCAAAATGTATTATGCACCAATAAATTGACTAAATCTAGAAATAAAGCATTTCATTTCCATGATTTTCACTCCTCAGAGGCGCTCGCCCATCATCCATGCAAACAGCTGTGGATATAAACAGCTGCATGCCAGGCGATCTACTGCTCACTAAAATATAGGGCCGTCACATGTGCCGATGGAGGGTCGTGCAAAAAATCATCAAGTCGAGTTGTCAGTTCCATAATCGGCTGAGTCAATCACAAGGAGCCGAGCCATTCAACAATGGCGTTCAGTGAAGACATGATAATGAGCCAGCCCTCAGCAGCTCACACAGCATTGCCAGCAGCACAAACATCTCCCACTTTTTCAGTTACAGAAGTCAGGGGGCATGAAGCCATTTTTGTTCCCTACCCATTGCTTTTGTTTTTTTAACGAGTTTGAAGGTCATTTTATTATTTTGCTACTCCACAATCCCACCATTACCTCCTTTGGGCAGGCCTTGGACTCTAAAAGAGATTTTATCATTAAGTACTTTTTGTACGCAGCGGATGGCCGCGACTGACCTCTGAGGTGTCTACTCTGATTTTGAATCGAAGCTCAGCTCAGCTACACACCGTCACCGTGGTGTTTCACAGGCAGGGCGATACATAAAGGAAAGGACTCTTTTGCTCCGGCAAAGGGTTAACGCCCGAAATATCAGCGTCTTGCTTCCTCGGTGGATAACATAACTCAATGTGTCGATGTTATCTATTGTTCAACCTTAAGAAAGCTCTGGAAAAAAACAAATAGAACAAAATCAATAATGCTGGGGGAAGCCTTCATCCTGCAGTGGACGAACTAGTCTGGACAAATCAACATAAGCAACTTTTGCTTCAATTGATTGCAATGGAGTAGTCAAGTTTGTAAACCTTCTCGACCCCTTTCATTGAGAAAAAATAAATAAATCCCATTTTAACAACATTGAACAGGCAAGTGTGGAATACTTTTTGACTACATATTCGAGCTTCGTGCACAAAGAAACATGGAAGAATCTTTTTAAATTGCTTTTCCAAATGAGCAATGTAGACAATTGTCAGTGAAGACTCGCTGCAGCACTCTAAATGAGAATACGCTTCATAATAAGATAAGGTTGCATTAAATTATCTGGATGGTAATCCCTGAGGAATAAATCATCCTGCTTTCACAAGTTTATTACAAAATAACACCCCGAGATTTAATGTTGCATTCGGGAGGGATTTTATTCACACATTGGAGATAATGCGCAATGGGAAATGATTAAAATAACCTTAGGTACCAGGTTTGTGCAGTATTTTACTATTTGCTTTTGGAAGATCATTCTGGGAGTCCTTGCAGTTTAGACTACACTGTGGATTCATAATACATAACAAAGTTCCTAAATTTGGTGAAAAAGCTTCAAAAAAAAAAAAAATTTGGAAAATTTTATTCCAATTAACTGATTGTATGTATGTGTGTATATATATATATATATATATATATATATATATATATATATATATATATATATATATATATATATATATATTGTTGCGGATCCGGGTGGCGGGATTCTCGCCCGACTTGGCGCCACCCTCACCACCACCGTCTCCGGGGTTTATAACGCCGGCCGGCTCAGCGCAGGCCTCGGGTCACGCGTCTTCAATCGCGATACCAACGTAATCCTTGTACCTTGCCAGTTTGGTCTAGTAGGAAGATAGGGGTCCCATGCACCCCATGATACATTTTTTTAACCTGTATTTTTACAATCCCTGAGGTGTGTGGGAACAGAATTTCCTTTGTTCCCATTCCAAAAAATGTCCCATGTGGTCGTTTAGCCATTTTTTGTCCGCCATCTTGGATTTCTGTGGACGCAAAAGTAAGGGGTAGGGGTAATATAAAGGACCTTTTCGCATAGAAAGAAATTAGTTACAGGTACAAATTAGGTATCATTGGAAAGGGTATGACCTGCACTATCAACAGAACCCGTCAATTATTCAATTAGGCATCGATGACGTCATCAGGGGTCAAAAGGTCACGTTAAAGGGCCACCAAGTCAAATTTCACGCCCATCCTCTTTTCATCCACCCTGCACCTAAGTGAATGAATCTTTTGGATTCTACTTTGCTTGAAGGAAAGTGTACATGTATAGGCAGTTTTTAAAACTAAAACAAATTATTTAACTTCAGTCAACATCATTAACCCTTTCCGCAAAAATACCGAAAATATTGAAAAAATGAATTTTTGTAATAAGTTTCCTGTGAAATTGCAGTTTGACACATATTTGTTTTCTCTGCCTTTTTGTTATGGTAAAAGGCTTTACATGTTCCAATGAGTCCTGAAATACAGTCTATGTATCATTCTCTTGGTATTTTCACTTCCACTCCTTACTAATTGATAGGAATATGCATTATATAGAGATCGTGTGTTAACGACTTACTATAATACGCAGGCCCACAACTAATTAATGTTGAAACATTTATACGACTGCCAAAAGTCTCAATGTTCATATTTTAATCTAGTCTTCGTTATCACTGAGAAGTTTCATAGTCACTATCTTGGCTGGACTGTTCTTCCTCAATGTCACATCACACTGTTCCTTCTCTTCCGTAGTCTTCTCAACTAAGTCTATCAAGGTAGGGGGAAGTACTGGCCGCACGACCACACTGGCTCCAAAACACCCTCATCATTTTCTTCCAACCTCTGTCAGGATCATATGGCTTTGGAGACCAGAAGATTGGAATATCTGCTCGCTTGTAGATAGCAAGGCGATGGTTCACTCGACCAATGTGTGGGATAAGGTTGTCTCGGCAAGGTGGCAACCGGGAGAGGTCAATCTTAGATTTGGTGTCAGTTGCTCATCTTCCCCAACCATCTTCCTCAACATGATTCCACGTACAGTGTCAATAGATTTCTGTCTGGAGTAGCCGTACATCAGACATGTGAATGCCTCAATATCATCAATCGTTTCGGCTTTACAGACATTCATCCCCAAGTTTTCTGAAAGGAGATGAGTACAATTATATGAATTGCCACACAAAAGTTAAAAGAAACTGTGATAGTCAGGGGATTTCATAGATAATAAAACAAATACCTGAAAGCTTCATGATAAATTGGATGACGTTGTAACTTCTTGAGGGGTCCGATCTTGCCCTTTCCCTTGAAAGAACTTGTTACGTCTTCCCCGGTGAACACGTACAGGCCCAGGACCATCTTACAGTTGTGGCACCCATGGATTCTGCCATTCGACTTATGTTGACAATCTGACGATGTTTACCAGTTCCGATGTCAAGAAAGATGGTAAACCTGTTGTGTTAGCATAAAACAGGAGGATGAAAATATATCGGTGTCTGGTGTCCTGATACAGCTGACTTGTAACCCAGTTTGGCTGCATACTTCAGGTACAGCACAATCCTTGTGTCTGTTTCCTCCTGATTTGACGTCAACTCATGAATTTCTTGTGCTGTAACCTGAAAAGATATAATGTGGAATTTATCATACTGCAAAGGAGGATGTGTTTAGGTAACTTCCACTCTCCGTTCGTCACAGCACGGCAGATGTCCTGGAAAAGAAACCAATGGATCTTAGAGAGAAATAATTTACATTTTCATGAGATAGAAAGCACTAAAAATAGATACAATTTGGAGGACTAGCGATATTGTCCCAAAGATGTTGAAAGCAAAGGTGGTTAAAACTCACCTGAGCTACTGAAAGCACCAGACGTCGGCTCTTTTCAGACTTTTCCACATCTGCTTCACCCAGGATAAGAGTCGACAGGAACTTCACCACGGTCTGTTGGAGGTATTCTTCTGATGCCCTGGCATCCAGCTCATCAGCTGTAGGAGGCCAAGGAAGTGGTGTTGACTCCGTTGAACATCCTCTGAACAACACTGCGCAAGTGCAAGGCAACATCCTCAAACTTGTCTTTGGAACCAAGCCTATATGCATAAGTAACTGCTTCCGCAACAGAGATGCTTGTGCTGTACACCAGGTTGTAGGTTATACATCCCCTGTCCCCAGGAAACACTTTTGTGAAAGCAATGCACTCATTGATTTGTGTCTATGAAGTCGGGTCTTCAGCTTATCACTTCTGAAATCTGATTTGGAAATCCACAGCGTTCAAGTTCTTGGACGTATAGGTGGCGGAGTGTTCCAAGTTGCACGACCTCCTTCTGCCAATTACCCTCTCACGTATAAAATCCAGAACTACATTAAATGAGCTTTGATGAGCTTCAAGCTTTTCATCTTGCTTGTTTTCAATACTTCTGTTGGCTTGATCACTAAATAATTCACATGTCTCAGTTTGAATGAACTACGACAGGATTTATGGAAACGAGCCTCTCTTGCAAACAAATCTTCGCCTGCCACCTTGCGATGTAACGATTGTCTCCTATTTCTAGGGCTTGGATTCAATAGAGTCCAACTGCTTCCTTTCCCTTGAAAGATGCAAACTGGAACAACGTTCAGTCCTTCCGGAAACTTTCGTCTCAAGCATTTCACAGAAAATACATTCTGGTGGAAAAATGTTCTTGGAAGAGGTTGATGGTTTACGAGGGGATCGAATTGTTGAGGGTTCATCGTCTGGTACGACACATTTCAAATGATCCTGATGTTTGGTAAAGGCTTGATAGCATCCCGGTGATAGCCTGTCATTTCTAGGTCCACACCATCAAGATTGTCTGGAATTAACCTACACACAGCTTCCAACGAGCGGGTGAATCATGAGACTGAAGGAGCCGTTTCTCACGAAGATTATGTAACATCTCAAGCTTTTCCTGGGGAGGACCCCTTATATTGTGTAGTGGTATAAATTCACCATGCTGTATGCCACTCACATGTAAAATACATACAGGAGGAGGCATCTGCAGTTCCTCTAAATTGCAACCATGATCAGTTCGGCGTTACTTTGCCTTTGACATGATGAAGCCACCACCACCAGTTAACTACAACTAACGTGCACTACCACCACTGGAGCACTAATCCATAATAGGTGTTACCTGAAAAAAAAGACAATTATCCACCACCAATAAACTACAGCTACAAGCAGGTATGCATGCCAGCAGATATTCAATACAACCACCAAAGCATTAATCAAAATCACAGTTGTCTGCACGTCTGTAACAAAAAAAGACAACACTGTCAGTTGACGAAATTTAACACCACACTAAAGTGTTAAGGTAGTTACAATGGCCTCACCTGTAACAAAAAAAGAATGTTAATAACCATAGCCATAAACTATAAATAAACAGTGAAATTAATCATTCGTATGCGAAGGACACACTCACACAGTAAACTCAATACAGAACCGCATTTTCTCAATATTTTCGGTATTTGGGAAAGGGTTAATGATGTTGTACTGAAGTTAAATAATTTGTTAGTTTTAAAAACTGCCTATACATGTACACTTTCTTCAAGCAAAGTAGAATCCAAAAGATTCATCCACTTAGGTGCAGGGTGGATGACAAAGAGGATGGGCGTGAAATTTGACTTAGTGGCCCTTTAACGTGACCTTTTGACCCTGATGACGTCATCGATGCCCTAATTGAATAATTGACGGGTTCTTGTGATAGTGCAGGTCATTACCTTTCCAATGATACTATATTTGTACCTGTAACTATTTCTTTCTATGCGAAAAGGTCCTTTATTTACCCCTAACCCTTACTTTTGCGTACCAAGAAACCCAGATGGTGGACAAAAAAAACGGCAACGACCCACATGGGACATTTTTGGAATGGGAACAAAGGATTCTGTTCCCACACACCTCAGGGATTGTAAAAATGCAGGTGTAAAAAAATGTATCATGGGGGTGCATGGGACCCCTATCTTCCTCCTCAACTATATACATAGTTCCTGAAAGAAAATGCAATTCCAGATAAGAAATCCACACCACTGCTTTCATGACATGTCAGACATTCCTTTATTTCATTTTTAAAAATGTAAAGTAAAGCTGAATCAAAAGCAAAAAATAAAATGTATAAATCACCTGTGAACACTGAACACTTCATGTGTTAAGAGAGAGTGTGAAGCAGCACTAACTCCATCCCACATCAGCAGGAGCAAGCGAAGCCTGCAGGAGCTTCACATCACGGAATAGTTGCAAACTACTGGTCCCATGAGCAGCAACAACCTTTCGTGACCCTGTAATATCTCTTCCCCGTTTGACAATCTTTCCCTTTTTTACGGTTTCTGCTTCTCCACGTTCCATTTTTCCTCCTTTTGGGTTACCAGAATCTCTGGACTCTGCTCCAACCCCACCCCTACCTCCCTCTTTCCTCAGCACACTCCCTCTTCCACGAGTTTCTCGATGCATCTTCCTGAGCTGCAGTAAATAAAAAAAGAAGACGACAATAAATTATCAAAAAGTATGTTAAAATAGACAATCTTAAGATTAAAAACAAAACAAAACATCAATTGTTTCCTCAAATAAACCATATGAAGTGGATCGAATAAGTTTGTGGCCTTGCATAAAAAAAAAGCAATGCTTGATGTTAATCAAACTTATTTTAATCCTTCGACAACAATACACATCTTTTTGTGGAACAAGAACCCTAATTTTAATTTCACTCGTGCGATGTACTTTGTGATAAACAATGACATGTCCTTCCATCTGCAACTCCGTCCATCCCTGATGTTTACATTAATCACCCCGAAAAAAAATCAATAGTTACAACATCTGCATAGACCTGATACATTAAAGGATTATGAAAAATATGAGCAATTTTATTTTTTTTAATGCCATTATGATGTTTTTTTTTAATAGGCAATGCTCATCGACAACCATAATTATTATGGCCGTCTGTGTAACCACCTACCTAAGAGCTAAAGCTGTTCTATCCCACCTTTCCGGTCAGGGCTTCAAACAGGTGTGACACCACTGTGCACATCATTCCCCACCCGTACCCACTATCCTTTCTACCCCCATCGATCCTGCCGAGCCTAACTTACTTCCCTCTTACTCTTCAGGTTGCTGTTCCCCTCCCCTGCCATTATTCTTCTTCTTTCTATCTCTTTTTCTTTTCCTGTTCATTCATTCTCTTGCTCGAGTTCAACTGTTGCCCCACTATTCATATTCTTGTCCTCCATGAGCCTCAATATTGTTAGTGGGGTGGGGCAAAACAATAGTCCAAATTGCATTATGGTGTTGTTGACATCAGTGATCCAAATGAGATGAAATAATTTCAGAAAAATGAAAATAGTTTCTCCAAAAACAATTGTAAACAAAAAAAAAAGGCTTGCATCTTTTGGTGCAATCTTAAGGTTTTGAGTTATGTTATTGATTATGAAGTGAGGTGCCTCATTATCAATTAAATATGTAAAGCTCCCACCAGTGTCAAGAACTATTTTAATTTCCATAAAATCTCACCCTCGTTGATCTCATGACATTTAAGACTCCGCCTAAGACGTCCAACTCACCTCAGTGAATCTCCCCAGAGCAGTCAGTTGTGCTATCTTATTCTCAAGACGAGTTGTTATGGCAGCCAGCTCTGCATTAAGCTCATCTCGTCGCTGTGGAGGAGCACATTCCACTCTGCTTTTCAACTGCTGCTGCTCCCTGATCACATTTGTAACGAGTAAGAGGATATGGAATATGTCACATGCACAGAAGGATTTAGTTTGTGGCCTTGCATTAACAAAAAAAAGCAATACTTCATATTAATCAAACTTATTCTAATCCTTCCACAGCAATACACATCTTGTCACAGGTCGACAAGAGCTCTGCATGGTTGTTGTTGTTGCTGTTGTTGCAATTCTTCTTGGGGAGGGGGGGGGTCGATGTTTGAAATGTGCACCAATTGAATATACAGCATTTGGACCCCACCCACATTTATTGCTCGACTCCACCACCATGGCACCCAGAGGAAATAATATGGCTGCCATTTTGGTTTTCCAGTGGCTAATACATCAGGGCCAATAGGACGCTGCTGATAATACACTGCCTGGGTTTGCTGCATCAGATTTTCCATTGGCTTTGTTTGGGTCGAGTGTTATTCATGATGAGGGACCGCGGAAAATCTAATCATCTGTCGAATAAACATTAGAAGTAAGGTTTAATCAACACCATCAGCATGCACCTCCCCAAAGCCGTTCCCTGTGGTCATTTTGGTAAACATCATCCGATTTCCATCAGCTTTGATACTCACGACCCACATGTGAGCTTTGATACCCACATGTGTCTTTCGCTACCACTTCCACGACGGAGTAAAATATGCTTCACTCAAGATCAAAACTGGACCACCACTTGGTGGAAGTCGTGTGCTCAATTTACATGTTCTTTTGAAAGATTTCCCAATCAACCTTGATGTACAATTTATTTGTTCTCCGGAAAATAAATGTATAGGAAACTAAAAGCGTGAACGAGAGGTCACCATGTCACCGGGAGGTGGTGTTTCCAGTGGCATTATGTAACGCTATTAACCAATGACTATTTTGTTTACCTCTGTAATAGTCACAATTTTACATTCACATCTTACAGAATAAAAACAACGCAAAATAAATGAGGGAAAATTGTAGTGTGTGGTACTGTATTGTATTTACGTCACAGGTTGTGACCACAGTGTGGTCATTTTTGTTGTGGAATAATCACCCCAATTTTAATGACATTGACATTACATTTGTTGGATGAAATGTATGGATTCTTTACTGTGCAGTGATAAGTTCTGTTTGGCAGACTAATAATGGACAGAAAATAGGGAAAGGGATGAGGGAGGGGGGGTTGGGGAGGAAGCACAACCAACAAAATAAGAAGGTTGGGTTAGGAAGGGATAATGGGTAGAAAGGTCAGGTCAGGTCAGGTATGTGACCATGTGCCGGATAAGCGCGTCCCTGCGTCCACTTTCCGCCAGTACTCCAGGGGCATCCGTCTGGTCACCCCCCCAGGCAGATGCCTGGCCCATCTCCATCTCCTTGAGATGCTGATCAACCTGCTGCAACCACGAGGCATGCGGTCGGCCCATTGGCCTCCTCCACTCACGAGGCTCCCTCGCTGAGAGTACCTGGTGAGTAGGATCAGCATCAGCAAAACGACCCACATGTCCATACAGCCGCAGCTGACGCTCACGGACAATGCAGGTAACAAATCTCATTTGATTCCCTCTCAGCAAACGCTCGTTGGAGACAAAGTCCGACCAGCGAGAGACATGGATTCTCCGAAGAGACCTGGTACCAAAGGAATCAAGTCTCCGTCTCAGATCCCTGGTCAGAATCCAAGTCTCACATCCATAGAGCAAGACTGGAAGCACCGAGGACCTGAAGACTCGAAATTTCGCCCTCCTGCACAGGTACCGGCAGCGCCACACCCCATGATCCAGTGAATCCATGACTCCCCAGGCCCGACCCAGACGTCTATTGACCTCTGGCTCACAGCCAGAAGAGACATGAATATCGCTGCCAAGGTAAGTGAATCTCTCCCCAACCTCAACATCCTCACCACAAACAGGTACAGACAAGATAGCAACATCCAAGATATCATTGAAAGCTTGGATCTTAGTTTTGACCCAGGAAACCCATAATCCCAGCGGCTCAGACTCCTCATTCAGCACTTCGAGGGCCCCAAACAGGAGTTCCATAGTCTCCGCAAAGATGACTGCATCATCTGCGAAATTAAGGTCAGATATCTTGACATTCCCAAAGGATGCACCGCAGCTTGATCTCTCTGACATCCTCCCCAGAATCCAGTCATTACAAGCGTTGAAAAGTGTGGGGGCCAGAACATACTCATGACAAACTCCAGTAACAACTAGAAATGAGTTGGAGATGGTACCACCACATCTCACAGCACTCTCA
>CM068952.1:24790619-24820849 GCA_035128595.1 Eptatretus atami | reverse complement strand
ATAGTTCAGACATCAGATTGATCAGTTTTGGTTGCACCCCACAAAGACCAAGACTCCTCCAGACGGAATCCCGATTCACTGAATCGAACGCTTTACAGAGATCAACATCGGCTGCAAGCAGCACCTGCCGAAACTCTCGTCTGCATTCAATGAGGACCCGAAGGGCAAGTATACGGTCAATCGTTGACCTCTTTGGTGTAAAGCCTGACTGCTCTGGGTGTCGGTGCTCAAGCAGATGGTGGTGAACCCTATCAAGAATTATCCAAGCAAAGACCTCGTCCGGCAATGAGAGCAACGTCACCCCTCGGTAGTTGTTGCAGTCCTGGCGATCACCCTTCCCAGAGAGGGACAACAAGGCCCCTCTTCCAGTCAGTTGGGATGATGCCTGTGTTCCAGACAGAGCACAGAACTGCATGCAACGACACGAGTACAGCATTTCCACCAGCCTTGAGAAGTTCAGCATGGATGCCACAGACCCCAGGAGCTTTACCCCATTTCATCCGGTTCACCGCAGCCTGTGTTTCCACAAACGAAGGTGGATCAGAGTTGATTGGAGGGTCAGCAACAGGGATAGTAACACCTCTGACATCAAACTCAACAGCTGGTCGATCAGCCTGGTACAGTCGCTCAAAGTAACCGGCCCAGAGGGCCTTCACTTCAGACTCCTCTGTCAAGAGCCAACCACCCTCTGCTCTCACTGCAGTACACCGAGGGATGGGCTTGGAGGAACGCAATGCGCAAATTCCTGTTTTACATCGAATATTTTCAAACACATTCTCTCTGCAAAACATTCAGTGCACAAATTTCCTGTTTTTCAAACACTTTTACACAGAGAATTTGAACACCCCACGCGTCAGTAAGCGGATTTATTTATTTATTTTTGTGCACAATGTCGAGGCTCGAATGAGAGCGAACACACAGAACGTCCAACAAGGGGAGCGGGAGACAAGAGGGACGGGAGAGGGAATGAAAAAAACAGTGTGGAACAGAGACAGGAGGAGATCTGTGGAAGGGAGAGGGATGGGGTGGGGTACACGGGGAAAACAAGATGGACACTACAGGGAATTTCAGGAAGGAAAGCAGGGAATTTGAAGGAGGTGGGTTTGGGATGGATTAGCGGGGGTAGAAAAGATTGTGGTTTTGGATGGGGGAAGGATAACAGATGGTGGTGAACAGCTGTTTTGAAGACCTGGAGAGAAGAGTGGGATTGAAGAGAGTGTGGGAGTTTGTTTTACTTGAAGAGAGTGAAGAGAAACGGATTCACGTTGACTTGCTCACCCGATCGGCAAACATTCCGAGCAATGGTTTCTGTCGCGTTTTCGTTAACAATTGTACAATTTACTGCAGAAAATATCACACTCTGAAACTTATTATTTAGTTATGCAATTTATTGTCTTAAACGATAGATAAGTAGATTCTGAGCACGAGTCAAGGCCCTGATTTCTGAGAAAAAATAAACAAAAGTATTGACTTGTACACCAAAAAATACTGCTACCTAAGTTGTGGAGAGTCCCCCAAGCCTTGTAAATATTGTTGTGACTTTGGAAAACTTACCCCAGGGGAAGAGCATACACAGACACGTAGGTGACCCGAGGATCAGTTATTTCATTAGTCTTTGTATAGATAGTCCTTGGTCCCTCGTCAAAGGGCTGTTCAGGGGGCATGCGTTGGCTCGGCTGCATTTGTGCCATGTCACGTCTTCTCCCTTCCACCTCTGTTACTTTCAATCATCCCTCCATTACCCCATCGGCAAGTTTCAATGGTCCACCAATAATCTCCCCTGCGTCAAACATCCTTTCAACAGTCTATCCTTCACCCCATCGGACTTACCTTCAACCCAGCGGCCATTCGGTCATGCGGAACTCCTTTCCGTGTTCCCTCCATCCGCGCATTGCTTTATAACCCATCGGGCGCTCTCGCATGCATGTTCATGGCGCTTGGTGCTCGTCGTGGACTGCGAGGTGCAGCGTTTCTCGCGGGTGTGGTACAGTAGTGCAAAATAGTGCGACTGGGCGTTTTCCGCCTGAAGGAGGGGGCTGGGGGCTCTCGTTGCAGCTTTGGGCATGTAGAGGGCGGGGCGGGGGCTTCGTTGAAAGTTCCTTCAGAATGGTGTAGCAATTTCCACAAGTGACATCATGCACCCGCCCCCATCGGCTGCAGACCAATGGGAGGGGGAGAAGGCTTGTGGGAGGAGGGGAAAAAGCTGATGTGAAGAAGAAGCAGAAAGGAAGAGAAGCACACGGTACGGGCTCGCGCGAGCAGGGACGAAAAGTGCTTCTGAGCAGACGGCTCAGAAAGCTAAAAAGGTGAGAAAAGCAAAAGGCAGAAAGCGGAAGAGAAAGCAGAGAGCAGATGCAGAAGGCTGAGGGAAGCAGAAAGGAGAAACGAATGGGACAAGTTCGCATGAGAGGGTAAAGAAAGAAAGGAAGGTTTCACGAGCAGTTGGTGTTGAGCTTCTGTGGAAAAAGAACACTCCTTCCACGAGCGTCATCCTGCCCTCTCGATCCTATCGGCTCCGAAGGACGAGGAGGGTGAACGGCGGCACCTCATCGATGGCCTGAGGAAGAATCTGAGGCAGAGGAGGGCGAGCCACACATCTAGCTCGCATATCTGGGACGCCAGAGAGGACTCGCCTGCTGGGTCTGGGCACCTCAGGGACGTGGCTGCGTGTCCCTATTGCGTCACATCGCCACTGCCCATCTTCCCCATCTATTTTCCTCCACATTCTCCTATATATTTGCATGAGATGAGGGCGAGAAGGAAAGATTGCTTTCCTTTTCTCCATTCATTACTTTTATTTTATTCTCAAGTCCTCGTTTTATTATTTTCCCCTGAGTGAATGATGGCCAAGTCTTTTGTTTAAGTAAGATTGAAGAAGAATACGTGTTATGGTTAAATCTGCTGATGTGGCTTTTTGCTTTCTTGATTATAAATACTTTCTTTTAAATGATTGTAATAAATAATTGTTTGTTGCTATTTCCAATCTGTCTCGGTTGTCCTTTCTTTTAATGTGCTCAAGTAAGGTTAGATGGGACGTTCTACCCCAATAATTTGATTTGACAGCTGGCGGACACTCACTGTAATGCTCGGCAGTAATCAGAGTGTGCGCTGAGGGCAGTGACCCCAATTAGCTGGCCGTCCACAGGTAAGGTACCACGTTAAGTTGTGTAACCCTGCCTGGATTGGCCGTGTCAATCGGCGTTTGTAGTTGCTTAGCAACCTGCCAGTGCGTGGAGTTATCGAATCAGTTTGTCCTCGTCACACACCCAAACCTGCCCACAAAATTTCATCCGAATCCGTCCCCAACTTTCTGAGATATCCTGCACACAAACAAAGACAAACAAGAAAAAGACGTCGTGCAGAGCACGATACTTGCAAAATTTATAATACAAATTTGATTTCAACAATAATTGGTGGTTGAATTCAGTGACCTGATATGCAAATCCTCTTCAAATTTCAAGCCAATCAGATGAAAGTTGACAATTTTAGAAATTTGGCCGATGTTGACCTGAAAAACTAATTGGTGGTTGAATTCAGTGACCTGATATGCAAATCCTCTTCAAATTTCAAGTCAATGGGATGAAAGTTGAGGATTTTAGAAATACCACCTTCGTTGTTGACCTTTTGGTCTGTTGACCTTTTGATCTCAAAAATAGTTGGTTTCCCAATTCAGTGACGCAATATGCAAATCCTGTTCAACTCTCAAGTTAATCGGATGAAAAAATGACGATTTTAGAAATTTGACCTCAAGATGACCTTTCATATTTGACCTCAAAATCAATAGGCTTCTCAGGTGAGACTACCTCTACAATTTGGTGAAGTTTCGTGAAGATCAGTTTTAAATTGTGACCTGCAGGCGATTGACAGACAGACAGACAGACAGACAGAATAACAAAATCGACTGACCAATTTTCTTGAAAAATCTCCGATTTTGCAAATAACAAACAGACAGACAGGCAGGGGTGAAAACGTAAACTCCTTCCACCTTCGGTGGTGGAGGTAAATAATTATGGGAAGGGTACACTTGCATTTGTTAATGCCATTGATCTGAATGCTGTATATCCGTGTGCGTGTGTCTGCACGTGCACATGTATATTTGGCTCGTTAAACATTCATTTAAAGGCTTATTAAAATGAATGGAATTGTAAATGTGCAAGTCCTATTTATTCGGCACTTACAAAGTCATGTGATCAAATTCATCCTGGAGAGCCAAGAGGAGATCTTCAAGATTTTCTGTGCTTGGAAGTGGTGGTGACTCAGAGCCAGGGTGTAATGCAGGGAATTGCTGTTGGAATGATCTCTGGGTGCTAGGATCATTGTCACGACAACAGAGACGGGGCTGATGCTGCTTTAGAGAGTGCAGAAGGGAGTGGAGTCTGCCAGGAAGAGCTTGGCTAGGAGATGATGACTACGGAGGAGGTCAAGAGGGAAAAAGAAAATGAAAGCCTCATACAGAGATAGACAGTCACAAACACACAGACTGAGATCGAGACCAAGATTGGAAACACAGAGACAGACGGAGACACAAACGCGCAAAGACGAGGCAGCACCAAAACACACGCGCGCGCGCACACGCACACACGCACACACACACACACACACACACACACACACACACACCTAAAGATGGAGAGAGGACCACAAACACTCCCAAAGGTGAAGATGGACGCAGACGCACATCAAAAGACGAAGACGGATGCAGACGCACACCCAAAGATGAAGCGGACGCAGAGGCACACCCAAAGACGAAGCGGATGCAGAGGGCACACCCAAAGACGAAGCGGACGCAGAGGGCACACCCAAAGACGAAGCGGATGCAGAGGGCACACCCAAAGACGAAGCGGACGCAGAGGGCACACCCAAAGACGAAGCGGACGCAGAGGGCACACCCAAAGATGAAGCGGATACAGAGGGCACACCCAAAGATGAAGCGGATACAGAGGGCACACCCAAAAGTCAGGAAGAGAGCGGTGGTCAGACTGACGTACAAGTGGACAGGAAAGAAGAAAACAAGAGCTAAAATGTGAACACGGGCTCGTTCTGGTGGATGATTGTGGGAAATGCAGAGCTCCTGAAACCATATTTACCGTTCCAACAACAAAAGGAAGACGTTTGAGGTTGAGGCGATAGTGGTAACGAGGGCCCCGGTCCTGCAAGGATAAAACTGCAGCATTTTAGCAAATAATAAATCGAAAATTGCATCAATTTCCGGATCGTTACAGAAGAGGGTGCGCACTGGGTTACGAAACAACCAACCAAATCAAAAATACCGAAGAAATCCAAACACTCATGTATGCAGTGTGCAAAACATTCGGGCAAATTAAGCACAACAAATGCCTGAGATAAATTCTTCACAAAAATAAACTATCAAGAGCAATCGATGATTGAAGACCCTCGCCGGGACTCGTTGTGTGTCGTTTCATGGTACGATTTTATAGACGTACTCACATTCTAATTGTACATACTTCATGGAGGCACTTTGTTGCAAAAACAGATAATGGGTATGACTGGCTACCATTCGGTGGTGTTTGTGGCCGACGTGAGAGCACATTCTGTGCAGAGAGACAGACAGGCACACAAAAACAAAAACAGACAAATGGACCCAAACGCAATGCCCTCTCCTCCGGCGAGGGTAACTCGTGCGATACGAAACTATACAAGCAAATTCTGTTGACGAGTAATGACGACAAGTCATAAAAAAATGTTTTGCAAATGTTATGGAGGAGGTCGAAAATTACGACCATTTTTGTATACTTAAACAAGTACATCTAGTCCCATACTGGAAACTGTGATAACCATGACATTCCTTCCAGTTTCGGAAACTCGAGTCTCATTTTATACGATCAGCTCACCTTCACTGCAGACTTATTTCTCCGTCTCTTGCCCACCAGACTCGGATGACGAGTTTCCTTCGGTTGCTCTCCGTTCTGGTTCTCAAAAGGGCATTCACCTCGATGCAAATCTCCCTCCTGATTGCCAACTTTTCTCTTTGATACATTACTTTCCATTTGACCACTTTTGGTCAACGTTATTTCCCCTTGCCCTGGTCCCGCCGCATCCTTGCCCGACCCCATCGCATCTTCCTCAACACAATTCTGGCTTGGGCGCCTCAATGTTTCATGAGACGGCGGCGAGAGATGGTGAATAAGCATTGTGTTACGCTCAATCCCCGACTGCAACTGAAGTGGGGGGTGATGGGAATGAGAGAAATGGGAACAGGATTTTATAGAGTACATGCAACGGTCAAACAACATCGGATGTCATTCTACCACCCCGATGGTGGCATGGTGAAGAACAGTCAAACATTGGGACAGAGAAACAAACAAGCTAACATTATTAAGAACTTTGGTGATGATAAATTACCATCGCTGTCGTTTCCCTCACAACCCGCCTCTCATTTTCTTCCTGCTGGAGTTTCTGCTCCAAATCCTGCATCTTATCCTGAGAAACCATCAAACCAAGTTATGGCATTTATTGGGTGTGCACGGCGGCTCGTGCTTTCGGGGGATGTGGAGATCCGTACCTGTGTCAAACACTGAGTGGCTGATAAGCGCAAATATTCCTTCTCCAATCTTTCCAGTTTCTTCCCAAAACGCACAAGTCCTCCTTTGCAAGTAGAGTGCTCATCGTGCAGTGTACTTCCTCCTTGCTCTCCTGGACCCCATTCTGGTTTTGGGCCTTCCCTCTCAATTTCCCTCATTCTGTGCTCTTTTCCTGTCTTGAAGATAATCTGTTCATCTCTATCCTCAACACTTGCTCTCGCTCCACTCGGAGAACAATTTGAGAGGAGTGCGGCATGAGGCTGACTCGAGGAGTTTTGTGGTATTTGAGCAATCACAGGACTTGCAGCTTCAGTTTCCTTGCCTATAAAAGGAAAGGGAACGTGACCAGGAACAAAAGGAAGTAAATGCATTGTAAAGCATGCAAGAGACCATCACCTTATAAAAGTGGTATGTTGGTTTCCTAATTTTTTTGATAATAGTATCAAGTATAGTATAGCATAGATAATAGTATCAAGTATAGTATAGCATAGATAATAGTATCAAGTATAGTATAGCATAGATAATAGTATCAAGAATAAAGTATAGAAACTAGAAGGGTACTCAGTAGAGCACGTATCTCCACCACGCAATGCCTGATCCACGAGAACATATCGGGCCCAATACATTTTTGAAATATCATGCTACAGTATATATCGTTTTTGGTCCGATCTCTCTATGGGGAAGAATCACTTGAAAATTAAATAATTCTCGTATCCGGATCTGGATTTGGATCTTCACCAAAATCTAATCAATTCTTGGTTGTCACACACCCAACATGTCCACCAAGTTTTATCTGAATCCGTCCAAAACCTTTTGCTATATCGTACTATATATCGTTTCTGGCCCGATCTCTCAATGGCGAAGAATCACTTAAAAAATTCTTGTCGCTGGATCCGGATCTTCAATCAAAATTTAATCAATTCATCCTCATCACAAACTCGACGTGTCCACCAAGTTTCGGCCGAATCCATCCACAACGTTTTGAGATATCATGTGATATATACAATTTTTAGCCCTATCTCTCAAATTTTTTGGCACCAGCACCCCCCCCCCCCAATATTTCTGCAGGGCACTCAAGGTCCGCCGGCAACCCCCTTCTGGTGAAACTACCAAAATCAAGAATCACTGCTCACCTTCACTCATCTTTCCCCACCTCTGGAACAAACTCTCTTCAATCCCACTCTTCCCTCCAGGTCTTCAAAACAGCTGTTCACCACAATCTCTCATCTTCCCCCATCCAAAACCACGATCTTTTCTACCCCCGTTAATCCACCCGGTGAAACATAACCTCCTTCAAATTCCCTGCTTTCCTTCCTGAAAGTCCCTGTAGTGTCCATCTTGTTTACCCCATGTGCCACGTCCCATTCCTCTCCCTTCCACAGATCTCCTCATGTTTCTGTTCCCCACTGTTTTGTGCTTCCCTCTCTCGCCCCTCTTGTCTCCTGCTCCCCTTGTTATGCGTTCTGCGTGTTAGGACTTGTACGAGCCTAGACATTGTATACAAAAAAAATAAAATAATGGTGTGAATCTAGAAGCTGGATTTTGGCTTGGGCTCCTCAATGTTAAATGAGTAGCCTCAATATAGCAGCTGGATCTCAATCTAGTAGCCGGCTCCGGATCGGACACACTTTAAAAATTAAAAAATTCTTGTACCCGGATCTGGATTTTGATCTTTACCAAAATCAAATCAATTCTTCCTCGTCATACACACAATGTGTCCACAGGGTTTCGTCTGAATCCGACAACAACCTTTTAAGATATCGTGCTATATAATCGCTTTTGGCCCTATATCTCTCAATGGTGAAGCTGGATCCAAATCTACGAGCTGGATTTTGGCTGGGTGCCTCAATGTTTCATGAGGTTCCTCAATCTAGTAGCTGGATCCAGATCCGGATCTTCACCAAAATCTAATCAGTTCGTGCGTGTCACACACCCAACCTGCCTGCCCACCAAATTTCATCCAAATTCGTGCACAACTTTTTGAGACATCCTGTACACAATCAAACAGACAGGGGTGAAACATAACCTCCTTCCGCCTTCGGTGACGGAGGTAATGATTGTTTGAGCCTTCGTAGTGTTAAAGCACCTTGCAGTTAAATCACTGTCTACTCGAGGTTGTTCATCATGACTGGGTTTCACGTACCTGCGTATCTTTGGGCGAGTGCCAGGCGGTAGGCCCGGAGTCGTGAGGTGAGAAGAGACACCTGTTTTCGAGCATCGTGCCTCTCGGACTCCAGCTGCTGGAGTTTTCGCTGCAAGTTCAGTAAAGCCGTGCACACCGCTGGACAAACATCACAGAAGTGTACGAACTTTGAGCAACCACACCACATAGTGGGTGAGATCAAGTGATGTGAAAACTTGTGTGAAGCTACTACTACTACTACTACTACTACTACTACTAATAATAATAATAATAATAACAACAATAATAATGATTTGTTAAATCTCAATGCCAATTTAGTGTTTTGCTGCAGAAGGGCTTGTACACAAGGAGCCAAGTGAGCTTTGGATTCAGTGAAAATGCTAACTATCGATGCACGACACAAGTTCAAATAATCACACAAATTTGTCTGTCAATGTTTTTGGACCTTTCTTTTACATTTTAAGATTAATCACAAACAGCAGATTGTGCATTCCTGTACCTATTTATATTTTAATCAAGGATGGGCTTTAAAAAGTTAAATAGGCAATCAAACAAGTCAAGAACACGACTGTATGCAGGTTGTAATTACACACTTACATTCCTTCTTCCAGGTCCCAGTCAGTGTTACATTTGCCTTGTGGAGCTGCTTTTGAATGATGATGAAGAGGCAGACAATGAGAAATGTATTGGTTCACGAGTCAGTAAGTGACCACTATATTCGTTATGGGTGTGTCTGTCTGTCTGTCTGTCTGTCTGTCTGTCTGTCTGTCTGTCCCGAGCATAGCTCGTGGGTTTTGATCCGATCTTGATAAAATTTGGGTGGGAGGTTTATATCATGATCTAGTTGTGTTTTCCTGAGAATGGGCATGCTGCGCCCATTATGGGCGGAGCCACGCCCAAAAACATGTGTTTTTAGGGGGTAGCGCGGTTTCAAGTTACATCTTCTCCGAGGGGGTTTGTCAATCTGGCAGGGGTTTCGGTATTTGGTTAGCCCATACTGTACACCGCATACCCACGGAGCTCAATTTTTCATTTTCCCAAGGTCAGGTCACAAGTGCACGAACTTAGAAATGTCAAAAAAATCAATAATGGGCATCGATCCTTGGGTTTTCAACTGTTTCGAATGAAAGTTGGTATGCAAGTCGTGCTCTTCGAGTACTACAACTTTCATCATTTACTTTTTCCCGATTCCGCCAGTTTGCCCATGGCGTCCCCTCGAAGGTCAAAAAATAAAAAAGGCGAAACCGTGTACATTGCTCGTGAACCATCGCCGTCTCCAGACTTGTTTTTTAAAAATGCACAGAAATAACCAGAAACTCTGGAATTTTTTTTTGCATCTTGCAAGAGATGAAAGGCTTTTATAGAACTCAGCAAATCTTGCTGTGATTCACATGGCTGATTTAAAAAATAAAAATAAAAAAGAAAAAAATAAAACTCAGTACTCGAAAGATGGACGGAGGTTAATACGTTTTCACCCGTTTGTTTGTGGTAGTCGATGTATACACCTTATATCAGTATTTCCGTCGATATGTTTGTCTGTCTGTCTGTCTGTCTGTTCGGTCCAGTGCTCCGTTAATACAATGGCGATTTCGATGAAACTTAGTTGGTCGGTTCATACCATGACCTAGTTGTGTGCAAATGAGAACCGTTGCTAGGCACCACCGTTGCCTAGCAACGGACCTTTGAAATTTTCTAAAAAAATCTCAAATTTTTTTTTTTTGAAAATCAAAAATCGGGCCACGAGCGACTGTGGCAGTAAGTACATTCAGCCATATTGTCAAAAATTTCCAGCCGGATCCTATGAAAACTGTCGGAGAAGATAGACTTTGAATGAACCCTGGTCGAAAACAATAAAAAAAACGAAGTTCGTTATATCTCAGAGACTATGAGTCAGATATACATGAAACTGGTATGGTAGGTTCATGGTATGTCCTAGTTATGTGTGAGAAAGAACCGTTGCTATGGACGCTTTTGTGGCTAGTAACGGCTGAAAAACCTCTAAATTCGACTTGATAGACTACCCATGTCCGCCTACCGGCTTGTCTGTATGTATGTCTGTGAGCACGATATCTCAAAAAGTTGTGGACGGAATCGAACGAAGCCTGGTGGACAGGTTGGGTGTGTTACAAGGATGAATTTATTTTTGGTGAAGATCCAGATCCAGACCTGAATGCGAGAATTAAAAAAATTCTTCCAAGTGATTCTTCACCATTGAGAGATGCGGCCAAAACGATATTTCAAAACATTGTGGACGGATTATGACAACACTTGGTGGATGAGTTGGGTAGGTGACAAGAACAAGCCGATTAGATTTTGGTTGAGGCTCGGATGCAGATCCGGCCCATCAGTGCAATACAAAACAAACTGCTCAGCCTGGCAGCGGTATACGCTCTACCGAGTGCCGTTCTCGTTCTCATTTATATTGCTCAATATTGCATGTTCAGTTCAGACAATAAGTGGGTGTTGGGGAACACAGCATGGGGACTTAAACAGTTAATGTCATGAGCCAACCAAATAATTTCAGTGTTCAGCTAAACTTAACCCTTTAAGTTACCCATATTAAATAAACTAGTGCATGCCCGTAGATGCGTGGCCATACGTGCAAACCCTCCCCCCCACCCCGCAAAAAAACTCAAACCGAGTGCCAGAAACAACAACCACACAAGCCGTTCCTCGCTTTCACGTGCCCGTACGTGCGTGGCTGTACATGCAAAAAAAAAAAAAAAAAAAAAAAAAAAAAATAAAAAAATATATATATATATATATATATATATATATATATATATATATATATATACTTTAAAACCGCTTTCCAGAAAACAACCACACAGGCCGTTCCTTCGCTCTCGCGTGGCCGTACGTGCGTGTCCGTACGTGCATGGCCGTACGTGCATGGCCGTACGTGCATGGCCGTACGTGCGTGCCCATACGTGCGTGGCCGTACATACAAAAAAAACTAAAAAAAACTTTCAAACGCGTGCCAAAACAACCACACAGGCCGTTCCTTCGCTCTCGCGTGCCCATATGTGCGTGGCCGTACATGCAAAAAAAAAAACTTTCAAAAACCAAAAAGGCCATCCTTCGCTTCATAAACGACGACTGGATTGGGCATTGTGTTTATCTATAAATGCGGATAAGAAATCGAGAAATTATTAGAATACAGTAAGTCATCACTATCCAAAAGTAGTGCGTGCCCGTACGGAATGTTCACATCATTCCACGAATTATCGCTTGCATTGAAGTAACAACTGCTGTGATACTTACAGAGTTAATTAAAATCAAGTTTACCTCCTGTCTTTGCTTGCCATGACATTCGCTGCCATTTACCATTGGCACTCCTACCCCACGGTAAAGGGGCTGTCACACCTTGACGATTTAGCCAGCGTATGCCGATTTATGAAAAATTTGTCTAAAACGCTGGCACACGTCGAATACGTTATGGGTAAGTTGTGTATACGTTAAGAGCACGCTGAAAACACTGCCATACGTCGTAGTACGCTGGCTTTAATCGTTGTACTTTGCAGTTGTCCGCAAATTTTAGCATGCTTGAAATTTTACGACGTATGCCGGCGTATGGCTCACACGTTCCGCATACGCTGGGAATAAGTTGTAGGCACGTTATGCGATCGTTGACACAAGTTACTTGTAAGTTACTCATAAGTCAAACACGTCGAGGTAAAGATTAGCGTACCCGAAACTTATTTATAACCTATCAGTAACGTGTTGTAGGCACGTTACACGATCGTTGACACACGTCGAGGCACGTTATGCGATCGTTGGCACACGTCACACACGTTACTTGTAAGTTACTCATAAGTCGAAACACGTCGAGGTAATGCTTAGCGTACCCAAAACTTATTTCAAACCTGAGTAACGTGCTTAGAATCTATGAGTAACGTACCTCCAACGCATATTGACGTATGTAGACGTATTTGATTGACGTCTTCCGGACGACCACATAACTTACTGAACGTGTTTCAAAATTACAGCTACCGTATAATGGCGTATTGGCAGCGTTTTAAAAAAAACAAAAAACAACAACACCAACTTCCGATATTTCGTCACGTGCCGTTACGTCACGTCCGATTGCCTCTTCAGTTTGCTCGTCTTATTCTTAGTTCCTCCTCTGTGAATATTTTCTGTTTGAGGATATTGTCACGTCGACGTCGAAACTTAAAAGCAAATGTCCGAATATATTTTAAAATTCGTGATAACTAATAAAAAAAAAAAAAAAAACAAAAAAAAACAACAACAACAACTTCAGATATTTCGTCACGTGCCTTCACGGAGCCAAGGAGAAAAAAAGAAATGTGCCTTGACGGAGAAAATAAGTTCCGGGTATGCTAAACATTACCTCGACGTGTTTCGACTTATGAGTAACTTACAAGTAACGTGTGTCGACGTGTGTCAACGATCGCATATTGTGCCAACAACTTATTCCCAGCGTAGCGGAACGTGTGAGCCATACGGCGAGTACGTCGTAAAATTTTCAGCATGCTTGAAATTTCACGACGTACAAGGCGTTTACGACGTATGGCAGGTTTTTCAGCCGTGCTCTTAGCGTATACACAACTTACCATACCGTATTCGACGTGTGCCAGCGTTTTAGACAAATTTTTCATAGGTCGGCATACGCTGGCTAAATCGTCAAGGTGTGACTGCGATGTTGACACTTCCAATTCTCAGGCGGTTATGATTTAAATCGGCGAGCGGCAGCTTTTTAATAGGCTACGCCACGTGATCGTTGGCGATACGTGCAGCGCGCTATGCATACGTTAGACTATCGTTGGGCATAGGTTGTGAACGCGACAAGACGCTAATCATTCGTTGGTCTAAGTTATCTATATGTGATTAAAACGTTCTGTGTACGTTACTAATACGTTATGCATACGTCCAACTCGTTATGAATACGTCCAAAACTTTTAAAAAACATCAAAATTTCAGCGTACGCCAATGTTTACATACATTTTTATACGTTGCCATTGCTGGCTAAAATGTCAAGGTGTGACAGGGCCCTAACTAAGCACCGATCGATCCCCATCGTAACCAGCATGGCACGTGACGTCATCGTCGGCCGCCGTGCACCGGCCTACGCAGCCATGCCCACGCAGCAAGTGTTCCTGTGATTGGTAACTAAATGGCGCATCGGCCACGCCTACGCAGCACGTGTCCTGCCATTGGTGGTAAATAAATGGCCATAACTTGGAATCACTTGTCCGATTAATATCAAATCTTGAAAAGGCACATCCTCAGGTCCCCAGCAATATAGCTGGCAAGTTTCAATTAGATCGGACCAGTGGTTGGCGGGAAACAGCGGTCTCACACACACACACACACACACACACACACACACACACACACCACACACCACACACACACACACACACACACACACACACACACACAACACCACTGCTGGAATTATTAGTAGATGAAATGAGGTCAATGAGCTGACAAATGAAGGGTTGGATGCAGACTGCAGAGCAATGAGTAAGGAAACCCGTCGTTGTAATTGTTTTTACCACCAAATTGAGATGTATTTCGTTGGCAAGCATGTTGAGTGGAGCTGAATTCCTTAACACTTCCAAAGGCCACAGCGTTTTGACAATTGGAACAAAAAAAAAGTTGTGCACTTTTTTTTATAAATTATTTTTGGAACAATTTTTCTTCAATAAATAAATAATAATAAAAAATCGTCTCCATGTACATTGTACACACCTTTATCTCGTTAGCACCTCTTCATAAACAACATCGCTGAGGAAACGGCGCTTCTTCTTTGTTTCCTCGTCCAGGGCAAGAATACGGAGGCTTTTTAATGGCCAATTATTCAAGTAGCGCCACGTATTTTGCCTTTTCGTAAGGAAAAACACGAAGAGGAGAGCAGAGGAGAGAGAGAGAGGAAGGAAGAGGAGAGGAAAAACCCGTAATGGCGAACGTGGCTGAGTTTCTCTTCACCATCGACCACGGCTACGCAGCAACGCTTCCTGTCATTGGTTGATATAAAATTGCCGCAGCAACGGTTCCTGTCATTGGTTGGTAAATAAATGGCCATAACTTGGGAAGCACTTGTCGATTAATATCAAACCTTGAAAAGGCACATCCTCAGGTCCCCAGCAATATATCTGGCAAGTTTCAATTAGATCGGACCAGCGGTTGTCGAGAAACAGCGGTCACAGACACACACACAGAGATTGCTGGAATTATAGATAGATATACCACATATCTTCTTCTTCCTCTTTCGGCTGCTCCCGTTAGGGTCGCCACAGCGGATCATCCGTTATGATCCACATAATGATTTGGCACAGGTTTTACGCCGGATGCCCTTCCTGACGCAACCCTGGTCGCCTCTTACGACACAGAAGAAGAAGAGAAGATACCACATATGGGAGTAGTATATCTATTTAACTCAACAGCTTGAATTGTACTTGACTCTGTTATATTGTTGCAGACCGGGTATCGTCGATGAGCACGACCGCTAGATGGAGCTGCAGAGTCGACTCCACCGAACACCCGGAATTTAGATCTCACCTTTTCGGAAAACTCCGACAAGTACGGGTCCCTTACCGACAAGTACGGGACCGTGAATCGTCAATAATTTAAACCACGTGGTACAGGGTTATTTGCCAATCTTCAAAATACCTAGAGCTCCACGTGGCGAGTTTACGAGTATTCACACCCTCGACGGTGCTCGTACGGAACGAGCCACTAGCGTGCTCGAACCGTGTCTGACCCGAGCGGATGATCGCCGAGATCCGTCGGTTCAAATGTCCCCTTACGGCGGCAACAACGGCCTTGCTAATTCTCCAACACAGTCACACTAAGCCAATGGAAGGAAACACAGCAATGAACTGATACATTTAACAAATGTATATATTTATAATGGGGCAGGGGGCAGCAAGAAGCAGAGTTATCCGAATAAAGAGATGCACGTATGTACAGCAAGGCACTTAACAATTTATTACTTACTAGGACGGGCCCACACTCAGACGCACACCCAAAGAAACCGACCCAAAGTGGTCTTTATTGAGGCCTCCAGCTCGGAGGGAAAGGCGAGCTGAAGACCAGAGCCTGCCTCGGACCTGTCCACTCGTGTGGTCTTCGAGCTGATTCGAACGGGCACCAGCGAGAGGCGAGCCGAATCCAGACACACAGCAGCCGCGAGCGGCCTCCCGAGCTCCAGCGGATCCTCACGCGCTCCGCCAGTTTCTCTCGCTCGCACAGATTTTGACGCTTCCGCAGATTCCCTCGCCTCCGATCTTGATCTCTCTCTCTCTCTCTCTCTCTCGATCTCCACGTCCCTTTTATCGCTCTCGGGCTGGTTCGCTCAGGCTGGCTTGCTCTCGGGCGCGGTCCAAGGAACCGATTCATGCCCATATTTGGGAATGGAATTCATCCCCGAACGCATTCCGAACATGCCCGCATACCAGCGAGCGCGCGGAGAATGCAGGGAGCAGAGGGTTTTCGCTGTTGTTGTATTTGGAGCTGTAGTAGCCGTCGTTGTTGTATTTGGAGCTGTAGAATCCTAACTATTAAAGTAACTCACAGCGCATGTACATTTATTCACCATTAACGAGGGAAAGGGAGCTATCTATCCACATTCACTTATCAAAATAACTGAGCTATAGGACCTGAATGTTGTGTGCTCGTGGCTTCCAGATTCGCAACAATATTACCATCTGCAGGTTTCACAACGCTTAAATAAAAGAAAAACACGAAAAAATGACAAAAGAAAAGTCACAAATTACATGTGATGGAAACAAAATTGAAGTTTTAATGGCTAGCTGTATCTGAAAAGCTCATCATTATACGTACATGGCATTTCTATGTTTGATGACAGACCTAGCAGCACAGATATGCAAGCATCTTGTACACCTGTTATCCACACGTCCCACCTGTGCCATTGCTCTCAGGAAACGCAGAGGTGGGTGGACAGCGTGGAGAGATCGGGTGCCAGTTAAGGAAAGGTCGGTGGGCTGGATAGGCAGAAAACAACGGTATGGGAGACGGAGGACCACGGTCGACCTTGCCTCCCACTGCTGGACTCCGCTCAACAGGAACTGCAGGTTCTGCACCCACACGGCCACTCATGGAAACCTGAGGAGAGCGCTGGAAGTCAGATGATGCTGGTGCAACAAGGACAACACAAGTTATAGGTGTCTGATTGTTTTGTGTGCTTATTGTGTCAGGTAGGAATGTGTAATTGGACTTTGGTCCACAAAACAACAACAACACCAACAACAAAAATAATGTGTACAGGGAAAGCTGTTGTTTGTCTGTTTGTTCCCCCCCCCCCCTATACATCACAGTTCATGGCAGAGTGATGTGGTGGAAGGTATGAATTGACAGTAAGCAAATGGGGTAACACTTAAGACACAAAAATCAAGATAAATGAGCAAACAGGAAAAGAGGAGAAAGGCGAGGAAATAATCTGCAAGGAAAAGGGTTGGGTTAGGTTTTTTCTTTCAGATTATACTTTCAGCAAGGGGATTATACTGGTCGTTTGCCATTGCCTTTCTCGGGGGTTACGTATGGCATCGTCAATAGAGGTAAATCGAGATTATAGGTCAGGATAGGGGATGACACCAGGATTGTGCCTGATAGCCCAGGAAACTGCTTCGGCAGCACCAATGCTCTGTACAGAATACGGTCCCAATGGATGTAATGATGAGATTGGGGTACACTGGAACGACATAGTATTGTCGGTCAGGTGGGTAAGGATAGGGGATGACATGAGATTGGGGTACACTACCTGCTTGAAGCCCTAAAGGGAAGCGTGGTTACACATATGGGAGAAGTGAGGAACAAACGAGTTGAGGTGTGTTGTCAGCCTGGATTTTGGGACTTTAACCAAGAGGGGGATACTGGAAGAACGCGTGCATCCTGGAGTTGCTCGGAAGGGTTGAAGCTCCACCGGAGGATAGGCAGTAAAAGACGGAGGTCACCAACTTGCCTGCGATGCGGAAGCAGCAGATCTCATGCTTTAGGCTAATCACAGAAGATTCAAATAATGTTGAGAGCTTTAGATTCCAAAACATCCATGAGAGACATGTGCTGCTGGGGCACCGGCATCGTGGAGATTACTCCATCAAGCTACAGACAAAGACCTTATAAACTGAAAGAAGTGCTGCAATATTAAGAAATGACTTGGAACGACATTGGATTCTCAGTCTGGGGCTGGCTTTGGAAGCCAAAATTGCTATATGGTATTCCCAGGAAAGGTCAGAGCTGATGATGAGGACTCAAAGGCAGACCAGGGAAATGGATGGGTGGGTTCATTTGATGATCATCTGGAGCAACAGGCTGAAGCTGTGAAATGTTTCAGGACTGAAAGCCATGATGCATTTATCAGAACAGCATCAAGTCATTTCCGGATCAGCAGAGCGTCGCAGCTGTTGTCTGGCCGTCAGTGGGACGGGGTCGCTACGCCACATCATGGGATGGTCGTGATGGGTTGTCAGACGGGTGAGGGGTACCTTGGTCGTGATGGGTTGTCAGATGGTGAGTGTACCTTGGTCGTGATGGGTTGTCAGACGGGGTGATGGTACCTTGGTTGTGATGGGTTGTCAGACGGGTGATGGTACCTTGGTTGTGATGGGTTGTCAGACGGGTGATGGTACCTTGGTTGTGATGGGTTGTCAGACGGGTGATGGTAACTTGGTTGTGATGGGTTGTCAGACGGGTGATGGTACCTTGGTTGTGATGGGTTGTCAGACGGGTGATGGTACCTTGGTGTGATGGGTTGTCAGACGGGTGATGGTACCTTGGTTGTGATGATTGTCAGACGGGTGATGGTACCTTGGTTGTGATGGGTATGTTTCAGACGGGTGATGGTACCTTGGTCGTGATGGGTTGTCAGATGGGTGATGGTACCTTGGTCGTGATGGGTTGTCAGACGGGTGATGTACCTTGTTGTGATGGGTTGTCAGACGGGTGATGGTACCTTGGTTGTCAGACGGGTGATGGTACCTTGGTCGTGATGGTTGCGAGACGGGTGATGGTACCTTGGTTGTGACGGTGTTGTCAGATGGGTGATGGTACCTTGTGGTGATGGGTTGTCAGATGGGTGACGGTACCTTGGTCGTGATGGGTTGTCAGACGGTGATGGTACCTTGGTTGTGATGGGTTGTCAGACGGGTGATGGTACCTTGGTCGTGATGGGTTGTCAGACGCGGTGAGGTACTTTGGTCGTGATAGGTTGTCAGACGGGTGATGGTATCTTGGTTGTGATGGGTTGTCAGACGGGTGATGGTACCTCGGTTGTGATGGGTTGTCAGACGGGTGATGGTACCTTGGTGTGATGGTGTCAGATGGGTGATGGTACCTTGGTCGTGATGGTCGACAGATGAGTGATGGTATCTTGGTTGTTCAGTGGGATAGGTTTTCAAGAGGGTGAAGGTGATGAAGGTTTTACAGGCTGAGTAGCCTCCTCCTATGTGACGTTTCCCCATGTACCATTGTTTAACATATGCTGCAATCTCACATATAGGCCTGGTGTCGGCTTAACATCTTAAGGTCTTGAGTTTGAGCCCCTGTCGGGTCCTTGATTGAGCACCAGGTGGGTTGACTCAACACGTCATCCCTCCGAGGTCGACAAATGGAGTGTACAAGTTTGCTGGTAACAGGGGGCACTGCATCAGAGGCACAACCGCGCCCCCACAAAATGATGCAGCCAGGCAACTCACGAATAAATACACATAGAGCACAAAAACAAGGCAAATTCAACTTCACGCAGGTAGGAGAGACGGTCCGTAGCGAATATCGCAAAGGATGTTTAAATACAGGAACCAAACTCGGACCTGTGCTCAACAATGTTGTAATTATTTTAACTTTCCCGATAAACAAACTGCCAGTGCGAGCTTCGCCAACTGGACCGACAGAAACCATGGACCAACACGTGATGATGATCAACCTCGTCCATTTCAACGTCCTGACATGATTTACTCATTATTTGTTTTTTACATCACAAAGCACCTCAAAGCTCGAAATGTTTATAATCATGACGTTATAACTCGACTCGACCACCAACCTACCAATAAATGAAACACAAGACCAAGCGCTGGCGAGTTCACGGAAAAAAAGGGGAACCGATGACCTACCACCACCACCGAGTTTACTACCGTTATTTTGAAATGATATTGTTTTTTTTTTAAATATATATATATATATAAAGACGTTTCTTCTTCATCTATTAAAATGTATTCGAAACACCGATTACACAATTTGCTTGATAATGATAATTACACGTCGATTTCGCAACGCAATGTTTAAACGTGAAACGGCGAATAATGACGGGCATCGATCGAGCTTATAAAATGTATACCACACACCTCAAGCGATGCGGCATTCGTTCATTTTTAATTTAAGGGACATCCTTTTTTTTTTCGTTATACGCGACTCTCGTGAAGTCCAACAGCACGAAGATGATAAATATATGATGCATGAATGTGTCGATTCACCAACGGTTAATGTAGTTTCGCAGGGGAAGATGGCGGACGATTGGGCGCGCGCTGTGAGTCCGTGCTCCAAGCGCGCGACAGCCGCCTGAGGTAATTTGAGCGCCAAGCACGAGCCGAGTGATCGTGTCGAAACATCATTGAAGAAGAAGAAGAGTGCGCCGAGTTTCCAGGTTTTGGCGCGAAATTATGCGGTTTCGCGGGAAGTTGGTGGATGTGGCTTGTGTGGCGAGCTTTACACGTACGGTTTGTATTCTTCATGTTATCACCTCTTGTGAAATATTGTAATCACCCACGGACACAGACACGTCTTCAGTTGCGACAGCGTTTGGGGTCCGATAGTTCAAAGGTCAAATCGATAGCAAATGTAAAAAAATTTGAATATTTCTTGTGAAGCTCGTACAGGTATAAATTGGCGCTTCATGCAGTTGAGAAACTTGTTCGAATGCTCTCGAGATAATCTTACCTGCAGCACGCTCGCAGGACTCCCCTCCAAGCTCTCTCGCCTGGGTTCGAATCCCGGCCGAGCTATAAACTGCCATTCTGGGGTTTCACAGGAAGGGCGATTCATCGATGTGTCCTCCGATGGACGTTAAACTCGGCGAAATGAGCACCGGTAATGACTAATGGGGGCACTGCATCAGCGGCATAGCCACGCCCGCAACCAATGATGCAACCAGCAGCCACAGGCTGCACACGAAGAAGAAGGAGAAGAAGAGTCGGTATATGGTGACCAGTACATTCAGTCGAGCATCCTGCGTCGTCACCGTAACCAGGAGACTACCGGGACTTCGGCAGAACCGACCGTCTGTCGTCTGTCGCCAAGCCATCCGTTCCTGTCCAACCGTTTAGTTGGAGCGCTTAAGCTGCTTGGCGAGCGCTCTACAAGCTGCTTGGTGATGGAACACACCCTTGGTGGTGACGTGTTGCTTCGCTGACGGGTTTAATCAATTAGACAGAATGTTGTACTTGACGAACATATTGCATGTCTACGTGTGAATGTTATTGAGGATGTTGAAGCAAAAACACGTGACAAAATGGACCTTTTATAACACGTAGCTGCCGTGGTAGCTGTGTTTGTGTGCTCTTTCCCTGTATTATTATTACTAGTGCGTGCCCGTACGTGCGTAGCCGTACGTGCAAACAAAAAAGCTTTCAAACCGCGTGCCAGAAACAACAACCACACAGGCCGTTCCTTCGCTCTCGCATTCTCGCGACAACCACACTTCCACACACAGAGTTAATTAAAATCCAAATTAAAATCAAGTTTACCTCCCTGTCTTTGCTTGCCATGACATTCGCTGCCATGTAACCGGCACGGCCCGTAACATCATCGTCGGCCGGCCTACGCAGCCACGCCTACACAGCAATGTGTCATGTCATTGGTTGGTAAATAAATGGCTGCAGCAACGTGTCATGTCATTGGTTTGGTAAATAAATGGCCATAACTTGGGAAGCACTTGTCCGATTAATATCAAACCTTGAAAAGGCACATCCACAGGGCCCCAGCAATATAGCTGGCAAGTTTCAATGAGATCGGACCAGTGGTTGTCGAGAAACAGCGGTCACACACACAGACACACACACATTGCTGGAATTATAGATAGATTATACTGTTGCAGGCTGGTGGTCGGTGCCGAGAACGACCGCAAGGTGGGGGAGATTACGCCGTCTCCCACCAGACTCCCCGGAATTGTAGGCCGTCGCTCCGGATAATTCCGTGAGCTGGCGGGTTGCTGAACCGACAGTGGACGCCAATATCTCAACAGCGTAGCGTAGGGTCTGTTTGTCTCAAACCAATTTACCTTATTAACTACGTGATTTCGACTACCGAGGAAACCACACCCTCGGCACGTCTTGCTCGAACCGGGTCACTCTACCGACTGCGTATGGTTCCACCACCGACTACCAACTCCGGTTCGGGTGCAACGAGTGGAAACTGCCAAAGCCGTGCCGGCTGGAATGAACGGATTATCGGGATGAAACCCGCTTATACTCAGACCCGGACCATACTAGACCAATGTAAGAAGGGACAGAAACAGACTGGGAACATTTCTAATAAATTTATTAACAGTAAAATAAAGACAAAGGCAAGACTTGACGCGAATATGCAAGCAGGGAAATATTTACAATAAGCAAAAACACTACTCAGTTCTACTTAAAGACGGACCCACACGCAGACACACACACAAAAGAAAAGAAACCCCAGAGTCTTTATTTGACCCTCACAGCCGTGAAGAGAGACAAGCTGTGGGTCAGAGTTCGGTGGGTACCTGGTCATCGGAGGAAAGCGTGCTCTGTAGTGCGGCACCTGCCAAAGGTTGCCGGTTTGGTCCCAGTGGCACGTGTGGGACTCGTGGCTCGTGCAGAGCTCGCGTGGCGAATAGTCGGGGTCTACAGAACTCCTCTCCCCGTAACAGCCACCGTGAAGAACGAACCAGACTGCTCACAGCCACCGTGAACAAGAACTGCCTGACCCAACCACCGTGAAAAACTCCTCTTACTCAGAGAGTCTCGGAAGATATATCTCCTCCCACCACGGGAGGGCTCTTGGGAAAAACGCCTCGCTGCCCGCCCCTCATTGGACAGGGTCCTCGGCCCACTTTCCGGGGTGGGGCCTTGGCCCCTGCCGGGAACCCCAACCGCTCTTTCCACGCGGGGTCAAACTTGATGAGTAACAGTATAACACTGCAACGGTACGTTGGTGGTGCAGCCGGTTGGCGGTGGATCGTGACGGGCCGAGGGTCATGCAGATGGCTTGTTGGTTGTTAGATGTAAAGATTTAATAACCGAACTAAAAGAAGTCGCAACGCACGTTTTTGTTCTCCCACTAGACAAAGGAAAGGGATCTGACGACACATGTACTTAACTGGGATTAACTGACTTTTGGGACCTGTATGTTGAATGCAAATGGTTTCCAGATCCGTAACAATACTTATCTATTCCTTCGAGAAGTATTACTATATTGTGTATAATTTTGTGTGCCCCTTCCATGTCCTTCTATAAGGCTACAGTACAGGGGTGTGTTCCATTAACATGCTGCTTGCTATCGCTTGCCACGCGGCTTGCTTGACTTAAATCATTTTGAATCGGACGATGGCGGCCATTTTTGCGAACACGACGAAGCACCTCTGTTCGATGCTTGCTCCGCTAGGAGAACGGCTTGCAAAGCAATAGCAAGCTGCTTGCTAACCGAACACACCTCAGCCCTTGATCCCTTGCCGAGCGGCTCGCAAAACGGTTGATACGGAATGGCTGGCTTGGCATGCGATAGCAAGCTGCTTGCTAACAGAACACACCCCTGCTGTCAGAAAAATCAATGTTCCTGTTGGAATCATTCTCCGCTGCATTGAGCTTCATGCCCGCTTCTTCTTCGCCTGATGGAGACGCACATTGACGGACACCTACTTATAATAATAGATGAGTATGAGACTGACATCATGAGAAAAGGCAACTCAAAAAGGCTCTGAATATTTCCTCCTTTTTATGCATTAATTAATTGATTCATGAAAACGTCTGCAGTGGAAGTGGCTGAAGTGAAGAACAATGTGTCTATCGTCGAATGATTTATCGTCACAATTTTAGAAATGCTGTCGTAAGATGTTGTACAACCAAATTTCCAGAAACTAAATCTCTTTGAGTTTCTCTTTTGAATGATATCGGTCTCATAACCATCGGATTAAAAACAAGTTGTTAGCATTTATAACCATGTACCCTTCTATGTGACATCCGGTACACAAGTTAGTGGAGCTACATCAAGTGTAGGATCCATTGACCTGCTTGTATGATGGCTGACGGTGTTCTTCCACTTAGGTCTGAACGAGCAATGTCCTGTTTGAGATTGACCGGTTCTGGGGTGCAGGTGTATTGAACACCATTGCCAAGCTCACGAAGACTTGCACGTTGCACCTATCTTCAGACAAGCTATACTTCATCGTGTCTGACAGAGCAGTGAATGGAGGCGTCACCATTTGGTGTGAGCTAGTGCAGGTGTGGCCTTCAAAACGGTTGGTGTGGGCTGCTCTGTGTATGTGTACATATATATATAATGTATAAACAGTATGTGCAGTAGAGGTGTTTTAGATCTCTACATTGTTGAGATATAAAATTGGGGGTGGGGAGGTGGTTTGTGCTTGTATATGTTTCAACAACAAACCAACATCCGTCCAACTTGAAACAATACAAACGTCAGTTTATGATTAAACAACTTGTTTAAATTGAATGTTATGTTTCGAAAATAAAATCACAAAACAAATCTGCCGTTTAACAGTACTTTGGCTCTGAATTTGTCCCGATCGCACATACACATTGAGGAGAGAGAATTTTTAAGTGGCGCAGCTGCTTCAATGTTTGGCATGTCCTTCCTTCCATCCATCCGTCCGTCACAAATGAATAAGAACCTTTCTAACCCTCCGTGCGGGGATAACCAGTCGGAAGTTGGCATTTGCAGTTTCGCCATGTGTGCCCACGTACCCATGCACACAAACAGACCTTTATTTATTTATTTATTTTAATTTTCAACCTCTTCTTCTTTCAGACATGGATGCGAATATATATATATTTATTTTTTTTTAACTCTGCCTGGCAATCAAACAAAATTGAAAATAATTCCAAACGGGAAACTTACTGTTTTCAAGGACATCATAAAGGACACAAACAACAGGCACGGAGAACTAATGTAACATGTTCGATATGGCGGTGTAATAGACACTGCGTCAATGGCTGTAAATTCTGGAATTAATTTAATTATACGACTTTTACAATCTTTATTTTATTTAAGTTGAATGATATATTTCAACTCTGCAGAACACGAATCACCTTCTTTGGACTTTCAAAACTTCCGTTTACCAGTACTTGTTTGTGTTAAGTAGGGTGGTGTGTAAAACTATCAATAGTGATAAACTTGCAAAAGTTTTTTTTTTTTAACAATATTTAAAATCACTTTTTTTAAAAATTGAAGTATATACTTGAACACTTTTTTTTATAAGTTTGGTTCAGGTTTTCATTTGAGACTTCATGGGAGACTGACTCATTACACCATTGCTGGTACTCAACTGCTTCTCTGATAATTTAAAACACTCAGTGGATTGCAAAATGGGTGTTGGTTATCTGGACTTGTCATATAATGGAGTGAAATCCCATCAAGATGCTTCTTTAATTCTTTTTATATCCATTGTTTCATGATGAATTATTTATTTCCCCCCCTCCCCCCAGGACAACTTTTTTGAAGAGTATCAGATGGATGGGTTGTCTGTTGAGTTCAACGACATCTATCTGGATATTCCACCTGACAGCATCGCGAGAGCACTGAAAACTGCACAGAGTGCAAAATCTGTGAAGATAAAGCTGACAAAAAAACACTGCCCTTACCTCACACTCGATGTTGAGCTGGTAATGGCCAAGGTTTCTTTTGTTTACGGTGCAAAATGCTGTAAAGCAGCTGTTACAGATGTGAACAAGCTAAGTTATTGTTTATGTTGAGGCTAGCTTCAATCATTAAAGTAAAACGCAAGACAAATTTGTTTGTATATAACATAACTATTGTATCTGATCATTAACAGGAAAAAATTCAATTCATGTCCCTGTTTGAAGCAAGAATTACGAAGAACTAACAAATAACCTGTTCTTGCACACAGGTTAATTCCCCCAGGTTTGTGGATGGACAGGTTAATTATCTCACTTTAATGACATCTATAACATATTTACCCCGGGCTTGAGGGGTAATGGTTAGAGCATCCACTCTGAGTCTGAGGTCGGTGGGTTTAACCCCAGCTGAGTCTTACCAAAGACTTCCAAAATGGTATGTGCTGCTTCCTTGCTTGACACTCAGCATTTAAAAGGATAAAGCACAGACAAACAACACTTGGGAAGGCAATGGCAAACCACCCAGTATAACCCTTGCTAAGAAACTGCTTTGGCAGCACCAAATCTTTGTAAAGAGGGACATATTCGTGGCATATTTTATGATGACTTGTAATGGTGGCTTCCACCAGGTGGTGCTATATATATGATACAAATTCACATCGAATGAGAACGGCAATCGGGAGAGCGCATACTTCTGCCAGGCTGAACAGTTTACGTTTTGTATCCCACTGATTATAATAGGTCAGATCTGCATCTGGACCTTGACCAAAATGTAATCGGCTTGTTATTGTCACCGACCCAACTCGCCCATCAAGTTTTCTCAAAACCCATCCACAACGAGTTGAAATATCATGCTCTAGTATATCGTTTTGACCCCATCTCTCAATGGTAAAGAATCAGTTTAAAAATTAATAAAATACTCGGATCCGGATCTTCACCAAAATCTAATCAATTCGTTCTTGTCACACACCCAACATGTCCACCAAATTTCATCCAAATCCGTCTCACTTTTTGAGATATCCCGCTCGCAGAAACATAGACAAACTTACAGACAGATAGGGGTGAAAACATCATCTCTCATTAGTGTCTCCCCCAAACCCCTCCCCATATCTGAACCATTAATTTTTATTTACCTGCTAAAACATTCCTGTACACCCCCTGAACACAACCACCAGTTTTCAACTCATTCCGTACAGCAGTTCAGTTCTCGTAATGTCCCCACGTCCGAGAGTATAAATTTTATTTTACCGCCTAAACCCCAAGTACAACCAGCCGTTCTTATTTAATTCTGTCTCGTGGATCGAGGAGTGCAGATAAATATAACAAACACTCAAATGATATGATATTTCGTCTGATAATTCTCCATTTACATGGAGGATGTGCTCCTCCCCACCCCCTCCACCCCCCCCCGCCAACACCCCACACCCACCCTGAGCCGTGTGGGCTATGACCTTTTTGATTGCCTGAAACTTTCCCTGGCACAACCGGGAGTATCACCAACAGTTTTCAACTTATTATAACCAGCGTTTTAGGAATGCATAGAAGACACAAACCCACAAACAGATACTTCTTGAATTACACACAAGATGATTACCATGGATTGTTGAACAGTTCGGTGTGTGTACGATGAATTATTTTTTTGAAAGGACCTGCGGAATGGGTTTGCTTGTTTGACATTTCCACCTGAACGGCACTCATGATGTTCAAATCACATATATCATGTTGATTTATCCCATGTCCACCATGAATGTCTTCAAAAGGTATAAAGACGTCTCTTAATCTCCTTGCTTTGCATGTGATATGTTTAAGTCCCGATGTGAATGTTTTACACGAGGAAAAAAAGAAAGAGCATTTATTGGTGAGTTTATTCATTCATTCATTCATGCACCATGCTCTATAGTCAAAACAAAGGATCAGTTCTGCCGAAGCAGTTTTGTTGCTTTGGATTACAATTCTGGAGGGGTTGCCACTCCGATGCAGGATATTCTACTGAGAGTGGAAGGGATTTTGAATTTCTTTGTGGTGCCGGCGATAGCTGTTTTTTTTTTTAGCTGTGAACAGCTCTTTTAGCTGTGAATGCTCACTTACGAGTACATCAGATGCATTTCACAGTCACTGCGTGCCAAGTTGTTGTTTTTTTGTCAGGTTTGAAGTTTGAGTTTAGTCTTCCTTTAAGATAATTTGTAATAAATAAAAAATTAAGACAATATTATGTCATCCAAAAATTATTTGCAACATTTTTGTCATTTCTTCCTCCCCTTGTTTTCCCAACCCTTCTTCTTACCATTACTGTCTTTTCCCCAAGGCATCCCTTATGAGTCATAGCCGAGTGGTCACCCATGACATTCCGGTGCAAGTTGTTCCACAGCAACTCTGGGGTGACCATAAAGAGCCCTCCGTTCCGGATTTTGATGTAAACAAGCCCACCCACGACCTTCCTATTTTATAAAACACGTTGTGCTTCTACTTGCATCATGCTTGCACTATATTACCGAAAGTATTGGGACAGTATTTGAATATCCATGATTTATTCACAACCCATGTTTATTCAACTCTTAATATAGGTCGTTAAACTTTTGCAAAAAAGGAAATGCCACACCCTGTCAGAAAGACGTTGTGCACTTTATTTTTTCGTAGATCTTTTTATTTTATTTTAGTAGCTCTCTTGTGTAATATTACACCCTTCCCTTTTTATCCCCATGCTTTAAAAGAAAAACGGAGTGATATTGTAATTGGCTCTGTCTGTCTGTTTGTCCGTCCTTCACGCTATCTCCTCCAAAACTTGGAAATCTGCCAACATCACTGCACTACATAAAAATGGTGCAAACACTGATCTCCTCAACTACAGACCTATCATCTCACTTTCATTCATCAGCAAGATCATGGAATCCGTCATTGTTGTTGATATGAAATCCATCCTATTCATCAAAAACCTCATCTCAGATCATCAATTTAGTTTCAGACCAGGTCACTCCACCTTGCATATGCTGATTATACTCACCCAACAATGGATGGAGGCCTTAAATGTCAGACATGAGATCAGGGCCGTCTCTCTGGACATACCTCGTGCTTTCGATTACAGTCTGGCATCCCACCTTACTCTGCATACTCTCTACCTATGGCATCCAAGACCAACTCCACACATGGCTTACTGACTTCCTCTACTCTCGAAGTCATTGTGTGGCACTCAACAGAATCCTTTCATCTCCTCTCCCTGTCAAGGCTGGAGTGCCATAAGGCAGTGTTCTGGGCCCAGTCCTACTCCTGATCTTCATCAATGAGCTCTCTGACTGTGGAAAATCCTCTATCTACTTGCGAAGGACTCCACCCTCTGCCATGACATCCTTCAGACAGGAAGACTGCAGCTTCTTCCCTCTCTTCAAACCTTGACAAAACCACAATCACAAGCTGGTCAAACACTTTAATATGTCTTTCAATCCTGAAAAATCTCACACTCTCACTATTGCTCTCCGAAAGGACCATCAACCCCCCCACCCCACAACCTTGCAACTACTTTCTTAACAATCCTCTTAAGGAAGTTCAATAAGTCATTCAAACTCCTGGGTCTTACGATCAGCCATCATCTTTCTTGGGCAAAACACATTTCAAAGTTGGCCTCCAAACCAGCTTACAGTTCAGTGGTCTCTCAGTCTTCTTCCACTTCGTGTCTGGTCTTGCATCTTCTGCTCTTTCCATGCTTTGTCCCCCCTAGGTTTCTGCAGTGTTCACACGATCGACCATCAACTCCCTTCTGGTGAAGCCACCTAAATCCAGAATCACTGCTGACCTCCACTCATTTGTTCCTCTTTTTCCCCACCTATGGAATAAACTTCCACATCCTCTGCAAGCCCATTCTTCCCTCCAGGTCTTCAAAACAGCTGTTCATTACCATCTGACATTGTCCCCAATCCAAACCCATGACCTTTTCTACCATCTTTAATCCCACTCAAATCCCTCCTCCATCAATTTTCCAGTTTTCCCTCCTTCGCGTTTCCTTCTACACTACCGGTCAGAAGTTTTAGAACACTCCCATTTTTCCAGTTTTTACTGAAATTGAAGCAGTTTAATGTTTCAATGTACTCTGGAATTAAAGTAGAGAACAAATAAACAATTGCAGATAAAAAAGAAATCATAGAATCGTTTTGTTGAACAAAATTGAATCTAAAATTTTGACTCATCAAAGTAGCCACATTTTGCAGATATAACAGCCGGACATACTCGTGGCATTCTTTCTGCAATGGAAATCAAATATTGTTCGGAAAGTTCTTCCCAACACTGTTGCAGAAGTTCCCACAAATGTGTTGCACTTGTAGGTTGCTTTGCTTTCACCCTTCTGTCCAGTTCATCCCAAACCAGCTCGAGGGTTTAAGTCTGGAGACTGTGCTGGCCATTCCATGATTTGAAGCCTACCGTCTTGTTCTTTTCTTCTAAGGTAGTTCTGACATAGCCTGGAGGTATGTTTTGGGTCGTTATCTTACTGTAGGATGAACCCCTGACCAACTAGGTGTAGACCAGAGGGTATTGCATGGCGCTGCAAAATGCTGTGGTAGCCCTTTTGGTTCAGGGTGCCAGTCACTCTGTGCAAGTCGCCGGCTCTGGATCCAGCAAAAGAGCCCCAGATCGTCACGCTTCCTTCTCCATGTTTGACAGTTAGTGTCACACACTGAGGAACCATCCTTTCGCCTACTCGACGACTTACAAAAACCCTGCGTGATGAACCGAAGATTT
>CM068952.1:24775887-24790063 GCA_035128595.1 Eptatretus atami | reverse complement strand
TCTGGCAATTTACCGCTTAGCTTTGTACCACTTCAGGTTATGCACTGGACTTGAACTGCTTAAATTTCAGTAAAAACTTGAAAAATTGGGGTGTTCTATCTTGGTATGTCCATCTTGATGCGTATTTTGCATCCTGTTTTTGGCTGTTACATCCTAATCTTTTCAGTGCACTAGCTGTTCCATAAGCCCCGACTATGTGTTTAAAATAATTTTTAAAAACACAGTGATGCAGAAATTCACCATAGTTGGTCGTTCATGATCACCACACGGGAAGGTGCGAAAGCTGTATCATTTTGGCCCTGCCCCGTTGGTTGGGGTCAAAAGGTCAAAGAGCAAAAATATGCAATTACAGGCGCATTTTAAACCATTTTTCAATGAAACTTTGAATATGCAATCAATATTGGGGGACGCATGAGTATGTAATGATTTTTTGGATCTGTCAAAACAGGAAAAATATTTCACTCAAAATTTGATATTGGGTCATTCCTGGTGGAACTTTTTGCCATCTTTCACCCTTGCTTTAGGTGGGAAGCATGGGGATTTGCGATGGTGCGCCACCAAATTCGCTCTAGTAAAGATTATTTTGGCCCTATGTACTGTTTTTCAGCATACAAGTCGATGTGGAGTATAAGATAATCGTCCTTATCACACACCCAACCTGTCTACCCAATTTCGTCCGAATCAGTCAACAACTTTTTGAGATATCCTATATATGTCTGTTCACAGACATATAAACGGACAGGCAGACGGGGTGAAAACACAAGCTCTGCCCACCTCAGGTGGCGGAGGTAACGAGCACATTTTAATCCATGAAAGAGCTTAATCCCTGAGCACTGCTTTCAATTAACAATTACACAATTTATTTCAGAAAATATCACACTTTGCAAAAAAATTTCATTTATGCAATTCATTGTCTTGAACTATAAGTCAATTATGAGTACAAGTCGAGGCCCGGACTTCCGGGGGAAAAAAGTATCGACTTACTTATGTGACAAAAATATATTTTTGAAATTTTATCCTGCTTTTTCTATTTTTAACATTGGCATGACCTTTTGTCTTCCGTTTCCTGATGGCATTACCAACAGTTGACTTGGGAAGGCTCAATGCAAAGGATATGTTCCAAAACTTTGGCACCCAATAACAATTTCATGTTGAAAATCAGCTCTTTATCTCGTTGTTGTCTTGATTACAGCTCAATTTAAGTACCTGCTACACAATTTTATAAAGCACCTGATGCTTTGCATTGTGGGAATATTTGCACACGCAGGTTGAAAGGTTTCACTTTAAGTTTGGGTGTGCTATCCCAATACTTTGTTCATGCAGTGTAAATTAATGGGATTGTACGGGCCACCAAACTGTTGCTTTGTGTTTAGGTGAGCATTTATCTTCCTCCATTCAAAACACTGAAGATTGTGATGGAGAAAATGAAGAATTTGACCAACTTTATGGTGAGGAATGTGTACAGTACTTACTCGATGTGTTTTCCTTATGGTGAACATTGGGCTTTTTGTGAGGGGCACGTTTTGTGTTTTGTGTGCATTATCATCCTCCTATCGTCACCCAGTCTGTCTTCTCTTGCATCGCTGTCGTGGAATTTTCTATGCTATGTGTTGCCTCTGATTGTGTTGCTGCATTTATTTTAAACAAATACAGATCTACGTCTGAGGTCTCGATCGCCTCAGATTGGGTCATGGTGGAAAGACGTTGGTTGTGGTGCATGTGGATGGTAATGATGTGCGGAGAGTTCATTCTGAGGATTTGAAGGCTAGATACAAGTTGCTGGGTAATCGATTGAGGGGAAGGGGTTGTGATGTGATTTATTATTTTTTTTGCAGGGACTTTCCTGAGAATGGGTGGCGTTGCAGATATATTTAGTGGAGAAACAGATCTGAACTAGTGGTTGGAGGGATGTAGCAGGGAGCAGGGTTAAATTGTGTTTTGGAAACTCTGGAATTCCTTTCATGGTGATTGTGAATTTTTTTAATTTTTTTTACTTAACAGAAAAGGGGAGACGATGTTTGTGGCAGATATTGAGAAGGAAATTGAGCCTTTTTTAGGCTAAAGGGGATTAGAAAGGCTGTAGAGGAAGCAATGGGGTGGAAAATATGATTGGTCGGTCGAGGCAGGAAAAAATATTTTGTACTAATGCCAAGAGTACGAATAATGAAATGGAAGAGCTTGAAGCTAAAGTAGATTGTGAAGGGTGGATGACATGGTTGCAGTAAGCGAGATGTGGTTTAATGAGGAGTCGAGCTGGAGGACAGGAATTAAATCTACAAGATGATGTATAGGTGTGATGGGAAAGGGAAGGTGGGAGGGAGTGTGGCATTCTGGGTAAAAGAGAATATTGTGTTGAGAGTAAGGAATGGCATTAAGGAGGGGGTTAATGTGGATGATTCTGTGTGGATTGAGAATGGAGATTGCAAGAATAGTAAGATACTTGTAGGATGTGTCTATCTTAGTATGAGGGAGGAACAGGAGATTGGGGTTCGTGAAAAAACAAATCATAAAGGCCTATGGAATGGGAAGATCATCGATTTTGGGGGAGTTTAATTTGCCGGGGATATATTGGGTCCAGGAATGGGGAAGTGAAGAGCCGAGAAGGATTTTCTCCATCGAATCCAGGATTGCTTATAAAGTCACTTTGTAGAAAAACCCATGAGGGGAGTGTGGTGTTCGATATTTTTATAATAATAATCCCAATATATTGGGAGAGGTACGAGAACACCTGGGGATAAGTGACCATAACATAGTGTGTGCAACTCCACTGTTGAGATGTGGCATTCAGGATAATAGGGTAAGACTGTTAGATTTCAGAAAGGAAACTTGAAGGGTTTGAGAAGAGAGTTAGGTGCTCAAGATTGGGAAAGGCTAACGAGTGGGCTGTCTCCTTCAGAGAAATGGGAAACCTTGAAGGAGCAAATGTGTAGGGGCTTCTACATTTGCACAAGAACAGTCAGGGGAACTTGCAATAGCAGAGAGTATCACTCTTGGAGGTGAGCAAGGCCTTTTAAAGGAGATCCAAGTCAGAGTATATTATGTGAAGAAACAGCGAGGAAAACAAAGGGATGATAAAGCTCCAGGGCCAGATAATATGCATCCTAGACTCCTAGAGTATTGCGGGAGGTGGCAGAGCAGATAAGCGTGGTGTGAGCGGATATCTTTAACAGCTCATTGGAGTAGGGGCAGGTACCAGAGGATTGGAGAGTAGCAAATGTAACTGTTATTTAGAAAGGTTCCAGTGAAAAATCGTGGATTTATTGACCTGTTCATTTGATTTCAGTTGTGGGAAAAGAGTTAGTGTTATTAGTAGTCAGGTATGACTTGTGAATTTGTGGGGCTTGTGAATTTGCTGGTCGAGTAACCTTCTGGATTGGAAACTGGCTTCGTGATCGGAAGCAAAGAGTGACTGTGGATGGGAGGATGTAAGTACTGGGTACCCTCAAGGACCGTTATTTTCCATAATGTACATCTATTATGTGTGCAATGGGATTAAGAGTAGACTTTATAAATTTGCAGATGAAGCTAAGCTTGGAGGCAAGGTAGATAGCAGAGAGAGAATGTGGGAGGGAGAAGGGGTGAGCATGTCACACAGGAAAAGATTCTGGGGTGGTAATAGATACGGTGTGTAAGCAGACAGCACAGTGCCAGATAGCTATAGGTAAAGCAGTGTTTTAGGTTGTATCTTTAGGGGGATAAATTATAGATCCAAAGTGGTAGTTTTAACACTGCACAGCAGTGTAGTGAGGGCCCCGTGTAGAATAGTGTATTCAGTTTTGGTCGCCACCTCTTAGGAAGGACGTAGTTGTAATAGAGAGGGTACAGTACTGAGCAAGTCGATTGATCCTGGGTCTAGTTAGATGAAGCTAAAAGGAGCAGCTAAAGCAGACAGGACTTTTAACATTACAAAGGAGGTGATTGCAAGGGGATGTGATAGCGATGTTTACGATAATTTAGGGTTTCGACAAAATAATTGCAGAAGAGTTTTTCCACAGAATGGGCACTGACATGACCTGGGGCCACATTTTCCAAGTAAAGAAGAAATGAGTTCGGACTGTAGTAAGGCAGGGGTCTTTCACTCAGAGAGTGGTATATGCCTGCATAATCTCTCTGCAAAGGTCATTGCAGCAGAAACAATCGATAGTTTTAAAATAAGTTATATAGGTATCTAGAAGTACTTGGGTAAGAGGGGGGTACTTAGATATGTTAAGATGGCACATGAGTCAGCCAGTTGATCAGCCAGTTGGCCTCCTCCTGGTTGTGTTTTCTTGCATTTTATTATATATATATATATATATATATATATATATATATATATATATATATATATATATATATATATATATATTATATATATCCTTGTATTATGTTGTGGATCAGATTCAAGCAAATATGATTGCCTTTCCCACTCATGCCTGACTTACTGGGGCAAGAGTCATGTGTGGTTATTCACTTCGTCTGGTTATCATACTATTGGGTGCTGTTCTTTAGGTGCTGCAGGCAATCAATCTGGAGAGATGAATCTGGAGATTAATACAGAGATTTTATCAGTTACCACTTACTTCAAGGACCTTGGAAACCCACCCTGGGGTAAGTAGGCCACTCTTGAGAAGTAATAGGTACATACCAAATGGTGATGATCCTGCTTTTCTCTGTTTGCCAATATCCTGATGATATTGATTAAATATTGATGATATCCAATATCCAAAAGATGAAAAACCGCAAATTAACAACATTTATACTGAGTACTACATACAGCCTATGACAAGTGAAAGTTTTATATTAAGACGCCATCTAATTATTGCATATCTATTTGATTGAGATAACCAACCATAAAAGCATGGGGGATTGAACAAGTGAAGAAATCAAGAGTAAAACAGGTTTTACGAGAGATGTACTCTGAATTTATTATAAAGAATGCTGAAACTAAACTGACACCTCAAGCATATGAAGAGTTGGAAAAGACATGTGCAGTCTGCTGCGACCTGTGCCATCCGTTTCGACCACGTGAGGCATCTTGCGACCCGTCCAATACCCTACGATTTGTGCAGTAAGAATACGATCAGACCACCAGAAAAATCCAGTCTCCAGCAGCCTGCTCCCAGTGCAGTAGCCAACTTGTACCAGTGCCGCACAGCTAACTCAAACAACCAAATCTTCCCTTTTAACTCCCCCAAAATGCAATGCCTACCTACCAATGGGTGAGTTTTCCATTGATCTCACTGTGTTGTGTGATAATCTTCTAACTCTCCCATTTACAATGATATAAGCACCCAATCTCAGCAAGGTCCGTCGTCCACAGCTTTATTTGACGACTTTTTTTTCTGACAGTTATTTCATCGCCTTCCTCTTGAGGCTGGATGGAGCTTACTTTAATTTACATCATTCACATATGCAGTGTTAATATCCCTGCCTGATACGTACTTTTGTGTATCTGCATAATTAAACATTGAAGGAAGGGAAGATTCCCCAAAATACTTTTCTGAGTCATGATTTAACGATTTCTCTTTCAGCAGAGCTAAAATAAGCTCAAGCATTTTCACTTGGTATAAGCTGCAAAAAGAGGTTGAGTTTGTCATCATTCTCTCTTCAACTCAGGTCAGGAATTGGAGCATGTCCGGAGCATGTATCCACTTTCCGTCGGTACTCCAGGCTCCGCCTGGCCATCCCCAGGCAGATGCCTGGCCCATCCCATCTCCTTGAGAGGCCGATTAACCTGCTGCAACCACGAGGCACATGGTCGGCCCATTGCCTCCTCCACTCAGGAGACTCCCTCGCTGAGAGAATCTGGTGAGAGGATCAGCGTCAGGAAACGAGCCACATGTCCATACAGCCGCAGCTGATGCTCACATACTATGCAAGTAACAAAACTCATTTGAGTCTCTCTCAGAAACCACTCGTTGGACACAAAGTCCGACAAGCGATAGCCAGGGATTCTCCAAAGACACCTGCTACCGAAGGATTTAAGTCTTCGTCCGAGATTCTTGGTCAGATTCCAAGTCTCACATCCGTTTAGCAAGACTTGAAGGACCAAGGACTTAAAGACTTGGACTTTCGTCCTCCTGCATAGGTGAACCACATCCCATGATCCAGTAAATCCATGGTTCCCAAGGACCGACCCAGACGTCTATCGACTTCCTGCTCACAATATGCGGACATGAATATCACTGCCAAGGTAAGTGAATCTCTCCATGACCTCAACATCCTCACCACAAACGGGTACAGACAAGATAACAGCATCCTAGATACACTGAAAGCCTGGAGCTTAGTTTTGACCCAGGAACCCCATCATCCCAGCGAATGCGACTCTTCATTCAGCGCCTCGAGGGCTCCAAAAGGATATCCAGTGGCTCCGCAAAGATGACTGCATCATCTACGAGATCCTGACATTCCCAAACAATGCACCGTAGCTTGATCTCTCCAACATTCTCCTCAGAATCCAGTCCATACAATCACTGAAAAGTGTGGGGCCAGTACATAACCCGACAAACTCCAATAAAAGCTGGAAATACAGTAAGTCAGAGATGGTACCACCACACCTCACAGCACTCTCGATACCAGAGTATAGTTCAGAAATAAGATGGATCCGTTTAAGTGGCACCCCATGAAGACTGAGACTCCTTCAAAGGGCATCCCGAATCACTGAATCATGCACTTTATGGAGATCGAGATAGGTTGTGAGCAGCCCTGCTGAAGCTCTGGGCTGCATTCAGTGAGGTCCCTAAGAGCAAGGATACAGTCAATCGTTGACCTCTTTGGTGTAAAGTCCGACTGCTCTGAGTGCTGGTGTACAAGCAGATAGTGGCAAACCTGATCAATAATTATTCGAGCAAAGACCTTGCCCGTCACACAGAGCAGCGTCACCCCTCGGTAGTTGTTGCAGTCCTGGTGATCACCCTTCCCTTTCCAGAGAGGGACAACAATGGTTCTCTTCCAGCCAGTTGGGATGATGCCTGTGCTCCAAACGGAGCACATAATTGCATGCAATGACATGAGTACAGCATTTCCACCAGCCTTGAGAAGTTCAGCATGGATGCCACAGATCCCACAAGCTTTACCTTCTTTCAACTAGTTCACCACAGCTTGTGTTTCTGCAAAAGAAGGTCCTTCACAGTTGACTGGAGGGTTAGCAATTGGGATGGTAACACCCATGGCATCCAACTCAACAGCTGGTGGGTCAGCTTGGTACAACTGCCCAAAGTAACCGGCCCAACAGGGCTTCACTTCGGACTCCTCTGTCAAGAGCTCACCACCCTCCGCTCTCACTGCAGGACACTGAGGGATGGGCTTAGAGGAACGCAATGCACTCATTCCTCTGCAGCAGGATGAGAATCACTTGACCACAGGGGATGCTCTACCCATTCACAGATTCCTCGCACATAGGCCTCTTTGTCTGCCCTCAGCGCACATACAATTTTACGCCTCAGCTCCCTGAACAGCTCAGCTCTGCCATGAAGCCTGGCCCTGCGACTCTGGTCAATGGTATTCAGCGTCCCTTGGTCTGGGTATTTTGTTCTTTTTCGCCCGACGTTCTGTCTTTTATTTTTTGCTCGACGGTGTTCTCTTATGCCCGATGGTGGGTTCCAAGATATCCACCGGCAACATCAAGGATAGTAATCTTGAAGGCACTCCACAACTCTTCAGGATTCCCCAAAACACCCAGACCCCCACACCCCCACTCAGCCTGTTTGCAAACTCCTCAGCTACCCTGTCATCCTTGAGCTTGTCAACATCCAGCCAAGGCTGAGATGGTACCATTCTCCTGGATTTGAGCTGCAACTTCAGAGTTGCTACAACAAGCCTGTGGTTGCTTTTGAGGAACTGAGCACTCCAGTAGACCTTGCAGTTCTGGATCATCCTCCAGCAACCATCAACGAGCACATGGTGAATGTCTTTTGCCATACCACCAGCGTTGGAATACCAAGTCCAGCGATGAGGCTGTGGGCACTGAAACAATAAACCAGCCACCCTAAGTCCACAACTTCTTGCAAAGTCAAGGAACTTGGTGCTATTCTGGTTCACAGTTCCAGACTCATGGGGACCAACACATGTCTCATAACCATCCCCATCAGTGCCAGTTGGTGTATTGAAATCCCCCAAGACTAGAAGAGTGGGGCACTGAGCAACTACAGAATCGAGCACAGCAGACAAGGTCTTTTTCACAGTGAGATCACTTGCCTCAATCGGAGCATATACAGAGACCAGGGAAATGATACCCAAGGAGTTGCAAATCCTGTCTCATAAAATGTTAGTTGACCGGTGTTACCTCAATTATCATGGGAGTCAGCTTATTGGACACAGCTATGGCAACTAATGGGGCATGGTAACCATCAGAGCGACCAGATTAGTAGTCGATGTGACCACCCGCCATGATCTCACCACAATCCGGTCTCCGAACCTCAGGTCTCCATTGCAATAGCAATGTTCAAATGCTGGAACTCAGATGATAGCAGAGACAGGTGATCATCCTCTCTTTGGGATATGACATTCCAGGTACCGCCTCAGGTTAACACGAGGCGCCCGCCATCTGGTGGACGACACCTCAGCACCACCCCAAAACACATCACTGCAACCCGACCCAGGAAGATCACCCCGTGCTTTTCTTTATATCAAAGAATGGGGGTCCTGAAGGCTTTGCCCCAATCCCTTCATCCGTTGAGCTCTCCTACTAAGGGCAGCTGCACAGGAGGTACTCCCATGAAGTGGGTTTTCAATTTTGTTTTCGTTTTTTGCTGGTTTTACGGTGGCCAGAGTGCAAATCTTGCCACAAACCTCCTCAAAAAAGGTCACCCAACTGCACGAGGACATCTGCAGACATAGTTGGGCACCACTTATGGATGGCTATTAGTTCACAAGGAGCTCCTCTGCCCTTTGACAAGTTTTGCTTTTAATCACACTGGGGGTCCATATCCATACACCCTCCTCACTAGGTTTCCTGGTGAGGGAGACAGTTTAGTTAGCCGACAACCCGACCATGAAACAGGTTAGTACAGGTTTACATGGTACCTGTAAGGAAGTCACATGTGATCTGGCCTGACCTGACAATATCTCTCTGCAGCACTCCACTAATTTAAGGGAGAAAAGGCAAAAGTCAGCCAAAAACTTTTGGACGAGTTGACAAAAAGAGAAGATTTTTGTGACAAGGTGACACCAAACTATTTTAAAATGAATATTTCTCAATTCAAGCTTAAAGAAAATATGACGCACGTTACATCATGCTGCACTCTCGAGCTCATAGCAACTGCTAAACCTTGGTTAGCCAAACCTATTTCAGAAAGTGGAAATGTGATTGGGGGGGGGCATGGTGGGAATGGAGTGAGATGGGTGGAGGGCACATCCTGTTCCACAAAGTAATTTTTGTTGCAAACTATTATAGCAGCTTGTTGTTATAAGCTTTATCCACATCATAGAACAATAAACTGCGATGCATGGAATGCTACAGATATCCTGCTAAGGGCTCTCAATTGTTTTGTTTGTATTTGTTTTATTCTATTTTTTGCTTTGCTGCTTTCCACCACAATTTTTGAGAATATACTAGGGACATGAACACACAAACTGTGTTCTCTGAAATTGCCTTAATCATAGCATAAACGGAAAAAAATAGTGAAAGGAAATAGAATTTTAAATTGAAAAATAGTGAAAGGAAAGTATTGTTCTTTGGTGTGCTGTGCAGTTGTGAAGTAGTCTCAACCATCACGTTGTGCAGTTTGTTTTATTTCATTATCAAGTTATGATTGAGGCCTGCTGTTGGCTTAACGGTTAAGGTGGCTGACTTAAGATGTTATGGTCTTGAGTTCAATCCTTTGTGTTTTTCACCGTTGAATTAACACCAATTGGGTTGACTCAGCCTGTCATCCTTCTGAGGTTGGAATAATGAGTACCAGCTTACTGGTAACAGGGGCACAGCCATGCCCACAGAAAATGATGCAGCCAAGCAGCCACTGTCGACATATGAATAAATAAATAACAATGAAAAGGGCAATCTGAGAATGCAGACCCTCGCCAGGACTTTGTTTTTTTTGTATGGGTGTGTTACGTAATTAATAAAAGACATAATTAGAACTGCTACTTTATAACTGCTGGCAGTGATGACCGGGTACCAAGACGTCCCTCTTTGATTGACCTGACTGTGACGTTTTTTCATTCTTATTCATTATTAAATCAAATCAAATGGAAGACCAAATAAGTACAGTCCTGCATTGGAGTAATCAGAAGGAACCCAAACAAGCAAAAAGCAAAGATGAAGTCATCAGGAGGAACCTGGATAGGATTCAAATTTCAGCTGCTACTAGCTCTACCCTCAAACCTATCCAGGAACAGTCAAGTAAACCTCATTCAAAAAAAACTAATAAATAAAATATAAAACAAACAAAAAGAAACCATGTCAAAATATTAAACAATTCTGGCTGCCAGACCATGCATCCGATCAAGTTGAAATTTAAAACATATATTCGCCATCACCACTAGTTCATAAACGTGAAGTTTCACATCGATTTATTCAGTGGTTCCAGAGAAAATATTATTTAATATTTTTTCATCAATCCAATATGGCTGCCAAACCATGTGACCTATCAATTATTCCTGAACAAACTTGTACACCCATGACTTGAGGAACATTTGTGTGAAGTTTTTTCCCTCGATTTGTCCATCCAGAACAAACTTGTACACCCATGACTTGAGGAACATTTGTGTGAAGTTTTTTCCCTCGATTTGTCCATCCATTTTGGAGAAGAAGATTTTTTGTAATAGGTTTTGAGGTAAATCTAATATGGCTGCTAAACCATGTGACCTCTAACATAATGTGTGAACCTTTTGTTCCTCATGGATAGGCAGTCATAGTGTAAAGTTTCGTCTCGATCTGTTCAGCCACTTTAGAGAAGATGATTTTGAAGGTTTTTTTTTTCTTTTCTTTTTTAAAACAATATGGCTGCTGAATCGCACGACCGATGACATCTCTTTTTTTTCTGTGGACCATCTTATCCCCAGATGACCCTCAAAAAATTTCATACTAATCAGATGTAGCATTCTACATATGCAACTATGAAGTCATAAAAAAGGCACCTATGACGACATTAAAAAAAATCACACTTATGAGTGTGATTTTTTTTTTTTTTAATCACAAAAATCCTCCGCATGAGGAGTACTTGCCATGTGCCAAGTTTCAATTTTCCCCTTGGTGCGGTTTCAGAGATAGAGGTCCAAAGTTTTTCCGTTTTCCAACATTGCTGCCACACCACATGACCCATGACATCATAATTGTGATTAAAACATTCTACATGAGTTGTCGCACTTATGGTGAAAATTTATTCTCGATCCGACAAGTAGTTGCGGAGAAAAACATGAAAGTTCTATGCGGATAAACAAAAAAGAAAAAGATGTCATGCATAAAATACTTGCAAAATCCACCCCCCTCTCCAAAGGTTGCTATGGATACATCAAATTGTCCATTCCATTAAGATTAAAATTGACAATCTTCATCAAAGCTCAGGTCAATTGGATGAAAATTGATTATTTTTCATATATTGAAAATCATGATTTTATTAGTTTGACTTTGAGTTGACCTTTGACCTTTTGACCTCAAAACTAGTTGCTTTCCCAATTCAGTGATGGAGTATGCAAATCCTGTTCAACTTTCAAGTCAGTGGGATGTCAATTGACGATTTTTCAGTTGAAAATTGATGATTTTAAATGTTTGCTCCTGAGTTGACCTTTGTCCTTTTGATCTCAAAAATAGTTGGTTTCCCAATTCTGTAATGCACTATGCAATTGCTGTTTAATTTCCAAGTCAATCGTATAAAAAAATGACTATTTTTCAGATATAAATTGATTTTACAAGGATTTACAAGAAATTTAGGCACAGAAGGAAGCCATTCGGCCCATCATGTCTGCACCACACCAATACCTGATTTTATCAATCCGTCGATACCCCTTCCCTTCATGTGCAGCCTTTTGGCTGCAACACTGGTACTCATTTCGCCAACCTCGGAAGGATGACGGGCTGAGTCAACCCCCTGGTGTTAATTGAGCAGCCAACAGGGCTTGAAGTCAGGACCCTAGGATCCCAAGCCACCACCCTAACTGCAAAGCCAACACCAGGTTCATAAATCACCACTAGTGATTTTCTGAAGTTCACCAATGGAACGTGTTAATGCTGAAGTTTAACAGATGATTGCACCAATATTTCTACCAAATTCTCTGTTCAAAACTCTAAGTTCAGAAGTTTGACCTTGAGTTGACCTTTGACCGTTTGACCTCAAATAGTAGGTTTCCCAATTCAGTGACGCAATATGCAAATCCTGTTCAACTTTCAAGCAATCGGATGAAAAATGACGATTTTAGAAATTTGACCTCAAGATGACCTTTGACTTCAAAATCAATAGGCTTCTCAGTTGATACTACCCCTACAGCTCGGTAAAGTTTCATGACGATTGGTTTAGAATTGTGACTTGTAGGCGATTCACAAACAGACAGACAGAATAACGAAATCGACTGACCAATATACTTGAAAATTCTTCGATTTTGCAAGTAACAAATGGACACAAACGCAATACCCTCGTCTTCGGTGAGGGTAATAAGGTATGATTTAACAGAAAATCTCCCGACGTTATTGAAAATTGGTAAAGTTAATCACAAAGCAAATCATATGTAGTGTGTATTGAGTATGGGATGCTCAGAATTTTCAGAAATGGAGCATGCAGCATAACCACCTTGCTGAATGGCCCATCACTTGATGCAAAACACAAGTGAATGGTGCAAGAAGCGTGCACACGGAGTTTACAAAATTCTCTGTACAAAAGTGCAAAGCGTGTTTTATCCAATTGCTGTGAGCCACTTATTGACAATAGGTGACAGACATGATTAGGATTTTGGTGAGAAGTAGGAAGGGACTTTGCTTCCATTTTTATTTCTACAAGTTTTTGGGCAAGCAGCTCTCGGGTCGACATCTGACACCCCAACAAAGGTAAAACGGGTGGGTTATTATCCGCATGCTTTATGGAAAAAAACTGGGGGATATTGTAGTCTGTCTGTCCATCCGTCACGCCATCTCCTCCTAAAGGGTTGTGCAGAAATCCACCAAAGTTGACTGTTGTGATCACTACATGGCAAGAAGGTGCGAGAGCAGTATCATTTTGGCCCCGCCCCCTGCGGCAGGGTCAAAAGGTGAAACACCAAAAATGCAATTGCACGGTGTTTCAAAAAGAGTGATGCAACTTTAAATGTTTATTTACAAAGAAACAGAGACCTCAGGAATATGAACCAAACATTTCTTGAAAGCTTATGACATGGTATTTTCTATCACTGATTGCTATTGCAGTAAGTCACTGCTTGAGATAGTGAGAGCCCAATATCTGAAATTGGCATTCACGCAAAATCCTTGTAATTGACGTTCTCGATGTGTGCCCCTCTCGATGTTCAGACTGGCATTGATCCTGACTCCAAAATTCTGTCCAACTTTCCTGTAGGTCTCATGTAGCACTGCCTGGAGGTATTCTGACATCTCCTGCTTCAGATCATCCAGTGTGGCAGGGCGGTTGGTGGAGACAGAGCCCTTGGCGGCCCCCCAGAACCAGTAGTCCAAAGGGTTCAAGTCTGGGCTATGGGGCGCCCAGTCATGAGCAGTATCCCGGGCAACGAGGCGGTTTCTGAAGAGCTGCAACAGGAAAGTGATGGTGTCACCAGCTGTATGCGGGGGTGCACCATCCTGCATAATCCAGGTCATGCTGAGCTGGTTTGGGGTGACCTTTTGGGCTAGATCCTTATGGAACTTCTGGAGCACGGCCAGGTAGCGCTCACCGTTGATCGTCACCGTCCTGCTGTTGTCATTCTCAAACCAGTAAAGCCCTAGCATTCCTCATCTGGCATTGAAAGTGCAGAGGAATGTGACATTAGGTCCTTTCAGGTACCTCTCAGGTGGTTCTGTTCCAAAGAAAATGTTGTTGTGGTTGTTGATGGCACCGTTCGAGTGGAAATGGGCTTCATCACTGAACCAGATCAGGATGATCCAGTTTGGGTACCACCTCATCCTATCACTGAGCGAATTGCACATATCAAGTCTCCTCATGTCATCTTGACTCAGTTTATGTCGAATGGAGATGAAGTCTGGGAAAAGCTTCAGTTCCTTAGTGAGGATACGCCAGACTGATGTTGGTTTGATGCCTAGCTCCTGGGAGCGCCG
>CM068952.1:24757998-24775630 GCA_035128595.1 Eptatretus atami | reverse complement strand
GGCATAGTTGAGCTACGGAGCTAGAAATCCCAGGGAACAAACACCACGATAACACCACCAAACCCTGAAAAGGAAAACGGTATTGGTCAAAAAACAAACAAGCAGTCATAGACTGGTACTTACGAAATTGTCAACTTGACCTCTGACCTTGTCTAATAAGCTTTCTAGAGAAGGTAGCGACGCAAACCAGAAGTTTCTACGATGATTCTGTACCAAACCATCAAAAATCGAATATTTGACCTCACTGTGACCTTGACCTTTGACCGATTTTGACCAAAATCTAATCGGCACTAGCCATCACCCTCCTGAATCACGTGGTGTAATTTGACATTGGTAGCTTCTTCCGTTCTCGAGTTATCGTGCCTACAAACAAACCAAACACACAACACACAAACAGATGACGGAATATTCAATAGATTTCGTAATTAATAAATGCCAGAAGTCAAAGTTGTATCAATCTTTTTGAAACACCCTGTATGTGACATTTTAAACATTTTTAAATGAAACTTTGTATATGCAATCAACATTGTGAGATGCATGAAATACGTAACGATTTTTGGGATATGATCTCGGGCTCATCCCAGAGGGTTCGTGCTTTCGGGCTTCGGGTCACGGTTAAAACAGGGAAAAAAAATTTAACTCAAAATTGGATATTGGATCATTCCTAGTCAAACATTTTACCATCTTTCAACTCTACTTTAGCGAGGAAGCGTGGGGATTTGCGATGGCACGCCATCAACTTCCCTGTAGTTTGGCTTGTGATACCTTTTGGGTCACTCATTTTGTGTTGATGCCTTGTGGAGTTTGTACTTTTAAAAAAATCTGTCCTCGGAAGTACCTATACCAAGATATTCTATAGTTCAAAAACTCAGGCATTCAGCAGGCCCGTTTTAAACTGGATGGGCAAATTATATATTTTTATTCCCAGTTATAAACAGCTGACTAAGTTGTTGGCTACAACTACCATCCAGAAACAGGATTAGAATTGAGGTTTTGTGCACTCTGAGGAACTCAGCAAGATGAAGGAGAAGTATGCTCCCGCAGAATATGCCCGGTCCAGCATCTGGTAAACTGCAGTCAGGTCAAGATAAATATGATGGGTGAAATTGAGGATCTCCTCATGGGAGATCTCAGAAGATATAGGAGACTTTCACTCGAATAGAGATGTCTGAGTTATTATTTGTTTGTTTTATTTTTCCAGCCAGTGAAAACTGGTCTCAGGATCGGTGTCAGGCTCGAGATCCCAAGGCAATGGCTCAAGCAAAGGTGGACACAAAAAAGCTCCTTCAATTTGTGGCTGGACAGCAGATAAATGCTGACAAGGCTGTTTGCAGTGAGTACCAAAAATAATCGCTGGTTATTTGTTTGAAGTTAAATTTTGTGTCTTTTCCTTGTGTAATTAGGCCAATAATCATCACATGCTTTCATTTTGATATTTGTGGGAAGCAAGGAATTTTTATGCTGGAACGTAATGTAAGACGGGTTATGGTTCGAAGTTAAAACTGAAGGTTACGAAAATTGATAACAGCTTTGTTATTTCATCACCTCGCTACATGGGTATTATATTGTTGTGGTTTTGAGAAACCGCTATTGTGAATGTGCACTCACGATATGTAGGTCCTTCAGCGTAGTTATTTCCGTAATAAATGTTTAGAATAGTCCCTTACCTTCAGATGGGTCAGTGGGATCCAAACTGCGTTGGAACGGGTAGATTAGGATTCACCCCCAATTTTTCTTTTGCATGTGGAAGGTCGTCGGCAAGGCGTTGGCAACCATTTGATGCGGCTTGTGCCGATCCCTTCCTTACATTCCCTTTATCATTAATTTCCTTCCCTCTTCTTTATCGTTAATTCTCTCTGTCTCTCCCTGTCTTTTCTCACACCACACATAAAAGTACACGCAGTTTTATTTCATACAGACTGTAGTTTGACACAATCTCTTCCTACACGCACGTAAGACAATCAAGGCATTAAGGACAGTTGCATAACCTCAATCTCCCCTGCTCTAAAGGAGATCCCTCCTCATCCCGCAACCCTCGACCCTTAACCCCATCATAAGCCTTCGTGATGGCTCTCACGCCTGGGCGATGTTTGGTCATCATTTCATCATTGACCTGAGAGGCATAGGCTCCATTCGTTTTCCCATAATCGTTCTTGCACGCCTCAAACCAGCCGAATACTCGCTCACCTTAAGCGGTGGCAAGCGAGGTCCGACTCTCACAGCAGTCGGAAGCCCCGACAGAGGACTCACTGCAGAAACTCGAATGGGCGGGACTAAAGAGGCGGAATGCCAATCTGCACACAGGCCACGCCCAATGACGCGCACATTCTCAAAGATTCCAGGCTGGCCTTATAAAAGAGCGAACCCCGGAGCATTTACTCTCTTTCAACAGGCAACGGACACTGTTCCCTGAAGCACGACGTCGGAGGGTGCCGGACACTCTTCCCTGAGGCACGATGTCATTTGTTCTGTTCTTTTTTGACGGGCGCTGGACATCCTTTCTTTCTTCGGGGTCGGACATGCTCGCTCTATCCTCTCATTGGACCACTACGCCGCTCACTCTACAGAGGTCATACTGCTGGTTCTTAGCACTTTCGCCCCTTTCGTTTTTACCTCACGAACTGTCATCGCGAGTGAGAAGTCGAGGCTACAAGGGGGCCGACGGAGCCAAGCCAATTAATATGACCGCAACCAAGCTACACGAAAGACACATCTGGTAGGATCTCACATTTAGACTATCCCCTCACACATCTTTTCTGCTGCACTTTTCTCAGTTTCCCTTTTCAAATACACACGTGTGTCACTCTTCTCCTCGCACCCTAAACACCTCAGTCTTTCTTCCTACTTCTCTCCCTCAGCGTTGAATAGTGAGGGCACCTTTGCCCCACCCGGTACACTGAGGCCACAATTCCTCACTCCTTTTCTCCATTTTTCCCTCGGTTGAGAATGCTTGGGCCCATGTACTGTGTTAGTGGTAGGTAAGGCACTTGATAACTTTGCTCTGTGACTCTTTTCTCTTTCTCTGATCTCATTGCTGTACAATTTGCTTAACCCTCATTTCTCCCCGTCCAATTAAAATCCTTACGTTCCCTATCCCCCCCCTCCCCCCTTTTCCTGCTCCCCACTTGTGTAAATAAATCTGTTCTTGTTGAATCTATTTCCGATATGTCAGTGTCCATCTTTTCCACCATTGGTCGAGCACTGTCCGCATGTAGATAGCTTGGGAGGTTGAGATTCCTGACGATTCGGTTTGTAGGGTCTGGCGTGTGCTAGCGGTACAGCTCGGCTGCATTCAAGATCACCTGATAAGGAAAGTAGCACATTTGCTGGGGGTGCGTTCCCCGGTCAGTGGGCCATGGGACCCCCAGTTAAACAGTTGTTAGACGGACGTACACTGGGACTCGTGGTCGCTCGATTGGCATTCTTAGTTGGGTTGTAGGCACCGAAGTTGCACTGCAACCCACCATGGAGTGAAGCTATTCGCTCCCGGTGGCCTCAGGTCCAGGTGAGTTCGAGAGAAACCAGGGATTTCCCCCTCATAGTAAGCTCGAGCTCCGAGACCGCAAATCACATATATATATATATATATTATATATATATATATATATGTATATATATATATGTGTGTTGGTGTGTGTGTATGTGTATATATATGTGTGTATATATTATATACATAATATATATGTATATGTGTATGTTGTTGTTCGTCTTTCGGCTGCTCCCGTTAGGGGTCGCCACAGCGGGATCATCCGTTATGATCCGCATACTGATTTGGCATAGGTTTTACGCCGGATGCCCTTCCTGACGCAACCCTGGTGCCTCTTACGACACAGGGATAAGAATTGGGTTTCGCCATGATCCGGGCTGCCCTACACCTCTCTATAGGCGCGGCCCAGCGCAGAGCTCCCGTCCTCAAGCGATCCTCAACCCAAGCCTCCGAGTAGCCGGATTACAGGCGCACGCCACTACGCCCGGTTGTATATATATATATATATTATATATATATATATATATATATATATATTGTATATTATATATATAATATGTGTATATATATTGTACATGTACATGTATATGTGTATATGTATATATATAAATATATATATACACGTTTCATAGGAAAGTTAGGAAGTTAGTTCGGATCATTATATACCATTTTTTGCTGTCTTATAGTGATACAAAATGAGAAGATTTAAAACATAAAGGTTTAGGAAGTGCATTTTTGCAGTTTATGTATAAATTACAAACATTGCATTTGTTCATATTATGAAGTCTTGATGAAAAGCAATTTATTTTGTTCCACATTGCACGAGAAAAATGTCATCTTTGTGTTCTTTGCAGATATAGTGGATAAGAAGTTGTTGCATTTCATTTTGCTGCATGAAGACGTAACTCTTCAATACTTCCTCCCGGCTGTGACCACGTAGGAAGAGTCACATTCTTCATCGAGCGCTAAAAATCGTTATGATTGTGAGATATTCAGCTGTGCTTCTTCCTCATCATTTTTCAAACCTTTTCTCATCAAAATGAGCAAATACTGCAACAGGTTTTCTGTTTTGATGAACCAAAGGATTTGTTAGAAGTTGATTTGAGGCAAAGTTAATCAATTTTATATTCCAGTGTTCCATTCGTTTTTCAAAGTCATATTTGTTGATATTTTGATTTGAAAATATAATTTATGCTTTTTTAATGGCAGCATTTTTGTGCAGATGTTTGTTTGACTATCCGGTGAACTGCAATGTGTGGACTGGCATGTAGATCAGACCGGGCAGGGTAGGCAAGTTTTCTTCTCTGAGGGTCATTAGTGAGCCCCATGGGTTTTTTAATAAACCAACAATACAAGATTTCTGAGATTAGCTCAATTGTCAGAAACCTACAATCCACATCCTTAACACTGCTGCAGTCAGCTCGATTTGAACCTGCCTTCTCCAGGATATGTCAACGAAGTGTCCGACCACTTGGCCAACTCTGTATATTGTTCATTTGTTTTATCTTTGCCGTAAATTTGTGCTCTTGTTTTCATGGGAATTAAAATCTTTGAGAGGCTGTATTATCATTGTTACCCTTTTCACGTGAAGCGAAAAATGGGGTTAAGCAATTGGTTCACTTCTGTCTATCTGTCTGTCCGTCTGTGTGTCTACAAATGTCAGTTTATGATCGAGGAACAACTTGATTTCAATTTACTGTTATGTTTTGAACACAAATTGGAAAACAACCTCTGAATTTGTCCCAGTCGCATATACATAGAAAGAGAGGAGCAAGATTAAAATTATTTTTATCTGTCTGCCTCTCTGGTCGACAAAATTTTAGATAATTCCAAGCAGGAAACTTACTCATAAAGGCCACAAATAATAAATGTGAGGTGTTATGTAAGGTGGTGTAAAAGACGCTGCATTGATGGCGGTAAACCTCCATTTAATTTACGTCATCACGATCAATCAAATTTGCCACTTGCAGACCCCCACCCATGTCTGTTTCTCAAGACTGCATGGGATCAGATGCTCTGAACTCTCTCTCTCTCTCTCTCTCGTTGGGGTTGTGAACGTTTCTTGGTGTGACAACCAACTCTGGACAGATCTCCACTCTGTTGCAGGTTGCTGTGGTTTAGGTCTGGTATTTAATTAGGGCACAGGCACACAATGGCCTGCATTAGCTTCCATCAACAAATGCTAACAGGCACGAAACCTGGCTTAACATCCTTGTGAAGGACTGCGGACTCATCATTGCAATGTTCTGCCTGTGAAGCACCCGTGTCAGGCCGGGAATGAAACCCAGACAAGATGACTCCAAAATGATTATTCCAGCCTTGAATTATCATTTCAGTCTAATAAGAAGATGAGGAACCAAAAACTATACATAACCGCGAAGAAATCACTGCCTGAAATTGGCCTAGAAACAATATAACGTATATAATATCACAAATAATTGAGGTTAAACATTACCTGTTTTTACCTTGAAGGCCGATAGAGGGATTGAACCTATTGAGACGTATTTCAAGAAACCATTGAAAATTAAGATAAACCAATGTCACCCTTAGGGTGACCCGTATCTTGCCAAAAGGTGACCACGTGTGACTTCTTTAAGGTGACACTGAGGTGAACAGAGCTGCTATCCACCAGAGCGACTCCTTGAGAATATCTGCCTACGAGGATTCCGATGAGAATCGTTCTACAGAGTAACCATGAAAATATGCGTTTGCCTCATAATGTCACCAAATGACGTCATAATGCTCAAGCTTGATATATCTAGAAAGCACTCATCGAGTGTTCAATTTGAGGTACTACACGATATGGTTCCTAAAACTTGAAAATTTGACCTTGGGGTCAATATGTTTGACCTTAGGCGCTAACATGAAGTCAAGGCCAATCGCCACCAAAAATTAATCAGCTGAGTGCCAGACATGAACTATATTCCCATGAAGTTTGAAGACGATCCGATCAAAAATTACTCAAAAAATAAGGGTTTCGTCGACTCCCCTGATTTGCGACAAAGTGACCTTGACCTTTGACCTTGACCTTCAAAATTTATGCTCTGAAAGGGACCTCTATAGCCTCTGATATGCGAAGTTACAAAATTTCCAATGAAAACTGTGCTCTGCAGAGTGATTTATACGTGATTACAGACAAAAAAAAAAAAAAACAACAACAAAAAAAAACATGAAGGTCAAGGCAATCGCCACCAAAAAATAATCAGCTGAGCGCCAGACCATGAACTATATTCCCATGAGTTTGAAGACGATCCGATCAAATTACTCAAAAATAAGGGTTTTGTCGATTACCCTGATTTGCGAAAAAGTGACCTTGACCTTTGACCTTGACCTTCAAAATTTTATGCGCTGAAAGGGACCTCCATAGGCTCTGATATGCGAAGTTACAAAATTTCAATGAAACTGTGCTCTGCAGAATTTTTTTTTCGTGATACAGATTAAAAAAAAAAACAACATACAGACTGACTAACATATCTTGCAAAAACTTCGTTTTGGCAAGATAATAAGTGAAGATAAGTGATCAAATCAGACTAGACATCTTGAACCAATTGGTCCAATCAGCATTTTCTAATTAATCATGATTCTGAAGAAAAGGGAATGCTGGAACATGTCAAGCCTAAATAAAATATCACACCGTAATCCATATATAGCCAATATGAGCAACTGTCAAATGTTGATGTGCATCATGAAGCGACTTTTTTCATATGATTATACATTAATTTACTGTCACTTGATTAAGCTCACAATGTGGCCTCAAAGTGGAAGGTGATTTTTAGCTCACCTGGAACGTAGTTCCAGGGAGCTTATGGGATGGCACGTCGTCAGTCAGTCCATCTGTCCGTCCACAAACACTTGCAACTTCTTCTCTGAAGCTACACACACAATTTCAATGAAACTTGACCACAACCTTCATCATCTGTGATGTGCCAAAGTTTGTTCACACCATAAAAAAAAAATCGGGGTCTAGGGGAGTTTATGGGGGGTTGCCCCCCAAAAGAGGTATTTGCTTTCTTCTCAGAAACTACACACACAATTCCAATTAAACTTGACTTCAACCTTCATCACCCGTGATGTATCAAAGTTTGTTCATGCTATTTTAAAAAATCAGGGTCGAAGGGGATTTATGGGGGAGGGGGTTGCCCCCCCCAAAATAGGTATTTGCTATGACATTGGTTCATTGGTACATTTTGCTGACGTTGACTTCCTCCTCAGTATCATTATTCTTCCAGGTGAGCACCCAGTGATATTGCCCATACTTTTTTGATCACAAATCCTGCACGTAAGTACCTGTTTGGTGTTCTCACATGAACACATGGCTCAGGATGCTTTGACTTAAACTTCAAATCACACATATACTGCATTGATGTTTTTTTTTTCCTTTGTCTTCTTATGTCCTTGCTCTTCATGTAATGCATGTACATGGTTCTCCATGGGACATAGACAGTCTAAGAGGGTGGTTCAAGGTTATCTTACTGTGTGTGTGTTTGCGCGTGTGTGTGTGCGTGCAGCCTGGTCTTACCCTAAGGGGCCAGACCAGCTCTCATTGGGTATCAACTAGGTAAGATCGGTGAGCATGGGGTGAAATTGCATGCTGATGTAAGAGCCATGAGCGTGGGATAATTGCAGTTATTAATTTAATTTGCACACCAATGTTCTGGTGTGCTTGTAATCCGAAACAATAATTTAATATGCTGGAGGAGCGCTCATGTCGCAAAAACTACAGCAATTAAGGGAAAGTAATAGCTTTAATTTTGACAGAGGAATGGGGACAATAAAGCAAATACAGTGAGTTGAAGGTGAAGACGGACAAACCGAATGGTACCACTTAGCTAAACAATTACGGACTCCAGGCTTGATGTCTGTCTTAGAATTAAGTCCTACACATGCAGCCACACAGGAATCCAGGATATAAGAGGGGAAAAAGGATAAAGATGAGGAGACAGGAAGGTAGCTTTCCCTCTTCTGAGGCACGAGAATGGTGCAGCATGAGACAAGTTGGTCAGGAGTCTTGAGACTGGAGGCGAGCCATTTCAATCACTCGCACAGCAACTTGTATGGCAACTCTTACTGGCATGAACTGCACATCTTACAAACTATTCCAGCCCCACACCAGCTGCAGACTCATGTCAGCTACAACCTTAATGGCTGCAGTACCTTTACCCATGCAGAATCTTGACTGGTGCAGTGCAGGCGTGATTTGGCATCGATTACACCATCGGCACATGATATGACGTGGCCCCTTGATCAGCCGTGCTCTCACCAAATGGCCAACTGGCTCAGAGCTCCGGGTATGATTATATCATGTGTCAAAGGTCCCGTCCCCTAAATCTCAAGACCAATGGCCAATACAGGACTTTCAAAATGATGTGATCCGCTCCAGAATGTTCGGCATGCACATGAGCAGAAACCCGTGGCAACGAGATTCATTCGGCCAGCCGAACAGATATGCTTGCCAAATCACGATTGTAACATAAAATGGCTCATAAAGCTTCTAAAAGAAGCTGAAAACACTTGGAAACATACCTGTCTGAAAGGGGTGTGCCTCTGCACAACAAAAGATTTGGAGAACTTTCTCATCATCTCACCCAAAAAGTTGCTATCTTGCAGCCTGCACTTTAAAAACTCCTGACGATTTGGGTCCGTGCAAGTCCCAAAGGTTTGTAGACGGGCACGTTCTACCCAAACCTCCGTGCTTAACACTGATGGAAACGTCATATCTGCGGCTTGTCAATGCCCAGGGAAAGTTTAAAATGACGATATTTGCTATTAATCATGTTTGAGTGGGGTGGGAGCTGGGTGGGCTCTGAGTGCAGTTATAACTGAGTGCAGAACGGCACTTGGTAGAGTGCATACCTCGGCGAGGCTGAACAGTTTACGTTTTGTATCCCACTGATAGGCCTGATCTGGATCCGGACCTGAATCAAAATCGAATCAGCTTGTTCTTGTCATCTTACCAACTCATCTTCACCAAAATCGAATAATTTTGTTATTCTCACACACCCAACCTGCCCACCAAGTTTCATCCAAATCCATCCACAACTTTTTGAGATATCCTGTTACAGATAGACAGGATGAAAATATAACCTCGGCCCACCTTTGGATGTAGTATAATATTTGTTTGGTTTTGGTGGGGGCCACAACAGAAATTACATTGGATTTTTGCATCTATTGGTAAAAGAGAAGATCTGTCCATGTGTACGGCTGTTATATACATTGCCACCACCAGCTTTAACTAACAGGAACAGAAATGGTACGAACTCAACACCTCTCATCTGTGGATATTTCTCATATTTCCTATATTTGAGTGAGTCTCATTTGCATTCAGAAACAATGATTATGGTTAACCATTATGAAATTGCCACTCTTTCATCTAAAAGCTGAAAATTATACTTAAAAGACAATTTGAATTCCGGATTTTGCCCGAGCAATGTCAGGTTAAAAGTGCCCAGCAAGCAAAACGAAGTCACTGAAAAACGCACAGTGCATGCGCAAAAGGCATTGTTTATCATTCATACGTCATTTCAAAAGTCCTGTATAAATAATTAAGGCAAACTAGAGGAAAATAAAGCACGTAAGTACAGTCAAGGAAAGATACAGCAGCCTGGCTGGAAGACAAGGATCTCTCTCCACAATTGATCCTGACTGTAATTGGGTTAATTACAGGATGACTTATTCGAACATTAGCTATGAGACAGCCAATTAATTCATCCCCTTACCCATTAAGCCATTTTCTTCATAATATGTTTGAGGTTACCTTGCACCAATTCAGGTTCACCTTTATGATCACTTTTATACCACTGAAACCCATTGTGTGAGATAAAAGCATCACTGAATTTTACAACTAATCTGTAAAGGTCAGTTGGTTTGATATTCTCATTCACCAGAAACCTTATTACTTAATTGTGTCATAAAGTGTGTGGTAATTCTTTCCTATCATTTTGGAAATACCAAAATGTTTTGTGTGGCTGTGATGTCACCGCTCAGGAGTGGCCAGATATTGCCACTTCCTCTCCAAAAACTCTCAGTCATTCTTTCAGTATTGTCTGGAACAAAAAGTACAGGTTGACCTTAAATTGCCCTCGTATATTACATGCAGGAAAAGGCAATTATGAAACATCAGTAATAGGTTTACATAAATTGTAAGAACATCATTAGGCAATGGTCAAATCAACACAGTATTTAGGATTTGAACCTTCGGTCACAGTTTATAAACCAAGTGCTCAAATGGGAAAACAAAACAAACCAACTCAAGTTGGGAGTGTGCTTTCCATTGAGGCACTGTCTTGGTTCCTGGTTTTGAAAAGTCTAAAACTGTCATTCTGTTGTCATAGACTTACGAGCAGGGAAATTAAGAAAATTTCCCACTCTACAATCATGAGGTTGTAAAACATCACATGGTTTATTTTGTAACAGTAGGACTTCATAGCCACATAGACTTTGACGATAAAACTGACATGTTGATGGGATGTGAACATGATAGGCCTGATGAGCCGAATCGCCTCTTCCTGTGCATCAGTTTCCCTATATTTGGTTTGGAAGAAGCAGGGTAAGGTTTAAATCTTGAAAAAAAAACTGCTGGCTATAAAAAAAAATTAATTATAGAAAAAGAAATGAGGACTGTATAGGAGTGTTTTTGTCATATATCAAAGGGATGGGCTGAGTCTCATGGAAAAGCTATCTTAGAAAAACAGTTATGGAAGGTTGACAAATTACTACCATGGCAAAAGCTACGAAGCGGAACAGGCAGACGAGTGAACTATGCGATAAACAGAAGAATTTGGTTTCTGATACTTTTGTTGTCATGGTGCTGTTTTTGAATTTGGAGAAGTTTATTTTTATAGCTTTTTCAGAAGTGAGTTTAATATCACATGAGTTATCCACATGTCATTTTATGCTGTATTTGTTTTTAAGATGGGGCAATCATTTTGGTGGCACAACCTTTTCAAAAATCAGATGACTTCCTCAAGGAATTTTATAAAATTGAGAATCTCATCAGAAATGTTCTGCGAGAGGAAAAAAAACGTTTCTGTTGCCTCATTAAGCAGCTTGATTCAAGTCAATAAAACTAAATATGTGCCAATGTCTTTTTTTTATACTATTGTAATTAAATATCAGTGGGTGAGCTATCGCCAGCCCCCTGGCCAAATATCTGCCATAATTACTGCTGGGAAGGCAAGGGCAAACCACTCAGTATAACCCTTGCCAAGAAACTGCTTTGGCAACACCAATGCACTGTAATAGAGTATGATACATCAGAATAAGGAATTAAATGTTGGAAGTATTTTTTTTGTTTGTAAAATCTAGGCTCTTGGAAGATCAAGGTGACAGTGGAATAATAAGGCAGTATTTAGTGAGAGTTGGGCTCCAGTTGGATACAACAAGAAAGGAAATGAACCAACATGACAGAAGGAAATGCAGGAACTTGCAAGTAAGAGAGTTGTATCTTGGTGGGTTAATGGGGTAGAAAAGATGGGTATGAATAGGAGATGACATTTGAGATGGTGGTGTACCATAAAATGGGGCTACTTTGAACACTTCTCACATTTTTACAATTTTATCGAAAATGCCAATAAAATGATATCCATTATAAGCACAATTTGTGGGCTATATTGTTGTGGGGCCGGTTATTAGTGGCGAGCACGACCGCTCGGGGAGCAGTAGAGTCGGCTCCACGAAACACACCGGAATTTACGTCGTGACCCTCGGATAAGTCGAAGGTACGGGTCCCTTACAGGACCATGATCGCCAATAATTCGACCGCGTGGAGTAGGTTAATTGCCAACTTCAATATACCTCAGTACCCAAGCGGCAAAGCTTACCGGGGAATTCACACCCTCGGCAGGCTCGAGCGGAACGAGCCGTTACCGTGCTCGACCGTGTGTAACCGAGCGGATGGTTACCGAGGCCCGTCGGTCCAAATGTACAACTACGGCAACGGCCTTCCTAATCCCCAATACACACCGTGGCAAACCAATGGCAGAATGACAAAGAATGAGCTGGTACATTCAACAAGAGGGGAATTTATTTATAACAATAATCGCGGAGGGGAACACAGAGCAGAGTTGTCACGAATAAATAATATAATGTACAATGAGCAAAAGAAAGCACTGACACAATTCTACTTGAAGACGGGTCCACACACAGACACACACCCCCCAAAGAAATGATGGCCGCGGCCTTTATTGATACCCCAGCTCTGAGGGAAGGTGAGCTGGAGGTAAGGATGCGAGCTTGGACCTTCCCGCCTTGTGCGGCCTTGACGATCCGGCTCGGCGGGACTCGAACCCGCAACACGATGCTGCTCCAAGCACCAGGTACACGCTCTCCAACGCGGCCACGCACCAATCACAAGACCAAGGAGAAGATCAGAGAACACGATGACCCAGGACAGACGAACCAGCCAGCACCAAGACCCGCGACCCCAAGACGACCAACCTCCCAGCCTGGCGTTCCTTTTATTCCTTTTTCCTCCGGGTGAGAAAATCGCCATCTGAGGCGATCTTCACCCTCATTGCCGGGTGTCGTGGGAAAGTCGCTCTGTGGCAATCTCACCCCATTGGCGGGTGTCGTGGGAAAGTCGTTCTCTGTGGCAATCTCAAACCCCATTGGCGGGGTGTCGTGGGAAAGTCGTTCTCTGTGGCAATCTCAACCCCATTGGCCAGGTGTCGTGGAAATCGCCTGTGTATCTACTGGCGGGTGCGTGGGAAAGTCGCTCTCTGTGGCAATCTCAACCCCATTGGCCGGGGTGTCGTGGAAAGTCGCCCTCTGTGGCGTGATTGGACAAGGGCCACACCCCTGCCTTCCTGGGCGAGTCTCGATCTTTGCGATGGAAATCTCCGCCCACGTACGTGTGTCGAACGCACGTGGGCAATGGCATCGGTGTGCGAAGTGAAGTGAAGGAGATTTGTTGTAAAATAAACTCCGCAGCGCACACATGTAATTTCCGTTAGACACAGGTAGGGGACCCTAACTATAAACACATACTTATCGAGATAACTAAACTTGGGGACTGCTGTCTATCTGTGTGCACAAGGCTTCCAAATTCGTAACAATATAACTACCTTTATTTTGCACTATTTAAAGCTGGAATTTATTTTTTATTTTTTTAGAAAACATGTTTGTTTGTTTTTTCCTGTGTTCAAAGTTACCCTATGGTTGGGGCTACTTTGAACAGTATACAAAACGTTGTAGCTTTCAAAGTTTCTTCATAACTGGGGTTACTTTGAACATGAAAATGTAATTTTTTTAAACTTCATTTCCCACACTTGATCAAACATTAATCCTTTTGACTATGACTTGAAAATTAATGCATCTGCATCATCTGGATCAATTATATTGGAGAACTGCAGCACAGTTCGATCATCTTTAGATTCGTATGAATGAACAAGCATACTTAAGTCAGTCATGTCAAAACGAAGCCCTCGTGCTGAAACCGCTTCCTCCTGCTCACTAAGCGCTGTTCGACAACCCGGTTTGCTGTGATGTTTCCCATTAATTTTGTGTGCCAACGTCCCCAATGAGATGTTATATTTCTTACTCGCTTTCCTTAACCTGAGATCACAAGATTTTACTGCCCTCGTGGCTTGTCTTCAGAGTAGCTTGCATACTCGGGAGCCATTTGTACACTCGAACCGTCTTTCTGGGCAAGTTATTTTCACCTATAAATACAGTACTGTATATTCATTCAATTTATTGTATAGCCTTTGAGCATACTTTAAACAAGTTCATCCATTTATGTACAAGCAATATATATATATATATCATGTATGATGGTGCAACATTGAATACTGTTCAAAGTTCCCCCAAAATGTGTTCAATGTTTCCCCAAAATATTCAAACTTCTGCCATCACAAAATTAAAACGACAGGGAAAGTTAGTGTTGTACACATCTTCACAATCAATGAAGGTAGGGTGTGGTTACACTAAGGAGGAGGAGATTGGGACCATACTTTTTGTAGAGCGTTGGTGCTGCCTAAGCAGTCTCCTTGGCTATTGGGCACAATCCTGGACGGGTCACCACTCCGACACAGTATACCAGCATGCTGGCACTCCTTTTGCCGACCTCGGAAGGATGACAGGCCAAGTTATCCCCACCTGGTATTGATTCAACAGCTGAGTGGGATTTGAACTCAGGACTCTTGGATCCCAAGCCCACCACTCTAACCATTAAACCAACACCAGGCATATCAGGATGTTTGTTTATTTATATCTATGTTATATTTATCATTAATTAATTCATTTACTCACTTATTCCTTCACAGGAAATAATCCTTCCGGGTTGCTGCAGAGGTTGCTGGGCACTTAACTTAGAGCTGTCTACTCTGGGTTTGATTCCCGACCCAACTATATCCCATCAGGTTGGTGCTTCGTAGACAGAGTGTTGCATCACAGAGTATGCTGTCCCTTGGATAGACATAAAGTTTGGTGTCCCATGATGCTCACATTTGGTTGGTGGATGTTATAGATCCCATGATATCTATCGTGAAGATTTGGTGAATTATCTCCAGCACCTTGAAGAAATTACAAATTCCTACCATCTCAAGTCGAACGTCTGGCCTGGCCAACAGGTTCGAAAGACTTGCGCTAAAAAGCTACATCGGCTGAACCCACAGATAATTGGGAGTAATTGAGGCTGTTAAATAAGTTGTCCTTTGCATAAAGCAGTGGAACATTTGACTTCATTCATTCGTTTCGTGTGCAGCCTGTGGCTGCTGGTTTGCATCATTGCTGGGAGCACAGCTGCACCCTTGATGGGTGATGCCCTGAAAGTTTGGGCAGGAATTTGGAATTTGTTCATAGTGCTGGCAATAGCTTGCCGACTCCTCGCACAGTACACCATGGGATCTTCAACGTTCACCAACTAATACCAGCAAACAGGATGCCCAGTTTAACCTCCATCTGAGGGACGGCACACACATTGATGAATCACCCTGCCTGTGAAACGCCAGGATGACACTTTATAGCTGGGTCGAGATTCGAACCCAGGCGACACAGCTTCGAAGCAAGTGTGCATACCCTCTTGGCCACACTGCCAACCCAAGCATTCCACTGATTTATGTTTGAAGCAACCCATGCTATTTTTCAGGCAGGTCATTATTTCACTGTACTTTACAGTTTTGCACAATGTCCCCAGGGATAGCCATGTTTGATTCGGTGAGTTTAGTGGCATCCTTTTCTGTCTCGCTGGTGGAATATGCAATTCTCAACATGACATATCAACGGAATTAGAAAAATATTAAAGTATTATCTGTAATATAAACATGTTACTTTGTCTGCCTTCTGAACTCATTATCATGCCAACAAAGCCTTTTCTTTCTGGCTCCTGAAGGCTAGATCACAGATCTGCATTCAATAAATCAGAGCTCAACCAACGAATCAGCTCTGAAGTAACTCCAGGCATTTCGCTGCCAACTTGGCCTCCGGTTCAGAAGAAAAAGGAATCTGCTCTTTTGAGCTCAAGGTTATTCAGACATTTTTTTCATTGAAGTAGATTTTTATTCTTCTTTCCACTGAAAGGCACTTTCAAACCTCGCTGGGAGTGAGAATATGTTTTTCACAGCACATTACTGAGGTTGTCATTTTTGCTGAGAGTTTCCCATTCATGAGGCCTCACGGGATTGGCATGGGAGTTCATGAGGAAAGGGTCCTAATGAAACAAGGTTGTAAGTCCACAGTTGATCTCAAAAGGCAACCAACATTTCGGCTAATATAATGGTCAGCCAACATGTGCCTTGACATGTTCCCCTGTTTACCCGTGAATATCAAGGAACTTGCACGTGCATACTGTGCACCACACACACAAATTGAAATGCACGTATAGTCGTATACTGAATCACATGGCAGTGATACATGTGGTACTGAACAAGTTACAACGCAGCACAATTCGATGAACCATCCCAGCTGTGAAAAACATTATTATGGACGTCTAAACGTCAACAACATGATGCCTTGCCTTTCCGAAAATGAACGTCTACATGCTATTGCCCTCCTTGTGACAGGAATCTCGTTGTGGAAACCAAGGCATTTCGGATCATTGGCATCTCCCGCGATGAGGCTGAGTCTTTGGGCCCTCTCACCGCAGGCAGGTCCGGTGGTCTTTGTCTTCTACCGTCTCCTCTCTGGTCTTGCCCCCCCCCCCCTGCTCTGTCTGCGATTTGTCCCACCATATTTCCGCAGGGCGCTAAAGGTCCGCCAACAATCACCTTCTGGTGAAACTACCAAAATCAGAATCACTGCTCACCTTCACTCTTTCATTCCTCTTTTTTCCCGCCTTTGGAATAAACTCCCTCACTCTGTTTCAATCCATTCTTCCCTCAGGCCTTCAAAACAGCTGTTCACCACCACCTCTTATCGTCCCCCATCCAAATCCTCGATCTTTTCTACCCCCGTTAATCCGCCCCAAACCCACTCCTTCAAATTCCCTGCTTTCCTTCCTGAAAGTTCCTGTAGTGTCCATCTTGTATACCCCGTGTTCCCCGTCCCATCCCTCTCCCTCCCACAGTTCTCCTCATGTCTCTGTTCCCTACTGTTTTGTCCTTCCCACTCCCACCCCTCTTGTCTCATTGTCCCCTTGCTGTGCATTGTGTGTTACCTCTCATACGAGCCTCGACAAGGTATACAAGAAAAAAAAGTGTCCACCCCCCTGAGTTAATACTTGGTGGAAGCACCTGTGACAGCAATTACAGTTGAGTGTTGGGATAGGTTTCTACCAACTTTGCACACCTTGAGTGGGGAATATATTCTTCTGGACAAAACTGTTCAAGCTTAGTCAAGGTGTGTGGAGAGCGTTGATGGACAGCAATCTTCAATTCATGCCACAGATTTTTCGATTGGATTTAGGTCGGGGTTCTGACTGGCCTACTCAATGGCTTCCTTCTTGCCACCCTGCCGTACAGGCCAGACTTGAGGAGTGCTTGGCTTATTGTTGTCACATGCACACAGTGTTCAGTCTTTGCCATAAAGGCATGTAGCTCTTTCAAAGTTGCCATTGGCCTCTTAGTGGCCTCTCTGATCAGTCTACTCCTTACTTGGTCATCTAGTTTGGATGGACAGCCTGATCTAGGCAGGGTCTTGGTAGTGGCATGCACCTTCCACTTCTTAATGATTGTCTTGATTGTGCTCCAAGGGATATTCAAGGCCTTTGAA
>CM068952.1:24747368-24757988 GCA_035128595.1 Eptatretus atami | reverse complement strand
CCCATCCCCTGATCTGTGCCTTTCCACAACTTTATCCTGGAAGTCTTTCCATTACTTTATATTGTCGTGTCCACAGTGGATAACACTGACCAGGAAGGACAGCCGAACAATTTCCCTTGGAGGCGAACAGCCGAAATGCCTGGAGATTATGGCACGCACGGAATGGGAGGCGGTGAAACACGTATTTGAGGCGTTCACCAGGGCAGAAGCATAAGGTGTTATACTCGAACCCACAATGAATAGACAAACACAATTTCGATCTTACAATTGAAGGTTTAATGAATAGTAATCAAATATTTATGATGGAAATAAATCAAAGCATCATAATCAAAATAAATCAAAGCATGAGGTAATGAAAAGTGAGGTAACTAAAGCCTAAATTTGAGACGTCTCCATGCAGACATGGAAACAGACAAGGGGAAAGATAAAATAAAAGATAAACCAATGTCACCCGCAGGGTGACCCGTATCTTGCCAAAAGGTCGACGCACGTTGACTTCTTTAAGGTCACACTGAGGTGAACAGAGCTGCTATCCACCAGGAGCGACTCCTTGAGAATATCTGCCTACGAGGATTCCGATGAGAATCGTTCTACAGAGTAACCATGAAAAATATGTGTTTGCCTCATAACGTCACCAAATGACGTCATAATGTCTCAAGCTTGACATATCTAGAAAGCACTCATCGAGGTGTTCAATTTGAGTACTACTACACGATATGGTTCCTAAAACTTGAAAATTTGACCTTGGGGTCAAATATGTTTTGACCTCAGGTGCTAACCATGAAGGTCAAGGCAATCGCCACCAAAAACTAATCAGCTGAGCGGCCAGACCATATTACTACATTCCCATAAAGTTTGGAGATGATTCGATTAAAAATTACTCAAAAAATAAGGGTTTCGTCGACCTCCTATGATTTACCGCAAAGCCTTGACCTTTGCCTTGACCTTGACCTTTAGTGTGTGCTGAAGGGTATTGTAATAATACTACGATATGTGTACCCAAGAGTTTCCGATGAGAATTGTGCTCTACAGAGTGATATAAGGTGAAAAATCCAATGATTACAGACAAACAAACAAAATAAAATTTTCATGAAAAATCCGTTTTTTCGTCATGACGTCATCAAATGACGTCATAGCGTCAAACTTTTGACAGATCTGGAAAGCACTTATCAAGCGCTTTCATATGAGGTATTACTCGATATGGTATCTAAGATTTCAAAATTTGACCTTGGGGTCAAATATGTTTGACCTTAGGCACTAACCATGAAGGTCAAGGCCAATCGCCACCAAAAATTAATCAGCTGAGCGCCAGACCATGAACTATATTCCCATGAAGTTTGAAGACGATCCGATCAAAATTACTCAAAAAATAAGGGTTTCGTCGACTCCCCTGATTTGCGACAAAGTGACCTTGACCTTTGACCTTGACCTTCAAAATTTTATGCGCTGAAAGGGACCTCTATAGGCCTCTGATATGCGAAGTTACAAAAATTTCCAATGAAAACTGTGCTCTGCGAGTGATTTATACGTGATTACAGAAAAAAAAAAAAAACAACACAAAAAAAAACACATGAATGTCAAGGCCAATCGCCACCAAAATTAATCAGCTGAGCCAGACCATGAACTATATTCCCATGAAGTTTGAAGACGATCCGATCAAAATTACTCAAAAAATAAGGGTTTCGTCGACTCCCCTGATTTGCGACAAAGTGACCTTGACCTTTGACCTTGACCTTCAAAATTTTGTGCGCTGAAAGGGACCTCTATAGGCCTCTGATATGCGAAGTTACAAAAATTTCCAATGATAACTGTGCTCTGCAGAATTATTTATACGTGATTACAGCACAAACAAACAAACAAACAAAAAAAAACAACAAAAAAAAACATACAAGCTGACTAACATATCTTGCAAAAACTTCGTTTTGGCAAGATAACAAGCCTCCCTTTATTCTGGCTGTGTGTCCAGAGATGATCTTTTAGGAGCCTGGTGATCGAATTGCGTAGTCACCGCATGGGAAACTGCACCCCAAATGGCGCCAAGTCGCTCTTTGCAGTCACGTACGTGAGGTACTTCGCACGGAGGGTATTCCTTCGTTAAGGGACCAGAAATCGCCGCACAGTCTCTTTTCAGGATCAAACTTGCCACACCGTTCCTCTCTAAACCCCAGGTTCACATCGGATCCACTCACAACAATGGCCCACCTTCTTCTTCGATGGTAGAATGGGATAACTCCGAGTTATCGCTGAGAGACTCTTCTTTTTCTTCTTCTTCTTCCACACTTTACGACTCAGCCGAACAGACAACGACCAGCGTCCTGTTCCAGCATGCGAACAATTCGCTCCAGCGTCCTGTTCCAGCATGCGAACGACTTCGCTCCAGCATGAACACGAGAATTGCACAGCCTTCTTCACTGTGTCAAGGAGAAGCCAGAGCACGAGACCCTCCATCTCAACTGCGTACCAACTATCTCCTTTCTCGTACCTTCTGATGTCCACTGACCAATCGTAAGCCTCGGGGGCATGACGAGCCGGTACCAAGCCAGGAAGGCAGGATTTCTGCCTGCTCAGAAATGTTTGGCTCTGTTGTTGTTGTTGTTGTTTCAAGAACGTAATTATTTTATTGCTGGCTTGTAAATACAAAAACGTAGGAAAAAATCACAGGGGGCATTCACACAGCAGGGAGAAATTAGCCTTAAACCTTACCTAATTAACACAGCATCACTCCCCATATGTTGACATGTAACAATCTTAAGCTGACAGTTTTCCCTACTTAATTTACATCTAGATGTCTCCTCGTCCATGGACCATGCTATGCTATACAATCCTACCTTTACGATGAAGTTCCTCCATCTACCCCACAAACATAACAATATGCTCCTTCATTCTCATGGTTGAGTCTTTGCTGTGAAATGCACGACCAATCAGAGGAAACCCACAGGAACAGCTGATTTTATACTGAAATAATCAGAATCATTACAATTTAACACAGGTGGAGGCCAATTAACTTGATGTGTGATTTTGAAGGTGATTGGTTACACCTGAGCTAATTTACAATTGCTATTATAAAGGGGGTGGACATTTATCCAACCAAGATATTCTAGTTTTATATTTTTAATGAATCTTCTGAAATTTGTAGAATTTGTTTTTCACTTGGAAGTTGTAAGTTACGATGTGTAAATAAATGTGTAAAAAGTCTGATTTGATGCAATTTACTTCCAGGCTATAAGGAAACAAAAGGTGAACATTTTGAAATGGGGTGTAGGAACTTTCTATATTATATAGACCGGGCGTAGTGGCGTGCGCCTGTAATCCGGCTACTCGGAGGCTTGGGTTGGAGGATCGCTTGAGGACGGGCGCTCTGCGCTGGGCCGCGCTATGAGAGGGTGTAGGGCAGCCCGGAATCATGGCGAAACCCAATCCTTATCCTGTGTCATAAGAGGCGACCAGGGTTGCGTCAGGAAGGGCATCCGGCGTAAAACCTGTGCCAAATCAGTATGCGGATCATAAGTGATGATCCGCTGTGGCGACCCCTAACGGGAGCAGCCGAAAGAGGACAACAACAACAACTTTCTATATTATATATATATATATATATATATATATATATATACATACACACATATATACATATTTACACATACAGTATAACACATTTATAAATATACTAGACGACCCGTGAACCCGTTGGGTTCCGTTGGACACCGTTGATAAAAAATCATTTCAAAAAAACAAAAAATAAAGATAGCTCCAGCGAACTATACCGCTGAGTGTTTGCATTGATCAAATTCTCCCGAAGAGTACTTGACTGAATGGGAATTGATTTTTTAACAATTTTTTCTTGCCCGATTTTAAACGAAACTTGATACTGCACACCGCATGAGAATGGTGAGTAAGGTGGCACTAAAATTTTTGCGCTATCGTGTACCGTTTTGCTGTATTTCGGGAAACATACATACATACATACATACATACAAGATGAGAGTTTTAGTAATATATAGATATTACACAAAAATATCGTAATCATTCCACAAAGCCCACAACAAGTGTATGTCTACTTCTACTCTCAGAAGAGCCAGAAAACAGCATCTGTCCAATCTCAAGAATAAGATTCAACAAATGTTGCTGTCAAACTTGTCTCCCTCTTTGAACAACTGGTGGCAATTGGTGGTCATGTCTGTCTCCGTTGTATGCTACCCTTCCATCCTTTCCCTCACTTCAAATGGCACCACAGCTGACTCCGGTCATGAGAATCCTGAGTGCCTCAATTCTGTGTTTACTTCAAAATCTTGTGTCCCTAACCCCTCTCTCTGTACCCATCCTTCCCAGTCATACCCAACTATTCCTGGATTCTGTGTCTTTTTGCTGGACGGCATCAGCTCACGTGTCCTAAAAATCTGCTCTGCTACTCTTGCAATTTCCTCTCTCTGCCATTTCACCCTGTCATTTACCATAAATCATCTTCCATCTGCTTGGAAATCAGCCAACATCACAGCATTACATAAAAAGGTGCAAAAACGGATCCCCTTCACTACAGACCAAATAGCTTCCTTCCAATCATCAGCAAGGTCATGGAATCCATAATTGTAGTCAACATAAATCATTCCAATAGCCTCATCTCAGATCACCAATTCGGATTCAAACGCTACCTTGGATGTGCTGCTTCTATTCTCCCAACAATGGTGGAAGCCCTCAATATCAGACATGAGATCAGGGCTGTCTCTCTGAACATATCTCAAGCTTTTGACACAGTCTGGCTTCCTGCCTTGCTCTCCAAACTGCCGATGGAATCCAAGGCGATCTTCACTCTTGGGTTACTGACTTCCTCCACTCTTGTAGCCAATGTGTGGCTCTCAACAGAACCCTTTCTCTCCTCTGCCTGTCAAGGCTGGAGTACCCCAAGGCAGTTCTCGGCCCCCATCTTATTCCTAATCTTCATCAATGATCTCACTAACTCTCTGGAAAATCCTCTTTATCTCTTTGCTGATGACTCCACTCTCTGCCGTGAGATCCCTCATCCTTCTGACAGACAAAATCACAAACTGGTCACACACTTGGAATATGTCTTTCAATCCTGAGAAATCCCACACACTCTCTCTCTCTCCCTCTCTCCAAAAGGACCGTACTGCAAACCCTCACTCAAACTCTTGGGTCTCATTCTCAGCCATGATCTCTCTTGGACAAGCCACAAAGCCAGACACCAGGCTGGGCACCCTCCTTTGTGCAAATTCCTCCTTGGCACACCTGAGTTCCTATCCACATACAAGGCTTTCATATGCAACTTGATGGAGTACTGCTCTCCCCTGTCTCACACCTTGCTCAGCTTGACGCAGTGGAAACAAAGGCTTTCAAGATCATTGGAATCTCTCGTGATGAAGCTTAATATATGGGCCTATCACTTCGCTATTGTCGTCAGGTCGGTGATCTCTGTCGTCTCTGTCGTCTTTCCTATGCTTGATTTCTGGACTTGCACCCTCTGCCCTCTCCATGCTTTGTCCCCTTCAGGTATCTGCAGGATGCACGTGATCTACCAGCATCCCCCTCATACTCATCAGCATTCCCAGCATCCCTCTCCTACTGAAACTGTCTAAATCCAGAATCACTGTTCACCTCCACTCATTTATTCCTCTTTTTCCCACCTGTGGAACAACCTTCCACACTCTCTTTAATCTCATTCTTCCCTCCAGGTCTTCAAGACAGCTGTTCACCATCATTTCAACTCATCCCCCAATCCAAAATCAGGATCTTTTCTGCACCCATTAAACCAGCCCACATCCCTCCCAAAATCTTACTTATGTATCCATATTATCCTCCCTTTGTGCTCTCCCTTACCTGCATCCCTTGTTTGTCTGTCTCCATGTACTTTCTCCCTCCACCCTGCTGTTGTTTCCCATTTCTCCTGCCGTTCCCTTTGTTATGTTGTGTCCTGATCTGTTCTGTCATTACTCTTCCACGAGCCTAGACAATGTTAAAAAAAAAAATTGGATTTTTGATTTTTCCCTTCGGAATCACAACATCACCGGAACCTATCCCCCTTTTTCCCATTGAAACAATGCCCCGACATTCGGATTCGACATTCGCAGCATTTTTCAGGAATGTATCCCCTGCGAATGTTGGGGTCTTAGTGTATATAATAGGCTAATGCTGTCTGTCTGTCCCCCCCCCCCCCCCCGCCCTCCACTTCAAGCAGGGGAATGCTCCTTGGAGAGAAAAAAAATTCGTAAAAGTCGTCGTTTCAAATTAATCCAAACTTATGGGAAAATTATACTACAAAAAACAAAATAGTTGTACATAAGAGATTGCATTTTCACGCATATTATGTGCAGATCATGCAACCTTTAGAACCGAGAACTTCCCCGGTGGATGGATTGGACATGGCGGGGCACACCCCGAGCCTCCACAATCTCGTGATGTGATGCCCTTAGACTTCTTCTTGTGGGGTTCTGTCAAGGATTGTTTTCCAAAACCTCTGTTGCTGACATTGAAACACTTTGTGCAAGGACAACCAATTGCATCAGCAGTGTGATGAGGGACATATTAGCTACCGTGTGGATTGAAATCGCTTGGATGTGCTATGTGCCATTAAAGGTGCAGATGTTGAAGTGTACTGAATAACACAAGAAACTTTATGAACTATGTGACAAAATGCAAAATAAATGCAAAAGCAGGGAGGGAAGGGAAGAAAGAGGAGGATTTGAAGGAGTAGAGGGTATTAGAAGCGGAGTGGGGGGGGGGGGTGTCGTCATCACCCTTTTGCATTCGTAATATGTGGATGGTTCACTACTTCTCTAGATAATAACTGCAAAAATAACTGGAGAGTTCATAGAACACCTTCCCCCATGCTCTCTTGAGAAACAAGGACATTGACGGGGTCTATGAGCGGAAAATTTGATTGGTCGTGATGACGTAAAATGCCATAATTTTTTTGTCCGAGTCCTGCTAAACGGAGGGTTTTGTGCCAAAAAGGTGATTTGTGTTCTGCAGTGTTGAAATGTATAATTAATATTTGAAATAAAATAAAGATTTTAAAGGTCGTAGAATAACAAATTCCAGAAGTTTACCGCCGTTAGTTTCAGCTTTTTATACACCACCTTATTTAACACGTGCCTGGTGTTGGCTTAATGGTTTGGGTGGTGGGCTTGGGATCCCAGGGTCCTGAGATCAAATCCCACTCGGCTGTTGAATTAATACCAGGTGGGGGTTGACTCTGCCTGTCATCCTTCCGAGGTCGGCAAAATGAGTGCCAGCTTGCTGGTATCCTGTGTCGGAGTGGTAACCCGTCCAGGATTGTGCCCAATAGCTAAGGAGATTGCTTAAGGCAGCACCAACGTTCTGCACAGAGTATGGTCCCAATGTCATGGATGGATTTAACACATTGTATTAGTTATTTATGCCTGCTGTTTGTATATTTAATGATGTCCTTAAAAACGGTAAGTTTTCCTGTTTGGAATCATTTTAAATTTTGTTTGACTGCCAGACAGGCAGATGGAGTAAAATAATTATCTCACTCCTCTCTTTGCATGTGTGATCGGGACGAATTCAGACACAAAGTACTCTAAACTGCAGGTTCATTTTCCGTTCTGATTTGTGTTCAAATTTTGTAGACAGGACAGACAGACAGGCAGAAGTGAACCGATTGCTTAACCCCGCTTTTCGCTTTGAGTGTGTGGGGTAGCTATAATGGGGTGAATACATATAACCTCCCTCTGCCACCGTAAAAAATAGTCTTTTTTTTAACATCTTTCCATTGATATTGCTTTCAAAGAGTTGGTAATTTTCAGGATCTTTTCTGAAAATTTATGGGGTCCGATTTAGGGGGCACGAGGCCGATTTAGGGGGTCCATCCAAGCTGGCAAAGGGGACAAAACGAGGGGCACGTGGTATAAAATGAGGGCTGGGGTGTGGAGGTTTGTGGAAAATTGTGGAGATCATTGTGCCTTGGCAGATTTAAGAAGAATGTGTTTTGATGGAGTGGATATATTGAAACAATCCTTGTGTTGTGCTGGTGCCAGCTTCCTGCACTGTGGAAATAATTGTTTTCCTGGAAACATGGAAACAATTGGAATGAGGATTTCTGCTTTATGACTGTTTCTCTGGACTCTTCTTACATGCGTAAAACCATCCACAATATATATCGGCGAGCTGTCTTGTTGAAGGTAAAATAATCAACTTCTTATTTTAAAACAAACAAGTTACTTTACTTGCAAAGTTGGCTTGAGTGTGAGGCCAGCATGAGACCTATACTTGCATGATACAAACAAAGGCTCACATTCTGGCCTGTAACATAGCATCATTTTTATTACCTTGGCTACCGAAGGTGAAGGAGGTGATGTTTTCACCCCTTTCTGTCTGTTTGTCTGTTTGTGTACAGGATATCTCAAAAAGTTGTGGACGCATCCGGATGAAATTTGGTGGACAAGGACAAACTGATTAGATTTTGGTGAAGATCCGGTTCCGGATACGACTATGAGAATGTTTGATGTGATTCTTCGCCATTGAGAGATCGGGTCAAAAAGGATGCATAGCTCGATATCTCAAAAATGTTCTCGTGGATCAGGCATTGTGAGGCGGAGGTATGCACTCTACCGAGTGCCCTTCTAGTTAACTAATGGAATGATCAATTACATCCATCTTAATTAGATTCTAACCTGCAACACAAATTATAACCACATCATTATCACTTCCCAGATATTAAATGGAGTCAAGTGAAAAGAAGTTAAAACTCACAGAATGAATTGACTGAAATGAAGGATCAAGTGAATGAATGTTGAAAATTGAAACGTGTGAGGTTGTGACATGTACCAACTGATTTAGTGACATGCAATTTTTCCAAATATTTTGAAGGTATTGTTACGGCTGTGGAAATTCGCAATACACCATAAAGGTTCCTTAGATTAGCTATGCCGGTAAGTGAGTGTTCAGATAGCTTTCCCCACCGTTGTTTAGAGGGAATTCTTCGTGTTCACCGGGCTGCGACCCTTTTAGATAGGGTTTTTCTTTATCTATCGTTATTTTGAACCTCCACACAAACAACCGCCGCCACCAACTACGCCACAACGCCAACCACGCTCATATCACCCCCACAACAACCACCGCCATCTTCGCCACTACGCCCGCTTGAGGACGCCATCCTCCACGGTCCACGCTACGACGGTTTCCGCGTCGGGAACCGTCCGAGAACGCGGGCAGGATTGACAGAACAAAAGCTCTCGCGGAGCCTGTGGGGTTTTTCCCGCCTAATTTTCCCTCGCTTGATTCTTCCGCCTGAATCCCCTGCGCTTGGTGTGAAGGAAAGGGGTGGGGCAGCTCGCTCCCGATTGGTGGATGAACGGCGTGACGCGGACGGGAGTGAGGAATGCCCCTTTTTGGGAACCTTCTCGAAGGGAGGTGGAGTCAGAAGCTGGGTGGGGCGAAGGGCGGAGCACCGCGCTATAAAGGGCGGACACGCGCGAGGCTCGCTCTCTTCTCCTCTCTTCTCTTCTTGGTTCATGCTCGCCCCTGTCTCCCCAGTGGTCCAATTCTTCTTCCCCTCGCTCGTTCCTGCGCTCGTGGTCCGGCGAGGGAGACGCGGACGGGAGGCGCAGCAGTGCCGGCTGTCTGGTGACCTGCGCGTCCGGACGAGGGGTCCGGAGAGGGTTCGCCGGCCGCGTGGGAGGCCGGAACCAGGCGCGAACCACGCTGACGGTCGTGGGAGAGGGACTCGACGGCCGCTGAAGGGAGGTCTTTTCCTGTTATTTTTGTATGCACGCTGTGGCGCCGTGTCCTCTAAGTAAACCTGTTTAAGTGCTTGTATATTATTGCTCGTAGTCGGTGGTATTGCTTTTGTTTCTTGCTTGCACATTGCATGACTGCCTTGGCTGTATTACGTGTGCCTTATATAAATGTCCTTGTGGTAGCAATGTACCCCGTCGTTCGTGTCCTATTTCCCTTTTGAAAAGCCATCTTGCATCGTGGAATAATTAGTTGGGTTTTAAACAGCCGGTAAGGAGAATCGGATCCGTTGAGGTCGGCGATAACACTGCTCGGTTATCACTGTAGTACGGAACGGACGCTTAAGCGGTTCGTGTCCCAGCCGACCTGCGGCGCGGTGCAGCCCCCGGTAGGTTACCCGCCGGGTACTTAGGTATATCGACATTCGGCGATTCACCCTATTTTCGCGTGGTAGAATGCGGACTGGGCTGTGGTGAGGTTAACCCCACCCGTGACTGGTTCCTGGCGGTAGTTCCAGGAGGGTCACGACTGAATTGTCCGTCCGGTGGGCGACGCGGTGCGATTGGAGTTACGCGGCCGATCGCACGCGGCGGGCCGCGAATTCGTAACATGGTGTCAGGTGGGATTCGAATCCACACCTGTCTCCAACTAAATTACGAGAATCGGACCAGGGGTGTGCGAAGCACCCCCCCCCCCCCCGTTCCCCCAAATTACCAGAGGCAATTTAAAAATTTTTATTCCACGAAATAAGATGGCGTTTCAAGACGAACGGGTGCCGGGGGTAGTAGGAATGGGTTATAGTGTAGGATCCACGGCCTGGGACGGTTCTTTTTATAATTATAATCCATGGGGGAGCTCAACCCCATATTCTGAGCGCAGACTTTGCCGGCAAACGGAGTCGCACAGTGGCGG
>CM068952.1:24722252-24736098 GCA_035128595.1 Eptatretus atami | reverse complement strand
GTTTGCTAACAACGGCCTTTGCCATGCCATCCTTGCCTGCCTGCCTTTGCCTTGGTCCATGCCACCACCCCCGTTCTGTTTTGCAATTCCCCCCCCCCCCTGTTCATTACCATGTGCGCCAGTCATCGCCGCAAGCCGCAAGGACTGCCCTTGTTTTGGCAGCCGCAACAGTGGGTCTTGCACTGGCGGCCCGTGCACCGCTTTTGGTCCGACTGCATTCATTTCAAAAGGGGGAGGCCTTGGGACTGCGCGTGAGTAGCCGGCCACATTCCTGTCACCTGCATTGCTTCATGAGCCAAGGACTGCGTGTGAGCAGCCCCTGGCTCCTGCTGTGACTGTTTGTTTTCTTCCCGCAGAGTCCATCGATCCTGGCCATGGGGCAGTAAATTATAACGTTAAGGTGTACAATGTAAATGTGTTTGCGCCCCGGCATTGTGAGTCTTAGCGCCGGCAATTATTTAAGCGTTCTGTATGAGTGGTTTGTTAGTTAGTTATCAGCCCGTAGGTTATTTATTTTGGGGACACGAATACACTGAAAATGTCGCTCTCAGGGACCAAAGGTAAATGGTACTAGGGGAAAACTTACACCATGGATGGCACACAAATTCGACGACTCGGGACGAGTCTATAAAAAGGGAGGGATGTAGGTGTTACGGCTGTGGAAATTTCGCAATACACCATAAAGGTTCCTTTAGATTAGCTATGCCGTAGTGAGTGTTCAGATAGCTTTCCCCACCGTTGTTTAGAGGGAATTCTTCGTGTTCACCGGGCTGCGACCCTTTGAATAGCGGTTTTTCTTTATCTATCGTTATTTTGTACCATCCATACAAACACCGCCTTCCACAACTACGCCACAACGCCAACACGCTCAAATCACCCCCAAACAACCAACGCCATCTTCGCCACTACGGCACGCTTGAGGACCGCCATCCTCCACGGTCCACGCTACTACGGTTTCCGCGTCGGGAAACCGTCCGAGAACTCCGGGACAGGGATGACAGGAACAAAGCTCTCGCGGTAGCCTGTGGTGGTTTTTCCTTGCCAATTTCCCATCGCTTTGATTCTTCCCCCTGAATCCCCGCGTGTGTGACGGAAAGGGTGCAGCTCGCTTCCGATTGGTTGGATGAACGGCGTGACACGGACGGGAGTTGAGGAACGCCCCTTTTTGGAACCTTCTCGAAGGGAGGTGGAATCAGAAGCGGCGGTGGGGCGAAGGGCGGAGCCCCACGCTTATAAAGGGCGGACACGCGCCGACGGCTCAACTCTTTTCTCTTCTCCTCGTCTTCTCTTCTCGGTTCATGCTCGCCCCGTGTCTCCCCGCGTTGGTCCATTTCTTCTTCCCCTCCGCTCGTTCATTGCGCTCGTGGTCGGCGAGCGACCTGTTCCCGGTTGGAGACTCGCGGGCGGGAGGCGCAGCAGTGCCGGCTGCTGGGTGGACCTGCGCGTCCGGACGAGGGGTGCGGAGAGGTTCGCCGGCCGCCGTGGGAGCCGGAACAGGTGCGACCCACGCTGACGGTCGTGGGAGAGGGACTCACGGCTGCTGAAGGGAGGTCTTTTCCTGTTATTTTTGCATGCAATGCTGTGGCGCCGTGCTCTCTAAGTAACCTGTTTAAGTGCTGTAATTATTGCTACGTAGTCGTGGTATGCCTTTTGTTTCTTGCTTGCACATTTTGCATGACTTGCCTTGGCTTTATATAATGTGCTTTATTAATAAATGTCCGTGTGTGCCAATGTTACCCGTTGTCGTGTCCTATTTCCCTTTTTTGAAAAGCCATCTTGCATCGTGGAATAATTAGTTGGGTTTTTAAACACCCGGTAGGAGAATCGGTATCCGTTCGAGGTCGGCGATAACACCGCTCGGTTATCACTGTAGTATGGAACGGCACCGCTTAAGCGGTTCGTTGTCCCAGCCGACCTGCGGCGGGTGCAGCCCTCGGTAGGGTTACCCGCGCGGTACCTTAGGATATATCGGACAGTCCAGGCGATTCACCCTATTTTCGCGCGGGTAGATGCGGGACTGGGCTGTGTTGAGGGTTAAAACCCCCACCCGTGACTGGTTTCCTGGCGGTAGTTCCAGGGGGTCATGACTGAAATTGTCCGTCGGTGGGCGACGCGGTGCGATTGAGTTACGCGGCCGATCGGCACGCCAAGCGGCGGCGCGAATTCGTAACAGTATGTTTGCTTATTAAAGGGTTACATTTCCTCCAGCTTCTACTTGACCTTGTTCGATAGCTATTTATCAAAACATCCACCATGATGTACGTATGGATCTTACACTCCATTTAGATGTGTCAGGAGGTGTTATTCTTGAGATCATCATGACGTTCACTTCAGTTATTAATGGGATTTGAGGCTACTGCCAAAAACCCTCACTCATGGCGCTGCAAGATTGCCTGCCGAGGTACACCACATTCGCCTCTCAGCTGTCTTGGCCTGCATTCCGAACTCTCGACCCAGATGGCTGACGGAACCACTGTGACCTATGACATAATATTTACATTCTGGCCTCCAATCCTCCAGTGGAATACGTGGAAAAGTTTCGTGTTAATCGGATGAGGGTGTGTTTTCTATCCAAGATGGACCACCAAACATGCGACTTGTGACGTCATAATTTTTTACTATGTATGGCAGACATATGGAAGATGATAGTTGCAAATTTTATCGCTTCGTAGGTTATTGTGATCCAGAGAAAACCATTATTTAATATTTCTTTGAATCCAACAGGCTTCAAACCATGTGACTTATCATCTAGAAAATATTCAAAGGCCACCAGTTCATCACTTGCTTGAATGGTGTACCAAATTTTCGTAAAATATACCATTGAGGGATTTGTAGTAAGCTCCGGAAACGATGTGACGGACGACGGACGGACGCGGACGGAACCCATTTCTATATCCCCCGCAACTTCGTTGGTTGGCGGGTTGTAATAAACATAGGGACAATACCCCTGGGTGCTCAACTGGTAGTGGCTGGATAGATAACCAGGGAAACTGGTAGGCATGTGTTACGCGATTCTTAAATCCCTATATAAATCCTAAATATGATGGAAATGTTAAGGTTTTGTGGTTAAGACATGATTCTGATAAATCAGGGAACAAAGGCAACTCGAGTTTTCAGTGAATTAATTAAATGAGATGTAATGTGGGACCAAGGATTCGTGCACAGACATCGGCATTTCGTCATTGCATCGTGATATCAAGATGGTTAGTCAACAAAACTTTTGAAGATGACTGGTGTTGAGACTGAATGATTGCGTCCAACGGGGCATTATACGGTGTGAACGACATTTGGGTGAGAGTTTTGTTATAAAAAACGACGCTCTCAGCCAATCGTCAAACTGCAGTCAAATCTTTGGATTCAGACAGTGTCGCCTTTGCATGAGATTGACCTTGCGAGGTTGCCATAAAAGGTGAGGCGAAAGAGCGATTGGGAGAAGGAGAAGCAAGATACGACTCAGATGTGATCTTGGCAGGTGACCCAAAGATCCAGCTCCCAGCAGCCGTATGGAGCTTGGGAATGGCAGAGTGCTGGGCACACAGTGGTGAGACAAGCAGCCGATGATAATCGTGAGGCTTTTGCCCTTGGTCACGGGTGACCCACTGACTTGACTGCTGATGCAGTGTGCCAGGGCTGCAGTGTACGGCTTTCACTCCTGCTGGCGATCGGTTTGTGCTCACGAAGAGCCAACACAGCACGCCGCGCATGCTTCCCTTGGCAGCAGGGCGCCCACAAGAATCCATTCCCTCCCTCCACCTCGTGCCTTCTCGTGGTTTGCTGGTGAGAAGCAGTGCAGGACACCACTCTGCATGACATTCCCATGGGAGCTCACTCACTCACCTCTCCACTCAAGCGGTCATTGTAAGATTCATCTCTACACGGCATTTGTTTCGATATTCCTTCAACTACAAGGTGTTTCTCACATGGCAAAAAAAGGTCACGGATCTGTACGCTTTGATTCGACATGGCAGGTTTATTTGCACGTTCGAACACTGCAAAGATTTTTAACTTTTGATTCACGCCCACGAATCCAGGTAAAACGGGCGTGTATTAAAACGTGAGTGTGAAATTTTGCCTTTGTCAAAAAAGAGAAATTGCCTTTGTAAAGAGTTGTTGAAATATTTTGAACTGTATTGAAGTACATGTAAGTAACTTGGATAATAGCATTGACCATGACTTGTACTTTTTTGTTGCGGAAGTTTACGGTTACTGATGAGTTTTTGATTGGAATTGTGATTGCATTATATTGCTTGATATGAGCGCTTGTTAACAGGGGTTTTCAAATAAATTGCAATTTTTAAAGTTCCTTCTTTGTTATGTCGCTGGTTATCACTTGGTTGTGTTGTCAATGATTGAAAAGTTTAAAGTGATCGTTTTTATGTCTTTGCCGTTGCTACCCCTTGGAACACTCAAAAACACTCGTTTCGAGTTTTAAGGCCGCACGTCACACATGGATGACCACAAATATGTAACGAAGAATAAAGAAATACCTTTGCATTTTTTTTTTTTAATAACGTGTACAAACTTTGGTACTATGGGTGATAAAGGTGGTGTCAAAGCTTCATCGGAATTATGGTGTAGTTTCACAGAGAAAGCAAATACATATTTGGGAGGGGCAAACCCCCCCCAACCCACCCCGTTACACACCCTTAGGACCCCGATTTTTCAAAATTGTCATGAACAAACTTGGTACATCATGGGTGATGAAGGTTGAAGTGTCAGTGTTGCATCAGAATTGTAAATGGTTCATTTCTGAGAAGAAAGCAAGTACCCCTTTTAGGTGGGCAACCCACCGCCCCCGTAAACTCCCTCCGTAGACTACTTCAGCCCCAATTTTTTTTAAGGCCATGAACAAAGTGGTACATTTACACAGTGATTAACGTTGTGGTAAATTTCATGAAATCTACTGTAGTTTTCAGAGAAGTTGAAAGTATTTGTGGACGGGGACAGACGGACGACACGCCGTCCCACAAGCTTCCCCGGAACTACGTTCCAGGTGAGCCATAATAATGACAAAAAGGGACTCATGAGAAAGGGTGGAAGGTGTTCATCACTGGCAATTACTTTATCCTCACAGATTTAAACTCAGAAGTGCATTATTGCTTTTCTTTATTAATTTGTGGACCAGTTGGACCAGGTTGATGTTGCGTGCTCTTTTTGGACCGAGCGCGAAATGTAGAGGCGCCAGCCCCAATAAGGTGCATGTAACATGCACCAAAACCGGATAAGTGTAGCTGTGCAGGTTGCACAGCTACGCCATGCATCACACGGCAACGTGGCTTTGCACTTTTGAACCGAGCGTACACGTACCCGGTCTCGCGACTGGACGCCTCATCGCGTGGTGGAAGAGCCCACCGCTTGGGAAACTGAAGGAGTTGGTGAAATTCAAAAGGTACCGAAGGTGTTGTTATGAACCAAAGGTTGTTGATTTGCGAAGCAAAGGTGTTGTTGCCGAACCAAAGGTTTTGCCAAAGCGAAAAGAGAAGCAATGTGAAGTTGTCTGCGAACTACAACCAAAGTGGGGTGGTGTGTTGTGTTGTGTTTCTCCAAACACTCGTGTGTTCAACAGTTACACATCCACAAACAAATCAAACCGTTTACCCCACCAAAAGTGATGTTGCCTCCACACAGTACCAAAAACCAATGGCCCAACCACTTTGGGGGTCCAGTGTGTGTTACCTGGTTGATTCTGCCAACATATTGCTTGTCTCAAAGGACTTAGCCATGCATGTTCTAGTGCGAATTGGAACACCCGTTGAGACTGCGGAATGGCTCAATGAATCAGTTATTGTCCTCTTTTGAGCGCTCGGACGGATATTGATTGTGGATACCTGTGGCAATTCTAGAGCTAATACATGCAAACGAGCACCTGGGCCAACAAAGTCGAAGTGCCTGACCCAAACGGATGTGTTCATTGCATGGATGCGATATGGATGGGATGCGAAGCCACACCTTATGGAATATCGCACCATTGCACAATGCGATGTTCAGGCGGCACTACACACTACGCCGAGGATGGCACGCATTTATTCAGCACCAAAAATCGATGCGATGAAGGAGTCTCTTGGATCAAACGATTGTCAGATGGCTGGCCTTCCTGCGGCCAAACGTTTTTTTGAATGTCTGCCCGATCAATATTGGATGCACGCTTTCGTGACCTACCATGGTTACAAGGGGCCACGGGGAATCAGGTTCGATTTCTGGAGAGGAGCCTGAGAAAGGGGACTACCACGTCCAAGGGAAAGCAGGCAGGCGGGCAAATATACCCACTTGCTGACAACGGTGAGGTCGTGTGAAAAAATTACCGTTTGCAGGCTCGGTCGAGATGCTGCTATCGGAATTGGGTCGCCCTACACCCCATGTTGCGAGGATCCTTGGAGGACAAGTCTGGTTTGCCAGCAACTGCGGTAATTCCAGCTCCAAGAGTACAAGGAATTCGGTTGCAGTTAAAAAGCTCAAAATTGGAATCATGCCGGTGCTCGCGCCTGCGGCAGGAACGAAGCAAAGCGAGTGGCACAGCCCGTAGCTGCGCAGTGCCGATCTCAGTTATCGACACTTTGGTACTACCATACTTTAGTGTGCGTGCCCCTTCCCTCCAGTCTCAGTCCTCCATGGATGAACTTCAGACGAAGTTCCATAGAGTGTTGCGAAGCTTGAACGAGAAGCAAAACGGTGTGAAACTGTGTGAGTGATGATCGAAACATGACATCATAAAATATTGTTAGGATTTCAGAATTGCATCCCGACTAATGCACACAACACCCAGGTCTTCAGACAGTTATTTCCATAAACGCAATGTTCAGAATAGACCCATCCCCTTGTCTGGTGGGATTTCTAACTTTTGATGCATTTGGAAAATGGAATGAGAACAGATTCCCTTTCTTATGGGATTGCTTTCTTTTTCCTCTTTCACGACAGTTCATGCCACGCGGAGAGTAGCCGTTAGGCGAATGGCGGCTCGTTCTACCCCTTTCCATCGGGACACATTGGCTTGAGGTGGACGATGTGTACATTTTGAACTTACAGGACATTTATTAAGCACACCGCGGGCTTTTCCTGATGGTTATTCTGACGGTCATATAGGCTTGTGGGATCTTTACCTCCATCCACCTATCGTTCATTGACATTCGGCACCACCTCTTTTCCCACCGACGTTGACGCCACCATTTTCCATCGACGTTTGATGCCCCGTTTGGCAGCTCTGTGGATGCTGGCGTGGCTCTTGTTTCATGGTCGGGCGGTATGGAGGAAAGGATGATCGTGAGATTGACGGTTGGAGTCCGTGCAGCGATGTGCAATAGTGTCAAGGTGGATTTGCTGAAGTTCTGCTTGAGGCTCTGCCCACACTGGTCACTATAAAAATGGACAGGAGGACCGCTTTCTGTCAGTTGGTGATAGCTCCTGACGTTCTCACAGCTCCTTATGGTTTTCCTGACAGTTCCTGTGACCGTTGCTTGCAGCTCCTTAAGCTCTTTACCACTGTCTGTTGGTTGCAGTTCCTTGATAGCCCTGACGGTTGGGACGGTTCCTTACAGCTCCTGACCGTTTGTGACGGTCCTTAACACCTGCCTGCCTGGGTGCAGTTGGGTGACAGTTCCTGACAGCTGCTGACGGTTCCTTACAGCTCCTGACCGTTGCTTAACAGCTCCTTACAGGCTACCATTTGGTTACGGCTCCTTGATAGCTCCTGACGGTGACGTGACGGGTTGGACCGTTCCTGTTGGGTTCTGCTCGGCGTACCTGCTCTCGGCTTACCTGATCTTTGGCCTACTGGTTATTGGCTGTACCTGATTATTGGCATCCCTAGTCCTGTGGGTGACAATGTGACATTGATTGGTGTTTGAGCCTATTTGCGGGGGTGGGTGTACGGCGAGGCAGGGCGCTGACAAGCGGAACCAAGGCACGCTCACACATTTTGGGACTTTTATTAGATGCAGGACAATTTCTGCCTTGGTAAGCTGAGACCGATTTATTTCCCCTCAATGATCTGCTGGGGTTACCCATGTCTAGTATTTAATTGTTAAGTTAAGGCATAGGTTGATAAGCATTCTGCTCTTTGCTATTTTTCTATAACTGTTTGTGAAATTCTTTCTTTGTTTGAGATTATTTTGTTGATTGATTGTTTTGAATTCATCCATTTTACTCCACAGGGAAATAAAAAGTCTTCAGTTCATTTATTTTTCTTTTGTAATAAATTCCTCCTGTTACGTTTTCAAACTATCTTGTGCTCGTCCTTTCTCTCCATTTTGATCTAGCATTGTCCGAACCTGGGATGGAACTGGGAGGTAATTCCCAACGACATTAATTTGTCATAGTCGTGCGCACCAGCGGTTAAACGCTCGGCCATCTACTTAAGACCTAATCAAGATGAAGATTGGTACATTGCCGAGAAGGCGCAACCCCTGTTCAGGAAAACCACATGACTTTCTAGTTAAATGGCAAATTAGGACTGTGGATACTGGAACTCATGGTTAAAACTGATTGGCGTTTTGTGGTGTAAGCAACCCACCATTACCACGAAGTTAATTGTGAGCAGTGGCCCCAGGTCCGGTTTTTTCCGAGGAGAACGAGGGATTAACCCCCTCATAATGACACTCGGTTACTCGTTCGGCCCATAACAATGTGGACATATGAGAGCGGTGAGTTCTCTTGTATGTCTATTAATTGAGGAAAATTGCAGGAGATTCTCTCAGAGAGAAACGGGAGCGACCTGGGGAACTGTGAGTGAAATAGCGGTGGCATGCACTCACTGTCACTGTGTGTTGTGCACTCACTATGTGTGATAGCGACTTTGTGTGTTTGCGCTGCGTGTTTGTGGTTGCGAGTTTCTCTTCTCGCCCGGGTGCCCGTCCCTGGTGGGTGAGACACATCGTGCTGCAGCCCTGTTGCCGGCTTCTCCCGATAGTGCTATGTGCGTCAGGCGTCAAGTAGTGTGAACCGTTTTTACTGTTTACCTTGAGGGAAACTGGAGTGCTCAGAGCGAGTCGGTTTCGTTGCCTGCAGGCCTGGGATAATGGAAACAGGGCCTTTGGTTCTGTTTTGGTTTGTTTTGCAGGATGGAGGTCATGATTGAGAGGGACTGCCATTAACATTCCACTGCGCCATGAGAGGTTGAAATTCTGTGACCGGCACAAGACGCACTAAAGCGAAAACATTTGCCAAGAATGTTTTCCTTAATCAAGAATGAAGGTCGGAGGCTCAAAAAGCGATCAGATACCGCCGTAGTCTGACAGTAACGATGCTGACTTGCGATCGGGGCAGCGTTCAACTACGAGTGGCATGGACCCCTTCAGAAGCCATGATGGGAATCAGAAGTTTTCTGGCGTTTCCATGGATATGATTGCAAAGCTAGAAACTTAAGGAATTGACGGGAAGGGCATTCACCAGGAGGGAGCCTGGGCTCAATTTCGGCTCAACACAGGAAAGCATATTTGGGCCGGACACGAGAAGCATGACGATGAGAGCTCCTTCATGATTTTGTGGGTGTGGTGCATGGCTCTTCTTAGTTGGTGAGCCCCATCTGTTCTGGTGTTGAATTCTGATACATGCAGCTGAGGACTGGAGACACACTAACTAGTTCTGCGACCAAAGCAGAGATCATATGGATTGTTGCCCCTGGTTGTGAAAACTCGTACGAGGGGACTTTAAGGAGGTGATGCGGACACCTACCCTATGTTGGTGAAAACATTGTTGGGAAACGGATTCATGGGAATCCCTGGTGGCCGGCAAGATTGGTTTGATTACCCACTTTCTTTGAGGGACGAGCTGGCCAGAATAGCCGTGTGCAGATTGAGCAATAACAGGTCTTTGTTGACGCCCTTTTGATGGCACGTGCGCTACAATGGATGGGTCAGCGATGTACCATGCCCTATGCGACAAGCCTCAGGTAAACCGCTGAAGCCCCGTTCCATGATGGAGACTGGAGCCTTTGAAACCTCCTCCATGAATGAGGAATTCCCAGTAAGCGCGAGTCACCAGCTCCGTTGGACTGAGTCCCTGCCCTTGTACACACCGCCCATCGCCACTACCAATGGGATGGTTTGGTAAGGGTCCTTCAGTATTCAGCCGTTTGCACGATCTTAACGCCCAACATGCATTTGTGTGAGGGCCTCGTCAAAGGGGGCCGAAAAGTATGAGCGAACTTGACTGTCTAGAGCAGTAAGTCGTAACAAGGTTCCGAGGTGGAACCTGCAGAAGGATCACTGACGAATGATGCCTACCCAACTCAGATCCTGTTGCTACTGAGTTGATGACTCCATGATGTGACTCATGATTATCCTTCTTTTGTTTGCATCACTGCAGAAACTCCAAATGCCTCACAAAATGAAAAAAAAGGGATTACTCTGCCGCTCTTGCGTTTTCTGTCTCTCTCTGTCTCTGTCTCTCTCTGTCTGTCCCATCCTTGATCTGCCCCCCCCCCTACTTAATACAGTGCAGTACCCTTTCACCACACATCTGTCTCACTCTTTCTCTGCCCTCCGGATTGTGTCCAGGCAGTGATTATGTGTCGACGATGTTTGTTCCCAGACGTTACCAGATTGTGTTTGTGTTCCATGGTGATGTTAGTACCCGACGCGTCTGGGCGTTGTTTATCTCCAGACAGTCCTTTGTCTCTGGACATTGTCTGGGCTCCATTATTTGCTTGTCTCCAGATGTATCGGGCAGTGTTTATGTCCGGAAGGGAATTTGTCTCCGGACACGTCCAGGCGGTTGTTTTATGTCTGGACGGGACTTTGTTAGGACGTGTCCAGACGGGTTATATCCGGAAGCGGAGTTTGGCTCTGTACATATTTTTGTGGTGTTGTGTCTCCGGATGGCTTTGGCTCCAGACCGCGTCCAGGTGCGTGGTTTGTCTCCGGACGTGTACGGGCGGTGTTTGTTCTCCGGGCGCGTCTGGGTGGTGTTTGCTCTGGCGTGGCTATTTAAAGTATGAGTTGGTAGAAAATTGAATTTCAGACATTATTTTGTTTCCAATCTTCAATGTTATTCTATGCAGAATATTTAGTGAGACCCCAGTATGAATCTTCGTTAATGCTTCCACCGCACATCGCCTTTCCTTCCTCTCACTTCACGCGCCTTCCCTCCCCCCCCCTCCTCGCCTCCCCCTCCCTTCCACTCTCTTTCCCACCATCCACATCCTACTCTCCCTCTCCCCTTCTCTCTCTCTCTCCCCCCCCCCACCCCTTCTCTAATTCCCCCTCGCTTTTCCCCACACTTGGTATTCCCGTCAGCCGAAAGTTGGATGGGTTGGTATTTGTCGTACATAATATTGTTACGAATTGGAAGCTTACTGCACGCAACATTCAGGTCCTTATAGAACAGTTATATTGGTAATGTGTGTGTTTCTAGTTAAATCCCATCCCTAGATCTAATGGGAATTAAATGTCCGTGCGCTGCAGAGTTATTTTGCATAGTTAGGGATTTTTACATTCAACGACAAACAAGCCCACCTTCACTTCAACGACAACACTCTGCTCGCGGCATTCTTCGTGCCGCTCGCCAGCAAGCGCCGCGCCCGGGGCAGAGTCTGACAAAGACGATGGCGTCCCTCTTTGGCCAATTGGCAAGGATGGGGGCGTTCTCACCCGCCCCGTTTCCGAACTCGACACCATCGCCATTTACGGCACGTGGCCGAAGGCGAGGAGGTGGGCGACCACAAACGCCTCCGATCGGGACTCCGCCAGAAGGGTGGGAGTTGCCCCCGCCTACCGTGGGCCTGTTCCAATGGAGGACGGCCAGGGATCACGCCGATTTGGGTCCGACCAATGAGGAGGCGAGTGGCCAGGAGATTAAGCCCCTCCCTTCCTGAGGGGCTCTTATCTGAGGAAAGGGTGGTTGTCTGGACCAGCGAGTGAGAGACGCGTGCGCCTGGGTGTGCTCGTAGACAGGAGCGTCGCGAGACAGAGTGACCAGGAGCGTTCTGTCTGGCAGTCAAGGTTGCTTCGCCTCGTCACCTTGTCAGCCTGGTCGCCTTGTGGAAGCTCTCCCTGTCGCCTTGTGACCTCGTCGCCTGGTCGTCTCGTCTTGCCTTGCCGGCGTTTCTGTCTGGTCCACCTTTTTTCGCGCCGGCTGGCCGTCCATCATTGCATTGTGTTTGCGGTTCGAGTCCCGCCGAACGGGATCATCGAAAAACAGCACGAGGCGGGGGAGGTACGAGGACAGGGTTCTCCTTCGGCTCACCTTCCCTTCCGAGCTTGAAGGGGCCAAACAAAGGCCACAGCCATCATTCTTTTGGGTATTTGTGTGTGGCGCTGTCTGAGGGCCCGTCTTCAAGTAGAATTGTTTAATGCCTTGTACATACTATGCATTTCTTTTAGTCGGTTTAACTCTGCCTCCCTTGGTGTGTTGTTCCCCCCCCCCCCCCAATTACAAATAATCCCCTGTTAAATGTATCAGCTTGTTTCTGCTAGTGTTTTCTTCAATTGGTTTAGCACGGTGGGCGTGTTTGTGGATAAAAAGGCCGTTGCTTGCCGTAGTTGTGCATTTGGACCGACGGGAACCTTGGTAACCATCCGCTCGGGGTTACGCACGGCGTCGAGCACGGCAACGGCTCGATCCCGGTTCGAACTCCGTCGGGGTGTGAATTCCTCGGTAGCTCGCCACGTGGGGCCTTAGGTATTTTGAAGTTTGGCAAATAACCCTTGTACCACGCGGTTGAATTTATTTGACGATTCACGGTCCTATAAGGACCGTACCTTCGGATTATCGGAAAGGTACAATCTAGATCCGGTGTGTTCGGTTGGAGCCAACTCTATCTGCTCCATCTAGTGCGTCGTGCTCGCCGCCGACGCCCGGCCCACAACATATGACCTAAACATAGATCTTCACAAAACATATTTACTCGTTTGTGGCAGTGTGTCAGCAATGACTTACTCGAGCTAAACCACAGAGATGCTTGTAATGAACCTGTGGAAAGCAATCTTTTTAATAACATGGCACATGTAAACACTATTAATAGTTTAAATTATGTTGTTTTCAACAAAATCACCCACTACAAACTCAACATACGATCTTTGCAAAAACATATTACTTGACACTTCTGGGAAAAAAATTTGCAGGGGTTATTTTAACACCAAAGGACATAATTCAAGGTCTGCAGGCCAATTTATCTGATTTTTAATTTTTCATCCATTTTTAATGTTTTTTTTTTAATCGAAAGAATAAACCTCAACCTTCCTCCGGGATGAAGAAAAGGCCCTCAAAGTCTGGTTTGCACTGGTTCCTGTTGGTGTGCGAGTGCGTTAAAGAACAAACAAATGCACAACTTTCTTCTTATATAATACAGCTATTATATATATATATATATATAATATAGTATATATATATTATATATATATTATATATATATATATATATATATATATACTATTTTAATGGATTTCAGAATCCAGTCTGATGAATGCATCCACACATACCATGGAATCACTGCCGACAGTTAATTCTCCTGTGAAGAATGTGTTCAAGAATGTTGCAATCCCATGGTCTATAGCTGGGAAATCTGAAATGTATGTGTTTGAGAAGGTTATAAAGGGATAAGATCCCCTCTCTTTATGGGAAACTTTTTTCTTTACGACAGATCACCGTTTACACACATTTCTTTCACGAGCCTGGGAAATGCCCCGCCCTCGTTGTTCGCTCAGCAAACCATTCTCACACAAACAACCGCCGCCACCAACTACGCCACAACGCCAACCACGCTCAAATCACCCCCACAACAACCAACGCCATCTTCGCCACTACGCACGCTTGAGGACGCCATCCTCCACGGTCCACGCTACTACGGTTTCCGCGTCGGGAACCGTCCGAGAACGCGGGCAGGATTGACAGAACAAAAGCTCTCGCGGAGCCT
>CM068952.1:24709369-24722227 GCA_035128595.1 Eptatretus atami | reverse complement strand
TAGCCTGTGGTGGTTTTTCCTTGCCAATTTCCCATCGCTTTGATTCTTCCCCCTGAATCCCCGCGTGTGTGACGGAAAGGGTGCAGCTCGCTTCCGATTGGTTGGATGAACGGCGTGACACGGACGGGAGTTGAGGAACGCCCCTTTTTGGAACCTTCTCGAAGGGAGGTGGAATCAGAAGCGGCGGTGGGGCGAAGGGCGGAGCCCCACGCTTATAAAGGGCGGACACGCGCCGACGGCTCAACTCTTTTCTCTTCTCCTCGTCTTCTCTTCTCGGTTCATGCTCGCCCCGTGTCTCCCCGCGTTGGTCCATTTCTTCTTCCCCTCCGCTCGTTCATTGCGCTCGTGGTCGGCGAGCGACCTGTTCCCGGTTGGAGACTCGCGGGCGGGAGGCGCAGCAGTGCCGGCTGCTGGGTGGACCTGCGCGTCCGGACGAGGGGTGCGGAGAGGTTCGCCGGCCGCCGTGGGAGCCGGAACAGGTGCGACCCACGCTGACGGTCGTGGGAGAGGGACTCACGGCTGCTGAAGGGAGGTCTTTTCCTGTTATTTTTGCATGCAATGCTGTGGCGCCGTGCTCTCTAAGTAACCTGTTTAAGTGCTGTAATTATTGCTACGTAGTCGTGGTATGCCTTTTGTTTCTTGCTTGCACATTTTGCATGACTTGCCTTGGCTTTATATAATGTGCTTTATTAATAAATGTCCGTGTGTGCCAATGTTACCCGTTGTCGTGTCCTATTTCCCTTTTTTGAAAAGCCATCTTGCATCGTGGAATAATTAGTTGGGTTTTTAAACACCCGGTAGGAGAATCGGTATCCGTTCGAGGTCGGCGATAACACCGCTCGGTTATCACTGTAGTATGGAACGGCACCGCTTAAGCGGTTCGTTGTCCCAGCCGACCTGCGGCGGGTGCAGCCCTCGGTAGGGTTACCCGCGCGGTACCTTAGGATATATCGGACAGTCCAGGCGATTCACCCTATTTTCGCGCGGGTAGATGCGGGACTGGGCTGTGTTGAGGGTTAAAACCCCCACCCGTGACTGGTTTCCTGGCGGTAGTTCCAGGGGGTCATGACTGAAATTGTCCGTCGGTGGGCGACGCGGTGCGATTGAGTTACGCGGCCGATCGGCACGCCAAGCGGCGGCGCGAATTCGTAACAGTATGTTTGCTTATTAAAGGGTTACATTTCCTCCAGCTTCTACTTGACCTTGTTCGATAGCTATTTATCAAAACATCCACCATGATGTACGTATGGATCTTACACTCCATTTAGATGTGTCAGGAGGTGTTATTCTTGAGATCATCATGACGTTCACTTCAGTTATTAATGGGATTTGAGGCTACTGCCAAAAACCCTCACTCATGGCGCTGCAAGATTGCCTGCCGAGGTACACCACATTCGCCTCTCAGCTGTCTTGGCCTGCATTCCGAACTCTCGACCCAGATGGCTGACGGAACCACTGTGACCTATGACATAATATTTACATTCTGGCCTCCAATCCTCCAGTGGAATACGTGGAAAAGTTTCGTGTTAATCGGATGAGGGTGTGTTTTCTATCCAAGATGGACCACCAAACATGCGACTTGTGACGTCATAATTTTTTACTATGTATGGCAGACATATGGAAGATGATAGTTGCAAATTTTATCGCTTCGTAGGTTATTGTGATCCAGAGAAAACCATTATTTAATATTTCTTTGAATCCAACAGGCTTCAAACCATGTGACTTATCATCTAGAAAATATTCAAAGGCCACCAGTTCATCACTTGCTTGAATGGTGTACCAAATTTTCGTAAAATATACCATTGAGGGATTTGTAGTAAGCTCCGGAAACGATGTGACGGACGACGGACGGACGCGGACGGAACCCATTTCTATATCCCCCGCAACTTCGTTGGTTGGCGGGTTGTAATAAACATAGGGACAATACCCCTGGGTGCTCAACTGGTAGTGGCTGGATAGATAACCAGGGAAACTGGTAGGCATGTGTTACGCGATTCTTAAATCCCTATATAAATCCTAAATATGATGGAAATGTTAAGGTTTTGTGGTTAAGACATGATTCTGATAAATCAGGGAACAAAGGCAACTCGAGTTTTCAGTGAATTAATTAAATGAGATGTAATGTGGGACCAAGGATTCGTGCACAGACATCGGCATTTCGTCATTGCATCGTGATATCAAGATGGTTAGTCAACAAAACTTTTGAAGATGACTGGTGTTGAGACTGAATGATTGCGTCCAACGGGGCATTATACGGTGTGAACGACATTTGGGTGAGAGTTTTGTTATAAAAAACGACGCTCTCAGCCAATCGTCAAACTGCAGTCAAATCTTTGGATTCAGACAGTGTCGCCTTTGCATGAGATTGACCTTGCGAGGTTGCCATAAAAGGTGAGGCGAAAGAGCGATTGGGAGAAGGAGAAGCAAGATACGACTCAGATGTGATCTTGGCAGGTGACCCAAAGATCCAGCTCCCAGCAGCCGTATGGAGCTTGGGAATGGCAGAGTGCTGGGCACACAGTGGTGAGACAAGCAGCCGATGATAATCGTGAGGCTTTTGCCCTTGGTCACGGGTGACCCACTGACTTGACTGCTGATGCAGTGTGCCAGGGCTGCAGTGTACGGCTTTCACTCCTGCTGGCGATCGGTTTGTGCTCACGAAGAGCCAACACAGCACGCCGCGCATGCTTCCCTTGGCAGCAGGGCGCCCACAAGAATCCATTCCCTCCCTCCACCTCGTGCCTTCTCGTGGTTTGCTGGTGAGAAGCAGTGCAGGACACCACTCTGCATGACATTCCCATGGGAGCTCACTCACTCACCTCTCCACTCAAGCGGTCATTGTAAGATTCATCTCTACACGGCATTTGTTTCGATATTCCTTCAACTACAAGGTGTTTCTCACATGGCAAAAAAAGGTCACGGATCTGTACGCTTTGATTCGACATGGCAGGTTTATTTGCACGTTCGAACACTGCAAAGATTTTTAACTTTTGATTCACGCCCACGAATCCAGGTAAAACGGGCGTGTATTAAAACGTGAGTGTGAAATTTTGCCTTTGTCAAAAAAGAGAAATTGCCTTTGTAAAGAGTTGTTGAAATATTTTGAACTGTATTGAAGTACATGTAAGTAACTTGGATAATAGCATTGACCATGACTTGTACTTTTTTGTTGCGGAAGTTTACGGTTACTGATGAGTTTTTGATTGGAATTGTGATTGCATTATATTGCTTGATATGAGCGCTTGTTAACAGGGGTTTTCAAATAAATTGCAATTTTTAAAGTTCCTTCTTTGTTATGTCGCTGGTTATCACTTGGTTGTGTTGTCAATGATTGAAAAGTTTAAAGTGATCGTTTTTATGTCTTTGCCGTTGCTACCCCTTGGAACACTCAAAAACACTCGTTTCGAGTTTTAAGGCCGCACGTCACACATGGATGACCACAAATATGTAACGAAGAATAAAGAAATACCTTTGCATTTTTTTTTTTTAATAACGTGTACAAACTTTGGTACTATGGGTGATAAAGGTGGTGTCAAAGCTTCATCGGAATTATGGTGTAGTTTCACAGAGAAAGCAAATACATATTTGGGAGGGGCAAACCCCCCCCAACCCACCCCGTTACACACCCTTAGGACCCCGATTTTTCAAAATTGTCATGAACAAACTTGGTACATCATGGGTGATGAAGGTTGAAGTGTCAGTGTTGCATCAGAATTGTAAATGGTTCATTTCTGAGAAGAAAGCAAGTACCCCTTTTAGGTGGGCAACCCACCGCCCCCGTAAACTCCCTCCGTAGACTACTTCAGCCCCAATTTTTTTTAAGGCCATGAACAAAGTGGTACATTTACACAGTGATTAACGTTGTGGTAAATTTCATGAAATCTACTGTAGTTTTCAGAGAAGTTGAAAGTATTTGTGGACGGGGACAGACGGACGACACGCCGTCCCACAAGCTTCCCCGGAACTACGTTCCAGGTGAGCCATAATAATGACAAAAAGGGACTCATGAGAAAGGGTGGAAGGTGTTCATCACTGGCAATTACTTTATCCTCACAGATTTAAACTCAGAAGTGCATTATTGCTTTTCTTTATTAATTTGTGGACCAGTTGGACCAGGTTGATGTTGCGTGCTCTTTTTGGACCGAGCGCGAAATGTAGAGGCGCCAGCCCCAATAAGGTGCATGTAACATGCACCAAAACCGGATAAGTGTAGCTGTGCAGGTTGCACAGCTACGCCATGCATCACACGGCAACGTGGCTTTGCACTTTTGAACCGAGCGTACACGTACCCGGTCTCGCGACTGGACGCCTCATCGCGTGGTGGAAGAGCCCACCGCTTGGGAAACTGAAGGAGTTGGTGAAATTCAAAAGGTACCGAAGGTGTTGTTATGAACCAAAGGTTGTTGATTTGCGAAGCAAAGGTGTTGTTGCCGAACCAAAGGTTTTGCCAAAGCGAAAAGAGAAGCAATGTGAAGTTGTCTGCGAACTACAACCAAAGTGGGGTGGTGTGTTGTGTTGTGTTTCTCCAAACACTCGTGTGTTCAACAGTTACACATCCACAAACAAATCAAACCGTTTACCCCACCAAAAGTGATGTTGCCTCCACACAGTACCAAAAACCAATGGCCCAACCACTTTGGGGGTCCAGTGTGTGTTACCTGGTTGATTCTGCCAACATATTGCTTGTCTCAAAGGACTTAGCCATGCATGTTCTAGTGCGAATTGGAACACCCGTTGAGACTGCGGAATGGCTCAATGAATCAGTTATTGTCCTCTTTTGAGCGCTCGGACGGATATTGATTGTGGATACCTGTGGCAATTCTAGAGCTAATACATGCAAACGAGCACCTGGGCCAACAAAGTCGAAGTGCCTGACCCAAACGGATGTGTTCATTGCATGGATGCGATATGGATGGGATGCGAAGCCACACCTTATGGAATATCGCACCATTGCACAATGCGATGTTCAGGCGGCACTACACACTACGCCGAGGATGGCACGCATTTATTCAGCACCAAAAATCGATGCGATGAAGGAGTCTCTTGGATCAAACGATTGTCAGATGGCTGGCCTTCCTGCGGCCAAACGTTTTTTTGAATGTCTGCCCGATCAATATTGGATGCACGCTTTCGTGACCTACCATGGTTACAAGGGGCCACGGGGAATCAGGTTCGATTTCTGGAGAGGAGCCTGAGAAAGGGGACTACCACGTCCAAGGGAAAGCAGGCAGGCGGGCAAATATACCCACTTGCTGACAACGGTGAGGTCGTGTGAAAAAATTACCGTTTGCAGGCTCGGTCGAGATGCTGCTATCGGAATTGGGTCGCCCTACACCCCATGTTGCGAGGATCCTTGGAGGACAAGTCTGGTTTGCCAGCAACTGCGGTAATTCCAGCTCCAAGAGTACAAGGAATTCGGTTGCAGTTAAAAAGCTCAAAATTGGAATCATGCCGGTGCTCGCGCCTGCGGCAGGAACGAAGCAAAGCGAGTGGCACAGCCCGTAGCTGCGCAGTGCCGATCTCAGTTATCGACACTTTGGTACTACCATACTTTAGTGTGCGTGCCCCTTCCCTCCAGTCTCAGTCCTCCATGGATGAACTTCAGACGAAGTTCCATAGAGTGTTGCGAAGCTTGAACGAGAAGCAAAACGGTGTGAAACTGTGTGAGTGATGATCGAAACATGACATCATAAAATATTGTTAGGATTTCAGAATTGCATCCCGACTAATGCACACAACACCCAGGTCTTCAGACAGTTATTTCCATAAACGCAATGTTCAGAATAGACCCATCCCCTTGTCTGGTGGGATTTCTAACTTTTGATGCATTTGGAAAATGGAATGAGAACAGATTCCCTTTCTTATGGGATTGCTTTCTTTTTCCTCTTTCACGACAGTTCATGCCACGCGGAGAGTAGCCGTTAGGCGAATGGCGGCTCGTTCTACCCCTTTCCATCGGGACACATTGGCTTGAGGTGGACGATGTGTACATTTTGAACTTACAGGACATTTATTAAGCACACCGCGGGCTTTTCCTGATGGTTATTCTGACGGTCATATAGGCTTGTGGGATCTTTACCTCCATCCACCTATCGTTCATTGACATTCGGCACCACCTCTTTTCCCACCGACGTTGACGCCACCATTTTCCATCGACGTTTGATGCCCCGTTTGGCAGCTCTGTGGATGCTGGCGTGGCTCTTGTTTCATGGTCGGGCGGTATGGAGGAAAGGATGATCGTGAGATTGACGGTTGGAGTCCGTGCAGCGATGTGCAATAGTGTCAAGGTGGATTTGCTGAAGTTCTGCTTGAGGCTCTGCCCACACTGGTCACTATAAAAATGGACAGGAGGACCGCTTTCTGTCAGTTGGTGATAGCTCCTGACGTTCTCACAGCTCCTTATGGTTTTCCTGACAGTTCCTGTGACCGTTGCTTGCAGCTCCTTAAGCTCTTTACCACTGTCTGTTGGTTGCAGTTCCTTGATAGCCCTGACGGTTGGGACGGTTCCTTACAGCTCCTGACCGTTTGTGACGGTCCTTAACACCTGCCTGCCTGGGTGCAGTTGGGTGACAGTTCCTGACAGCTGCTGACGGTTCCTTACAGCTCCTGACCGTTGCTTAACAGCTCCTTACAGGCTACCATTTGGTTACGGCTCCTTGATAGCTCCTGACGGTGACGTGACGGGTTGGACCGTTCCTGTTGGGTTCTGCTCGGCGTACCTGCTCTCGGCTTACCTGATCTTTGGCCTACTGGTTATTGGCTGTACCTGATTATTGGCATCCCTAGTCCTGTGGGTGACAATGTGACATTGATTGGTGTTTGAGCCTATTTGCGGGGGTGGGTGTACGGCGAGGCAGGGCGCTGACAAGCGGAACCAAGGCACGCTCACACATTTTGGGACTTTTATTAGATGCAGGACAATTTCTGCCTTGGTAAGCTGAGACCGATTTATTTCCCCTCAATGATCTGCTGGGGTTACCCATGTCTAGTATTTAATTGTTAAGTTAAGGCATAGGTTGATAAGCATTCTGCTCTTTGCTATTTTTCTATAACTGTTTGTGAAATTCTTTCTTTGTTTGAGATTATTTTGTTGATTGATTGTTTTGAATTCATCCATTTTACTCCACAGGGAAATAAAAAGTCTTCAGTTCATTTATTTTTCTTTTGTAATAAATTCCTCCTGTTACGTTTTCAAACTATCTTGTGCTCGTCCTTTCTCTCCATTTTGATCTAGCATTGTCCGAACCTGGGATGGAACTGGGAGGTAATTCCCAACGACATTAATTTGTCATAGTCGTGCGCACCAGCGGTTAAACGCTCGGCCATCTACTTAAGACCTAATCAAGATGAAGATTGGTACATTGCCGAGAAGGCGCAACCCCTGTTCAGGAAAACCACATGACTTTCTAGTTAAATGGCAAATTAGGACTGTGGATACTGGAACTCATGGTTAAAACTGATTGGCGTTTTGTGGTGTAAGCAACCCACCATTACCACGAAGTTAATTGTGAGCAGTGGCCCCAGGTCCGGTTTTTTCCGAGGAGAACGAGGGATTAACCCCCTCATAATGACACTCGGTTACTCGTTCGGCCCATAACAATGTGGACATATGAGAGCGGTGAGTTCTCTTGTATGTCTATTAATTGAGGAAAATTGCAGGAGATTCTCTCAGAGAGAAACGGGAGCGACCTGGGGAACTGTGAGTGAAATAGCGGTGGCATGCACTCACTGTCACTGTGTGTTGTGCACTCACTATGTGTGATAGCGACTTTGTGTGTTTGCGCTGCGTGTTTGTGGTTGCGAGTTTCTCTTCTCGCCCGGGTGCCCGTCCCTGGTGGGTGAGACACATCGTGCTGCAGCCCTGTTGCCGGCTTCTCCCGATAGTGCTATGTGCGTCAGGCGTCAAGTAGTGTGAACCGTTTTTACTGTTTACCTTGAGGGAAACTGGAGTGCTCAGAGCGAGTCGGTTTCGTTGCCTGCAGGCCTGGGATAATGGAAACAGGGCCTTTGGTTCTGTTTTGGTTTGTTTTGCAGGATGGAGGTCATGATTGAGAGGGACTGCCATTAACATTCCACTGCGCCATGAGAGGTTGAAATTCTGTGACCGGCACAAGACGCACTAAAGCGAAAACATTTGCCAAGAATGTTTTCCTTAATCAAGAATGAAGGTCGGAGGCTCAAAAAGCGATCAGATACCGCCGTAGTCTGACAGTAACGATGCTGACTTGCGATCGGGGCAGCGTTCAACTACGAGTGGCATGGACCCCTTCAGAAGCCATGATGGGAATCAGAAGTTTTCTGGCGTTTCCATGGATATGATTGCAAAGCTAGAAACTTAAGGAATTGACGGGAAGGGCATTCACCAGGAGGGAGCCTGGGCTCAATTTCGGCTCAACACAGGAAAGCATATTTGGGCCGGACACGAGAAGCATGACGATGAGAGCTCCTTCATGATTTTGTGGGTGTGGTGCATGGCTCTTCTTAGTTGGTGAGCCCCATCTGTTCTGGTGTTGAATTCTGATACATGCAGCTGAGGACTGGAGACACACTAACTAGTTCTGCGACCAAAGCAGAGATCATATGGATTGTTGCCCCTGGTTGTGAAAACTCGTACGAGGGGACTTTAAGGAGGTGATGCGGACACCTACCCTATGTTGGTGAAAACATTGTTGGGAAACGGATTCATGGGAATCCCTGGTGGCCGGCAAGATTGGTTTGATTACCCACTTTCTTTGAGGGACGAGCTGGCCAGAATAGCCGTGTGCAGATTGAGCAATAACAGGTCTTTGTTGACGCCCTTTTGATGGCACGTGCGCTACAATGGATGGGTCAGCGATGTACCATGCCCTATGCGACAAGCCTCAGGTAAACCGCTGAAGCCCCGTTCCATGATGGAGACTGGAGCCTTTGAAACCTCCTCCATGAATGAGGAATTCCCAGTAAGCGCGAGTCACCAGCTCCGTTGGACTGAGTCCCTGCCCTTGTACACACCGCCCATCGCCACTACCAATGGGATGGTTTGGTAAGGGTCCTTCAGTATTCAGCCGTTTGCACGATCTTAACGCCCAACATGCATTTGTGTGAGGGCCTCGTCAAAGGGGGCCGAAAAGTATGAGCGAACTTGACTGTCTAGAGCAGTAAGTCGTAACAAGGTTCCGAGGTGGAACCTGCAGAAGGATCACTGACGAATGATGCCTACCCAACTCAGATCCTGTTGCTACTGAGTTGATGACTCCATGATGTGACTCATGATTATCCTTCTTTTGTTTGCATCACTGCAGAAACTCCAAATGCCTCACAAAATGAAAAAAAAGGGATTACTCTGCCGCTCTTGCGTTTTCTGTCTCTCTCTGTCTCTGTCTCTCTCTGTCTGTCCCATCCTTGATCTGCCCCCCCCCCTACTTAATACAGTGCAGTACCCTTTCACCACACATCTGTCTCACTCTTTCTCTGCCCTCCGGATTGTGTCCAGGCAGTGATTATGTGTCGACGATGTTTGTTCCCAGACGTTACCAGATTGTGTTTGTGTTCCATGGTGATGTTAGTACCCGACGCGTCTGGGCGTTGTTTATCTCCAGACAGTCCTTTGTCTCTGGACATTGTCTGGGCTCCATTATTTGCTTGTCTCCAGATGTATCGGGCAGTGTTTATGTCCGGAAGGGAATTTGTCTCCGGACACGTCCAGGCGGTTGTTTTATGTCTGGACGGGACTTTGTTAGGACGTGTCCAGACGGGTTATATCCGGAAGCGGAGTTTGGCTCTGTACATATTTTTGTGGTGTTGTGTCTCCGGATGGCTTTGGCTCCAGACCGCGTCCAGGTGCGTGGTTTGTCTCCGGACGTGTACGGGCGGTGTTTGTTCTCCGGGCGCGTCTGGGTGGTGTTTGCTCTGGCGTGGCTATTTAAAGTATGAGTTGGTAGAAAATTGAATTTCAGACATTATTTTGTTTCCAATCTTCAATGTTATTCTATGCAGAATATTTAGTGAGACCCCAGTATGAATCTTCGTTAATGCTTCCACCGCACATCGCCTTTCCTTCCTCTCACTTCACGCGCCTTCCCTCCCCCCCCCTCCTCGCCTCCCCCTCCCTTCCACTCTCTTTCCCACCATCCACATCCTACTCTCCCTCTCCCCTTCTCTCTCTCTCTCCCCCCCCCCACCCCTTCTCTAATTCCCCCTCGCTTTTCCCCACACTTGGTATTCCCGTCAGCCGAAAGTTGGATGGGTTGGTATTTGTCGTACATAATATTGTTACGAATTGGAAGCTTACTGCACGCAACATTCAGGTCCTTATAGAACAGTTATATTGGTAATGTGTGTGTTTCTAGTTAAATCCCATCCCTAGATCTAATGGGAATTAAATGTCCGTGCGCTGCAGAGTTATTTTGCATAGTTAGGGATTTTTACATTCAACGACAAACAAGCCCACCTTCACTTCAACGACAACACTCTGCTCGCGGCATTCTTCGTGCCGCTCGCCAGCAAGCGCCGCGCCCGGGGCAGAGTCTGACAAAGACGATGGCGTCCCTCTTTGGCCAATTGGCAAGGATGGGGGCGTTCTCACCCGCCCCGTTTCCGAACTCGACACCATCGCCATTTACGGCACGTGGCCGAAGGCGAGGAGGTGGGCGACCACAAACGCCTCCGATCGGGACTCCGCCAGAAGGGTGGGAGTTGCCCCCGCCTACCGTGGGCCTGTTCCAATGGAGGACGGCCAGGGATCACGCCGATTTGGGTCCGACCAATGAGGAGGCGAGTGGCCAGGAGATTAAGCCCCTCCCTTCCTGAGGGGCTCTTATCTGAGGAAAGGGTGGTTGTCTGGACCAGCGAGTGAGAGACGCGTGCGCCTGGGTGTGCTCGTAGACAGGAGCGTCGCGAGACAGAGTGACCAGGAGCGTTCTGTCTGGCAGTCAAGGTTGCTTCGCCTCGTCACCTTGTCAGCCTGGTCGCCTTGTGGAAGCTCTCCCTGTCGCCTTGTGACCTCGTCGCCTGGTCGTCTCGTCTTGCCTTGCCGGCGTTTCTGTCTGGTCCACCTTTTTTCGCGCCGGCTGGCCGTCCATCATTGCATTGTGTTTGCGGTTCGAGTCCCGCCGAACGGGATCATCGAAAAACAGCACGAGGCGGGGGAGGTACGAGGACAGGGTTCTCCTTCGGCTCACCTTCCCTTCCGAGCTTGAAGGGGCCAAACAAAGGCCACAGCCATCATTCTTTTGGGTATTTGTGTGTGGCGCTGTCTGAGGGCCCGTCTTCAAGTAGAATTGTTTAATGCCTTGTACATACTATGCATTTCTTTTAGTCGGTTTAACTCTGCCTCCCTTGGTGTGTTGTTCCCCCCCCCCCCCCAATTACAAATAATCCCCTGTTAAATGTATCAGCTTGTTTCTGCTAGTGTTTTCTTCAATTGGTTTAGCACGGTGGGCGTGTTTGTGGATAAAAAGGCCGTTGCTTGCCGTAGTTGTGCATTTGGACCGACGGGAACCTTGGTAACCATCCGCTCGGGGTTACGCACGGCGTCGAGCACGGCAACGGCTCGATCCCGGTTCGAACTCCGTCGGGGTGTGAATTCCTCGGTAGCTCGCCACGTGGGGCCTTAGGTATTTTGAAGTTTGGCAAATAACCCTTGTACCACGCGGTTGAATTTATTTGACGATTCACGGTCCTATAAGGACCGTACCTTCGGATTATCGGAAAGGTACAATCTAGATCCGGTGTGTTCGGTTGGAGCCAACTCTATCTGCTCCATCTAGTGCGTCGTGCTCGCCGCCGACGCCCGGCCCACAACATATGACCTAAACATAGATCTTCACAAAACATATTTACTCGTTTGTGGCAGTGTGTCAGCAATGACTTACTCGAGCTAAACCACAGAGATGCTTGTAATGAACCTGTGGAAAGCAATCTTTTTAATAACATGGCACATGTAAACACTATTAATAGTTTAAATTATGTTGTTTTCAACAAAATCACCCACTACAAACTCAACATACGATCTTTGCAAAAACATATTACTTGACACTTCTGGGAAAAAAATTTGCAGGGGTTATTTTAACACCAAAGGACATAATTCAAGGTCTGCAGGCCAATTTATCTGATTTTTAATTTTTCATCCATTTTTAATGTTTTTTTTTTAATCGAAAGAATAAACCTCAACCTTCCTCCGGGATGAAGAAAAGGCCCTCAAAGTCTGGTTTGCACTGGTTCCTGTTGGTGTGCGAGTGCGTTAAAGAACAAACAAATGCACAACTTTCTTCTTATATAATACAGCTATTATATATATATATATATATAATATAGTATATATATATTATATATATATTATATATATATATATATATATATATATACTATTTTAATGGATTTCAGAATCCAGTCTGATGAATGCATCCACACATACCATGGAATCACTGCCGACAGTTAATTCTCCTGTGAAGAATGTGTTCAAGAATGTTGCAATCCCATGGTCTATAGCTGGGAAATCTGAAATGTATGTGTTTGAGAAGGTTATAAAGGGATAAGATCCCCTCTCTTTATGGGAAACTTTTTTCTTTACGACAGATCACCGTTTACACACATTTCTTTCACGAGCCTGGGAAATGCCCCGCCCTCGTTGTTCGCTCAGCAAACCATTCTGATTGGTGGATGAACGGCGTGACACGGACGGGAGTGAGGAACGCCCCTTTTTGGGAACCTTCTCGAAGGGAGGTGGAATCAGAAGCGGGGTGGGGCGAAGGGCGGAGCCCCACGCTATAAAGGGCGGACACGCGCGAGGCTCACTCTTTTCTCTTCTCCTCTCTTCTCTTCTCGGTTCATGCTCGCCCCTGTCTCCCCGGTGGTCCAATTCTTCTTCCCCTCGCTCGT
>CM068952.1:24696087-24709344 GCA_035128595.1 Eptatretus atami | reverse complement strand
CGCTCGTTCATTGCGCTCGTGGTCGGCGAGCGACCTGTTCCCGGTTGGAGACTCGCGGGCGGGAGGCGCAGCCAGTGCCGGCTGCTGGTGGACCTGCGCGTCGGACGAGGGGTGCCGGAGAGGGTTCGCCGGCCGCCGTGGGAGGCCGAACAGGTGCGACCACGCTGACGGTCGTGGGAGAGGGCTCGACGGCTGCTGAAGGAGGTCTTTTCCTGTTACTTTTTTGCATGCAATGCATGTGGGCGTGTCTCTAAGTAACCTGTTTAAGTGCTTAATTATTGCTACGTAGTCGGTGGTATGCCTTTTGTTTCATTGCTTGCACATTTGGCATGACTGCCTTGGCTGTATATAATGTGCTTTATAATAAATGTCTGGTGTGCCAATGTTACCCGTTCGTCTGTCCTATTTCCTTTTGAAAAGCCATCTTGCTCGTGGAATAATTAGTTGGGTTTTTAAACACACCGGTAGGAGAATCGGTATCCGTTCGAGGTCGGCGATAACACCGCTCGGTATCACTGTAGTCATGGAACGGCACCGCTTAAGCGGTTGTGTCCCAGGCCGCCTGCGCGCGGGTGCAGCCCTCGGTAGGGTTACCCGCGCGGTACCTTAGGATATATCGACAGTCCAGGCGATTCACCCTATTTTCAGCGCGGGTAGATGCGGACTGGGCTGTGTGAGGTTAAAACCCCCACCCGTGAACTGTTCCTGGCGGTAGGTTCCAGGAGGGTCATGACTGAATTGTCCGTCCGGTGGGCGACGCGGTGCGATTGGAGTTACGCGGCCGATCGGCACGCCAGCGCGGCGCGAATTCGTAACAGTATGTTTGCTTATAGAAGGTTTACATTTCCTCCAGCTTCTACTTACCTGTTCGATAAAGCTATTTTATCAAAACATCACCATGATGTACGTATGATCTTACACTCCATTTAGATGTGTCAGGAGGTGTTTTATTCTGAAGATCATCATGAGTTCACTCAGTTATATGGGATTGCAGGCTACTGCCAAAAACCCTCACTCATGGGCTGCAAGTATGCTGCGAGGTAACCACATTCGCCTCTCAGCTGTCTGGCCTCATTCCGAACTCTCGACCAGATTGGGCTGACGGTAACCATGGTGACCTCATGACATAAATTTACATTCTGCTCCAATCCTCCAGTGGAATAGTGGAAAAGTTTTCGTGTTAATCGGATGAGGTGTGTTTTTTCTATCCAACGATGGACCACCCAAACCATGCGAGCTTGTGACCGTCATAATTTTTACTATGTAATGCAGAATGATGGAGATGATAGTTGCAAATTTTATCGCTTCGTTAGGTTATGTGATTCCAGAGAACAACCATTATTTAATATTTTCTTGAATCCAACAGGCTTGGCAACAACCAATGTGACTATCATCTAGAAACATATTCAAAGGCACCAGTTCATCACTTGCTTGAATGGTGTACCAAATTTCGTAAATATACCATTGAGGGATTGTATAAGCTCCGGAACGATGTGACGGACGGACGTGACGGACGCGGACGGAACCATTTCTATATCCCCGCAACTTCGTTGGTGGCGGGTTGTAATAAACATAGGGACAATACCCTGAGTGCTCAACTGGTAGTGGCTGGATAAGATAACAGGGAACTGGTAGGCATGTGGTTACGGATTTCTAAATCCTAATATAAATCCTATATGATGGAAATGTTAATTTTGTGTTAAAGACATGATTCTGATAAATTCAGGGACAAAAGGCAACTCGAGTTTTCAGTGAATTTAATTTTAAATGAGATGTAATGTGGGACAAGGATTCGTGCACAAGACATCGGCATTCGTCATTGGCATCGTGATATCAAGATGGTTAGTCAAACAAAACTCTTGAAGATGAACTGGTGTTGAGACTGAATGATTTGGTCCAACGGGGCATTATACGGTGTGAACGACATTGGGTGAGAGTTTTGTTATAAAAAACGACGCTCTCAGCCAATGTCAAACTGCAGTCAAATCTTTGGATTCAGACAGTGTCGCTTTGCATTGAGATTGACCTTCGAGGTTGCCATAAAAGGTGAGGCGAAGAGCGGATTGGGAGAAGGAGAAGCCAGATACGATCAGATGTGATCTTTGGAGGTGACCCAAAGATCCTAGCTCCCAGCGCCGTATGGAGCTTGGGAATGGCAGAGTGCTGGCACACAGTGGGAGACAAGCAGCCGATGATAATCGTGAGGCTTTTGCCTTGGGTCACGGTGAACCACTGAACTTGACTGCTGAGCAGTGGTGCCAGGGCTGCGTGTACGGCTTCACTCCTGCTGGCCGATCGGTTTGTGCTCAGAAGAGCCAACACAGACGCCGGCATGCTTCCCTTGGAGCAGGGCGCCCAAGAGTCATTCCCTCCTCCACCTCGTGCCTTCTCGTGGTTTGCTGGTGATGAAGCAGTGAGGACACCACTCTGCATGACAATTCCCATGGAGCTCACTCACTCACTCTCCACTCAAGCGGTCATTGTAAGATTCATCTCTACACGGCATTTGTTTCGATATTCCTTCAACTACAAGGTGTTTCTCACATGGCAAAAAAGGTCACGGATCTGTACGCTTTGATTCGACATGGCAGGTTTAATTGCACGTTCGAACACATGCAAAGATTTTAACTTTGATTCACGCCGCAACGAATCCAGGTAAACGGGGTGTATTAAAACGTGAGTGTGAAGTTGCCTTTGTCAAAAAGAGAAATTGCCTTTGTAAAGAGTTGTTGAAATATTTTGAACTGTATTGAAGTACATGTAAGTAAACATTGGATAATAGGCATTGACCATGACTTGTACTTTTTTGTTGCGGACAGTTTACGGTTCCTGATGAGTTTTTGATTGACATTGTGATTGCATTATTATTGCTTGATATGAGCGCTTGTTAACAGGGGTTTTCAAATAAATTGCATTTTTAAAGTTCCTTCTGTTGTATGTCGCCTGGTTATCACTTGGTTGGTTTTGTCAATGATTGAAAAGCTTTAAAGGTGATCGTTTTTATTCTGTATGCCGTTGCTACCCCTTGGAACACTCAAAAACACTCGTTTCGAGGTTTTGAAGGCCGCACGTCACAACATGGATGACCCACAAACATATGTAACGAAGAATAGAAGGAAATACTTGCATTTTTTTTTTTTAATAACGTGTACAAAATTTGTACTCATGGGTGATAAAGGTGGTGGTCAAAGCTTCATCGGGAATTATGTGTTAGTTTCACAGAAGAAAGCAATACATATTTTGAGGGGCAACCCCCACCCAACCCACCGTTACACACCCTTAGGACCCCGATTTTTCAAAATGCTCATGAACAAACTTTGGTACATCATGGTGATGAAGGTTGAAGTGCAAGTGTTGATCAGAATGTAATGGTGTCATTTCTGAGAAGAAAGCAAGTACCCTTTAGGGTGGGCAATCCCACCGCCCCCGTAAACATCCCTCCGTAGACTACCAGCCCCAATTTTTTTTAATGCCATGAACAAACGTTGGTACATCACAGTGATTAACGTTGTGGTCAAAATTTCATCGAAATCCTACTGTAGTTTTCAGAGAAGTTGAAAAGTATTTGTGGACGGACAGACGGACGACACGCCGTCCCACAAGCTCCCGGAACTACGTCCAGGTGAGCTCATAAATAATGAAAAAGGGACCTCATGAGAAAGGGTGGAGGTGTTCATAGCACTGGCAATTACTTTATCCTCACAGATTTAAACTCGAAGTGCATTATTGATTTTTCTTTATTAATTTGTGGACCAGTTGACCAGGTTGATGTTGCGTGCTCTTTTTGGACCGAACGGCGAAATGTGAGGCGCCAGCCCCAATAAGGTGGCATGTAACATGCACCAAAACCGATAGTGTAGCTGTGCAGGTTTGCACAGCTACGCCATGATCACACGGCAACGTGGCTTTGCACTTTTGAACGGAGCGTACACGTACCCGGTCTCGGACTGGACGCCCTCGGTTGGTGGAAGAGGCCCACCGCTTGGAAACTGAAGGAGTTGTGAAATCAAAAGGTACCGAAGGTGTTGTTATGAACCAAAGGTTGTTATGTTGCGAAGCAAAGGTGTTGTTGCGAACCAAAAGGTGTTGCCAAAGCGAAAAGAGAAGCAATGTGAAGTTGTCTGCGAACTACCAACCAAAGTGGGGTGGTGTGTTGTGTTGTGTTTCTCAAACACTCGTGTGTTCAACAGTTACACATCCACAAACAATCAAACCGTTTACCCCACCAAAAGTGATGTTGCCTCCACACAGTACCAAACCAATGGCCAACTTTGGGGGTCAGTGTGGTGTTACCTGGCTTGATCCTGCCACACATATTGCCTTGTCCTCAAAGACTTAGCCATGCATGTCTAGTGCGAATGGAACACCCGTTGAGACTGCGGACATGGCTCAATGAATCAGTTATTGTCCTCTTTGAGCGCTCGACGATATTGTTGTTGGATACCTGTGGCAATTCTAGAGCTAATACATCGCAAACGAGCACCTGGGCCAACAAAGTCGAAAGTGCCTGACCCAAACGGATGTGTTCATGCATGGATGCGATATGGATGGGATGCGAAGCCACACTATGGAATATCGCACCATGCACAATGCGAGTTCAGGCAGGCACTACACACTACGCCGAGGATGGCACGCATTTACTCAGCACCAAAAACGATGCGATGAAGGAGTCTCTTGGATCAACGATTGCGATGGCTTGGCCTTCCTGCGGCCAACGTTTTATTTGAATGTCTGCCCGATCAATATTTGGATGCGCGCTTTCGTGACTACCATGGTCAAGGGGCCACGGGGAATCAGGGTCGATTCTGGAGAGGAGCCTGAGAAAGGGCCACTACCACGTCCAAGGGAAAGCAGCAGGCGGCAAATATACCCATGCTGACACGGTGAGGTCGTGTGAAAAATTACCGTTGCAGGCTCGGTCGAGATGCTGCCTATGGAATGGGTTCGCCTACACCCCATGTTGCGAGATCCATTGGAGGACAAGTCTGGTGCCAGCAAGCTGCGGCTAATTCCAGCTCCAAGAGTACAAGTGAATTCGGTTGCAGTTAAAAAGCTCAAAATTGGAATACATGCCGGTGGCTCCGCCTTGCGGCAGGAACGAAGCAAAGCGAAGTGGCACAGCCTCGTAGCTGCGCAGTTGCCGACTCAGTTATCGACACTTTGGTACTACATACTTTAGTGTGCGTGCCCCTTCCCTCCAGTCCTCAGTCCTCCTGGACGAACTTCAGACCGAAGTTCCATAGAGGTGTTGCGAAGCTGTGACGAGAACAAAACGGTGTGAAACGTTGAGTGATGATGCGAAACATGACATCATAAAATATTGTTATGGATTTCAGAATTGCATCCGACTAATGCACACAACACACAGGTCTTCAGACAGTTATTTCCTAAACGCATGTTCAGAATAGACCCCATCCCCTTGTCTGGTGGGATTTCTAACTTTTGATGGCATTGGAAAATGGAATGAGAACAGATTCCTTTCTTATGGGATGCTGTCTTTTTCCTCTTTCACGACATGTTATGCCACGCGGAGAGATAGCCGTTAGGCGCAATGGCGGCTCGTTCTACCCCTTTCCATGGGACACATTGGCTTGAGGTGGACGATGTGTACACTTTGAACTTTACAGGAATTTATTAAGCACACCGCGGGCTTTTCCTGAATGGTTATTCTGACGGTCAATACCGGCTGTGGGATCTTTAACTCCATCACCTATCGTTTCATTGCATTCGGCACCACCTCTTTCCACCGACGTTGACGCCACCATTTTCCATCGACGTTTGATGCCCCGTTTTGCAAGTCTGTGGATGCTGGCGTGGCTCTTGTTCATGTCGGGCTGTATGAGGAAAGGATGATCGTGAGATTGACGGTTTGGAGGTCACGTGCAAGCGATGTGCAATAGTGTCAAGGTGGATTTGCTGAAGTTCTGCTTGAGGCTCTGCCCACACTGGTCACTATAAAATGACAGGAGGACCGCTTTCTGCTCAGTTGTGATAGCTCCTGACCGTTGCTCACAGCTCCTTATGGTTCCTGACAGTTCCTTGACCGTTGCTTGCAGCTTCCTTAAGCTCTTTACCACTGTCTGTTGGTTGCAGTCCTTGATAGCCCTGACGGTTGGTGACGGTTCCTTAAGCTCATGACCGTTTGGTGACGTTCCTTACACCTGCCTGCCATTGGTGCAGTTGGTGACAGTTCCTGACAGCTGTGACGGTTCCTTACAGCTCCTGAACCGTTGCCTTAACAGTCTTACAGGCTACCATTTGGTTACGGCTCCTGATAGTCCTGAGGTGGTGACGGGTTGGACCGTTCCTGTTGGTGTTCTGCTCGGCTACTGCCTCTCGGCAACCTGATCTCTTGGCCTACTGGTTATTGGCTGTACCTGATATTGGCATCCCTAGTTCCTGTGGGTGACAATGTGACATTGATTGGTGTTTGAGCCTATTTTGCGGGGTGGGTGTACGGCGAGGCAGGGCGCTGACAGCGGAACCAAGGCCGCTCACACTGCATTTTGGGACATTTTATATAGATGCAGGACAATTTCTGCCTTGGTAAAGCTGAGACCGGATTTATTTCCCCTCAATGCATTCTGCTGGGGTACCCCATGTCTAGTATTTAATTGTTAAGTAAGGCATAGTGATAAGCATCTGCTCTTTGTCTATTTTCTATAACTGTTTGTTGAATCTTTCTTTGTTTAGATTATTTTGTTGATTGATTGTTTTGAATTATCCATTTTACTGCCACAAGGGGGGGGCAAAATTAAAAAGTTTTCTTTTTTTCCCAGTTTTCCAAATTTTATTTTTCTTTTCGTAATAAATTCCTCCTGTGTACGTTTTCAAACCTATCTGTGCTCGTCCTTTCTCATCCATTTGGATCTAGCATTGTCCGAACCTGGGATGGACTGGGAGGTAATTCCCAACGAATTAATTTGTTCATAGTCCGGCTGCACCAGCGGTAAACGCTCGGCCACTCTACTTAAGACCTAATAAGATAAGATTGGTACTTGCCGAGAGGCGCAACCCCTGTTCAGGAAACCACATGACTTCTAGTAATGCAAATTAGACTGTGAGATACTGGAACTCCATGGTTAAACTTGATTGGCCGTTTGTGGTGTAAGCAACCCACCATTACAGAAGTTAATTGTGAGCAGTGGCCCCGGTCGGTTTTTTCCCGAGGAGCAAACGAGGATTAACCCCCTCATAATGACACTCGGTACTCGTGGCCCTAACAATGTGACATATGAGAGGCGGTGAGTACTCTCTCTGTATGTCTATAATTTTAGAAATTGCAGGATTCTCTCAGAGAGAAACTGGGAAGCGCCTGGGCAACTGTGAGTGAATAGCGGTGGCACCTCGCCAACTCACTGTCACTGTGGTGTGTGCACTCACTATGTGTGATAGCTGACTTTGTGTGTTGCGCTGCGTGTTTGTGAGTTGCAGTTTCTCTTCTCGCCCGGTGCCCGTCCCCTGGTGGTGAGACACATCGTGCTGCAGCCCTGTGCCGGCTTCCTTCCCGATATGCTATGTGCGTCAGGCGTCAAGTAAGTGTGAAACCGTTTTACTGTTTACCTTGAGGGAAACTGGAGTGCTCAGAGCGAGTCGGTTTCGTTCGCCTGCAGCCTGGGAATAATGGAAACAGGGCCTTTGGTCCTGTTTTGGTTTGTTTTTTGCAGGATGGAGGTCATGATTGAGAGGGACTGCCATTACATTTCACTGCGGCCATGAGAGGTGAAAATTCTGTGACCGGCACAAGACGCACTAAAGCGAAAACATTTGCCAAGAATGTTTTCCTTAATCAAGAATGAAGGTCGGAGGCTCAAAAAGCGATCAGATACCGCCGTAGTCTGACAGTAACGATGCTGACTTGCGATCGGGGCAGCGTTCAACTACGAGTGGCATGGACCCCTTCAGAAGCCATGATGGGAATCAGAAGTTTTCTGGCGTTTCCATGGATATGATTGCAAAGCTAGAAACTTAAGGAATTGACGGGAAGGGCATTCACCAGGAGGGAGCCTGGGCTCAATTTCGGCTCAACACAGGAAAGCATATTTGGGCCGGACACGAGAAGCATGACGATGAGAGCTCCTTCATGATTTTGTGGGTGTGGTGCATGGCTCTTCTTAGTTGGTGAGCCCCATCTGTTCTGGTGTTGAATTCTGATACATGCAGCTGAGGACTGGAGACACACTAACTAGTTCTGCGACCAAAGCAGAGATCATATGGATTGTTGCCCCTGGTTGTGAAAACTCGTACGAGGGGACTTTAAGGAGGTGATGCGGACACCTACCCTATGTTGGTGAAAACATTGTTGGGAAACGGATTCATGGGAATCCCTGGTGGCCGGCAAGATTGGTTTGATTACCCACTTTCTTTGAGGGACGAGCTGGCCAGAATAGCCGTGTGCAGATTGAGCAATAACAGGTCTTTGTTGACGCCCTTTTGATGGCACGTGCGCTACAATGGATGGGTCAGCGATGTACCATGCCCTATGCGACAAGCCTCAGGTAAACCGCTGAAGCCCCGTTCCATGATGGAGACTGGAGCCTTTGAAACCTCCTCCATGAATGAGGAATTCCCAGTAAGCGCGAGTCACCAGCTCCGTTGGACTGAGTCCCTGCCCTTGTACACACCGCCCATCGCCACTACCAATGGGATGGTTTGGTAAGGGTCCTTCAGTATTCAGCCGTTTGCACGATCTTAACGCCCAACATGCATTTGTGTGAGGGCCTCGTCAAAGGGGGCCGAAAAGTATGAGCGAACTTGACTGTCTAGAGCAGTAAGTCGTAACAAGGTTCCGAGGTGGAACCTGCAGAAGGATCACTGACGAATGATGCCTACCCAACTCAGATCCTGTTGCTACTGAGTTGATGACTCCATGATGTGACTCATGATTATCCTTCTTTTGTTTGCATCACTGCAGAAACTCCAAATGCCTCACAAAATGAAAAAAAAGGGATTACTCTGCCGCTCTTGCGTTTTCTGTCTCTCTCTGTCTCTGTCTCTCTCTGTCTGTCCCATCCTTGATCTGCCCCCCCCCCTACTTAATACAGTGCAGTACCCTTTCACCACACATCTGTCTCACTCTTTCTCTGCCCTCCGGATTGTGTCCAGGCAGTGATTATGTGTCGACGATGTTTGTTCCCAGACGTTACCAGATTGTGTTTGTGTTCCATGGTGATGTTAGTACCCGACGCGTCTGGGCGTTGTTTATCTCCAGACAGTCCTTTGTCTCTGGACATTGTCTGGGCTCCATTATTTGCTTGTCTCCAGATGTATCGGGCAGTGTTTATGTCCGGAAGGGAATTTGTCTCCGGACACGTCCAGGCGGTTGTTTTATGTCTGGACGGGACTTTGTTAGGACGTGTCCAGACGGGTTATATCCGGAAGCGGAGTTTGGCTCTGTACATATTTTTGTGGTGTTGTGTCTCCGGATGGCTTTGGCTCCAGACCGCGTCCAGGTGCGTGGTTTGTCTCCGGACGTGTACGGGCGGTGTTTGTTCTCCGGGCGCGTCTGGGTGGTGTTTGCTCTGGCGTGGCTATTTAAAGTATGAGTTGGTAGAAAATTGAATTTCAGACATTATTTTGTTTCCAATCTTCAATGTTATTCTATGCAGAATATTTAGTGAGACCCCAGTATGAATCTTCGTTAATGCTTCCACCGCACATCGCCTTTCCTTCCTCTCACTTCACGCGCCTTCCCTCCCCCCCCCTCCTCGCCTCCCCCTCCCTTCCACTCTCTTTCCCACCATCCACATCCTACTCTCCCTCTCCCCTTCTCTCTCTCTCTCCCCCCCCCCACCCCTTCTCTAATTCCCCCTCGCTTTTCCCCACACTTGGTATTCCCGTCAGCCGAAAGTTGGATGGGTTGGTATTTGTCGTACATAATATTGTTACGAATTGGAAGCTTACTGCACGCAACATTCAGGTCCTTATAGAACAGTTATATTGGTAATGTGTGTGTTTCTAGTTAAATCCCATCCCTAGATCTAATGGGAATTAAATGTCCGTGCGCTGCAGAGTTATTTTGCATAGTTAGGGATTTTTACATTCAACGACAAACAAGCCCACCTTCACTTCAACGACAACACTCTGCTCGCGGCATTCTTCGTGCCGCTCGCCAGCAAGCGCCGCGCCCGGGGCAGAGTCTGACAAAGACGATGGCGTCCCTCTTTGGCCAATTGGCAAGGATGGGGGCGTTCTCACCCGCCCCGTTTCCGAACTCGACACCATCGCCATTTACGGCACGTGGCCGAAGGCGAGGAGGTGGGCGACCACAAACGCCTCCGATCGGGACTCCGCCAGAAGGGTGGGAGTTGCCCCCGCCTACCGTGGGCCTGTTCCAATGGAGGACGGCCAGGGATCACGCCGATTTGGGTCCGACCAATGAGGAGGCGAGTGGCCAGGAGATTAAGCCCCTCCCTTCCTGAGGGGCTCTTATCTGAGGAAAGGGTGGTTGTCTGGACCAGCGAGTGAGAGACGCGTGCGCCTGGGTGTGCTCGTAGACAGGAGCGTCGCGAGACAGAGTGACCAGGAGCGTTCTGTCTGGCAGTCAAGGTTGCTTCGCCTCGTCACCTTGTCAGCCTGGTCGCCTTGTGGAAGCTCTCCCTGTCGCCTTGTGACCTCGTCGCCTGGTCGTCTCGTCTTGCCTTGCCGGCGTTTCTGTCTGGTCCACCTTTTTTCGCGCCGGCTGGCCGTCCATCATTGCATTGTGTTTGCGGTTCGAGTCCCGCCGAACGGGATCATCGAAAAACAGCACGAGGCGGGGGAGGTACGAGGACAGGGTTCTCCTTCGGCTCACCTTCCCTTCCGAGCTTGAAGGGGCCAAACAAAGGCCACAGCCATCATTCTTTTGGGTATTTGTGTGTGGCGCTGTCTGAGGGCCCGTCTTCAAGTAGAATTGTTTAATGCCTTGTACATACTATGCATTTCTTTTAGTCGGTTTAACTCTGCCTCCCTTGGTGTGTTGTTCCCCCCCCCCCCCCAATTACAAATAATCCCCTGTTAAATGTATCAGCTTGTTTCTGCTAGTGTTTTCTTCAATTGGTTTAGCACGGTGGGCGTGTTTGTGGATAAAAAGGCCGTTGCTTGCCGTAGTTGTGCATTTGGACCGACGGGAACCTTGGTAACCATCCGCTCGGGGTTACGCACGGCGTCGAGCACGGCAACGGCTCGATCCCGGTTCGAACTCCGTCGGGGTGTGAATTCCTCGGTAGCTCGCCACGTGGGGCCTTAGGTATTTTGAAGTTTGGCAAATAACCCTTGTACCACGCGGTTGAATTTATTTGACGATTCACGGTCCTATAAGGACCGTACCTTCGGATTATCGGAAAGGTACAATCTAGATCCGGTGTGTTCGGTTGGAGCCAACTCTATCTGCTCCATCTAGTGCGTCGTGCTCGCCGCCGACGCCCGGCCCACAACATATGACCTAAACATAGATCTTCACAAAACATATTTACTCGTTTGTGGCAGTGTGTCAGCAATGACTTACTCGAGCTAAACCACAGAGATGCTTGTAATGAACCTGTGGAAAGCAATCTTTTTAATAACATGGCACATGTAAACACTATTAATAGTTTAAATTATGTTGTTTTCAACAAAATCACCCACTACAAACTCAACATACGATCTTTGCAAAAACATATTACTTGACACTTCTGGGAAAAAAATTTGCAGGGGTTATTTTAACACCAAAGGACATAATTCAAGGTCTGCAGGCCAATTTATCTGATTTTTAATTTTTCATCCATTTTTAATGTTTTTTTTTTAATCGAAAGAATAAACCTCAACCTTCCTCCGGGATGAAGAAAAGGCCCTCAAAGTCTGGTTTGCACTGGTTCCTGTTGGTGTGCGAGTGCGTTAAAGAACAAACAAATGCACAACTTTCTTCTTATATAATACAGCTATTATATATATATATATATATAATATAGTATATATATATTATATATATATTATATATATATATATATATATATATATACTATTTTAATGGATTTCAGAATCCAGTCTGATGAATGCATCCACACATACCATGGAATCACTGCCGACAGTTAATTCTCCTGTGAAGAATGTGTTCAAGAATGTTGCAATCCCATGGTCTATAGCTGGGAAATCTGAAATGTATGTGTTTGAGAAGGTTATAAAGGGATAAGATCCCCTCTCTTTATGGGAAACTTTTTTCTTTACGACAGATCACCGTTTACACACATTTCTTTCACGAGCCTGGGAAATGCCCCGCCCTCGTTGTTCGCTCAGCAAACCATTCTCGACCACGCTGACGGTCGTGGGAGAGGGACTCGACGGCTGCTGAAGGGAGGTCTTTTCCTGTTATTTTTGCATGCATGCTGTGGCGCCGTGTCCTCTAAGTAAACCTGTTTAAGTGCTTGTACATTATTGCTCGTAGTCGGTGGTATTGCTTTTGTTTCTTGCTTGCACATTGCATGACTGCCTTGGCTGTATATACATGTGCTTTATAATATAATGTTGTGTGCAATGTACCCGTTCGTCGTGTCCTATTTCCCTTTTGAAAAGCCATCTTGCATCGTGGAATAATTAGTTGGGTTTTAAACACACCGGTAAGGAGAATCGGATCCGTCGAGGTCGGCGATAACACCGCTCGTATCACTGTAGTCATGGAACGGACCGCTTAAGCGGTTCGTGTCCCAGGCCGACCTGCGGCGCGGTGCAGCCCTCGGTAGGGTTACCCGCGCGGTACTTAGGTATATCGACAGTCGGCGATTCACCCTATTTTCGCGGGTAGAATGCGGACTGGGCTGTGTGAGGTTAAACCCCCACCCGTGACTGGTTCCTGCGGTAGTTTCCAGGAGGGTCATGACTGAATTGTCCGTCCGGTGGGCGACGCGGTTGCGATTGGAGTTACGCGGCCGATCGCACGCCAGCGGGCGCGAATTCGTAACAGTATGTTTGCTTGATAAAGGTTACATTTCCTCAGCTTCTTACTTGACCTTGTTCGATAGCTATTTATCAAAACATCCACCATGATTGTACGTATGATCTTACACTCCATTTAGATGTGTCAGGAGGTGTTATTCTGAGATCATCATGACGTTCCACTCAGTATAATGGATTGCAGGCCTACTGCAAAAACCCTCACTCATGGGCTGGCAAGATGTCCTGGAGGTACACACATTCGCCTCTCAGCTGTCTTGCCTGCATTCGAATCTCGACCCAGATGGCTGACGAACCATGTGACCTATGACATAAATTTACATTCTGCCTCCAATCCTCCAGTGGAATACG
>CM068952.1:24674864-24696062 GCA_035128595.1 Eptatretus atami | reverse complement strand
GAAATACGTGTGAAATTCGTGTTAATCGGATGAGGTGTGTTTTTTCTATCCAAGATGGCCACCAAACCATGCGCTTGTGACGTCATAATTTTTACTATGTATGCAGACATGATGAAGATGATAGTTGCAAATTTTCGCTTCGTTAGGTTATGTGATTCCAGAGAAAACATTATTTAATATTTTTCTTGAATCCAACATGGCTGCCAAACCATGTGACCTATCAATTAGAAAATATCAAAAGGCACCAGTTTCATCACTTGCTTGATATGTGTACCAAATTTCGTTAATATACCTTGAGGGATTTGTAGTTAAGCTCCGGAAACGAAATGTGACGACGGACGGACGGACGGACGGACGGACGGAACCCATTTCTATATCCCCCGCCAACTTCGTTGGTTGGCGGGTGATAATAAACATAGGGACAATACCCCTGGGTGCTCAACTGGTAGTGGCTGGATAAGATAACCAGGGAACTGGTAGGCATGTGTTACGGATTTCTAAATCCTATATAAATCCTATATGATTGGAAATGTTAAGTTTTGTGTTAAAGACATGATTCTGATAATTCAGGGACAAAGGCAACTCGAGTTTCAGTGAATTAATTAAATGAGATGTAATGTGGGACAAAGGATTCGTGCACAGACATCGGCATGCGTCATTGGCATCGTGATATCAAGATGGATTGTCAACAAAACTTTGAAGATGACTGGTGTTGAGACTGAATGATTTGGTCAACGGGGGCATTATACGGTGTGAACGAATTGGGTGAGAGTTTTGTTATAAAAACGACGCTCTCAGCCAATGGTCAAACTGCAGTCAATCTTTGGATTCAGACAGTGTCGCCTTGCATTGAGATTGACCTTGCGAGGTTGCCATAAAAAGGTGAGGCGAAGAGCGATTGGGAGAAGGAGAAGCAGATACGACTCAGATGTGATCTTGGAGGTGACCCAAAGATCCAGCTCCAGCAGCGTATGGAGCTTTGGAATGGCAGAGTGCTGGGCACACAGTGGGAGACAAGCAGCGATGATATCGTGAGCTTTTGCCTTGGGTACACGGTGACCACTGACTTGACTGCTGATGCAGTGTGCCAGGCTGGTGTACGGCTTCACTCCTGCTGGCCGATCGGTTGTGCTCACGAAGAGCCAACACAGCACGCCGGCATGCTTCCCTTGGCAGCAGGGCGCCAAGGTCATTCCCTCCCTCCACCTCGTGCCTTCTCGTGGTTTGGCTGGAGAAGCAGTGAGACACCACTCTGCATGACAATTCCCATGGAGCTCACTCACTCACTCTCCACTCAAAGCGGATCTGTAAGATTCATCTCTACACGGCCATTTGTTTCGATATTCCCTTCAACTACAAGGTTGTTCTCACATGGCAAAAAGGTCACGGATCTGTACGCTTGATTCGACATGGCAGGTTTAATTGCACGTTCGAACACTGCAAGATTTTAACTTTGATTCACGGCACGAATCCAGGTAAAACGGGGTGTATTAAAACGTGAGTGTGAAGTTGCCTTTGTCAAAAGAGAAATTGCCTTTGTAAAGAGTTGTTGAAATATTTGAAACTGTATTGAAGTACATGTAAGTAACTTGGATAAAGCATTGACCATGACTTGTACTTTTTTGTGCGGAAGTTTACGGTTACTGATGAGTTTTTGATTGAATTGTGATTGCATTATTATTGCTTGATATGAGCGCTTGTTAACAGTGGGTTTCAAATAAATTGCAATTTTTAAAGTTCCTTCTGTTGTATGTCGCTGGTTATCACTTGGTTGGTTGTCAATTGATTGAAAAGTTTAAAGTGATCGTTTTTATTGTCTGCCGTGCTACCCCTTGGAACACTCAAGAAACACTCGTTTCGAGGTTTTGAAGGCCGCACGTCACACATGGATGACCCACAAAATATGTAACGAAGAAGAAAGGAAATACCTTTGCATTTTTTTTTTTTAATAACGTGTACAAACTTTTGGTTAACATCATGGGTGATAAAGGTGGTGGTCAAAGCTCATCGGAATTATGTGTGTAGTTTCACAGAAGAAAGCAAATACATATTTTTGGGGGCAACCCCCACCCACCCACCCCCGTTACACACCCTTAGACCCCGATTTTTCAAATGTCATGAACAAACTTTGGTACATCATGGGTGATGAAGGTTGAAGTGAAGTTTGATCAGAATTGTATGTGTCATTTCTGAGAAGAAAGCAAGTACCCCTTTAGGGTGGGCAACCCCACCGCCCCCCGTAAACTCCCTCCGTAGACCTACTCAGACCCCAATTTTTTTTAATGCCATGAACAAACGTTGGTACATACACAGTGATTAACGTTGTGGTAAATTTCATCGAAATCCTACCTGTAGTTTCAGAGAAGTTGAAAGTATTTGTGGACGGACAGACGGACGACACGCCGTCCCACAAGCTCCCCGGAACTACGTTCCAGGTGAGCTCATAATAATGACAAAAGACTCATGAGAAAGGGTGAGGTGTTCATGCACTGGCAATACTTATCCTCACAGATTTAACTCAGAAGTGATTATTGCTTTTCTTTATTAATTTGTGGACCAGTTGACCAGTTGATGTTGCGTGCTCTTTTTTGGACGAAGCGCGAAATGTGAGGCGCCAGCCCAATAAGGTGGCATTAACATGCACCAAACACCGATAAGGTGTAGCTGTGCAGTTGCACAGCTACGCCATGATCACACGGCAACGTGCTTTGCACTTTTGAACCGAGCGTACACGTACCGTCTCGGACCTGGACGCCTCGCGTGGTGGAAGAGGCCCACCGCTGAAAACTGAAGGAGTTGTGAATCAAAGGTACCGAAGGTGTTGTTATGAACCAAAGGTGTTGTTGCGAAGCAAAGGTGTTGTTGCGAACCAAAGGTGTTGCCAAGCGAAGAGAAGCAATGTGAAGTTGTTGCGAACTTACGAACCAAAGTGGGGTGGTGTGTTGTGTTGTGTTTCTCAAACACTCGTGTGTTTCAACAGTTACACATCACAAACATCAAACCGTTTACCCCACCAAAGTTGATGTTGCCTCCACACAGTACAAACAATGCACACTGTCAGTGTGTGTTACCTGGTTGATCCTGCCAACCACATATGCTTGTCTCAAAGACTTAGCCATGCATGTCTAAGTGCGAATGGACACACCCGTTGAGACTGCGAATGGCTCATGAAATCAGTTATTGTCTCTTTGAGCGCTCGGACGATATTGTTGTTGGATACCTGTGGCAATTCTAGAGCTAATACATGCAAACGAGCACCTGGGCCAACAAAGTCGAAGTGCCTGACCCAAACGGATGTGTTATGCATGGATGCGATATGGATGGATGCGAAGCACACACTATGGAATATCGCAGCATGCACAATGCGATGTTCAGGCAGGCACTACACACTACGCACGAGGGATGGCACGCATTTATCAGCACCAAAAATCGATGCGATGAAGGAGTCTCTGGATCAACGATTGCAGATGGCTTGGCCTCCATGCCGGCAACGTTTTATTTGAATGTCTGCCCGATCAATATTTGATGGCACGCTTCGTGCCTACCATGGTGACAAGGGGCCACGGGGAATCAGGGTTCGATTCTGGAGAGGGAGCCTGAGAAAGGACTACCACGTCCAAGGAAAGCAGCAGGCGGGCAAATTACCCACTGCTGACACGGTGAGGTCGTGATGAAAAATACCGTTGCAGGCCTCGGTCGAGATGCTGCTATCGGAATGGGTTCGCCCTACACCCATGTGCGAGGATCCATTGGAGGACAAGTCTGGTGCCAGCAGCTGCGGTAATTCCAGCTCCAAGAGTACAAGTGAATTCTGTTGCAGTTAAAAAGCTCAAAATTGGAAATCATGCCGGGGCTCGCGCCTTGCGGCAGGAACGAAGCAAAGCGAAGTGGCACAGCTCCGTAGCTGCGCAGTTGCGATCTCAGTTATGCGACACTTTGTGTACTACCATACTTTGTGTGCGTGCCCCTTCCCTCCAGTCCTCCAGTCCTCCCATGGATGAACTTCAGACGAAGTTCCCATAGAGTGTTGCGAAGCTGTGCGAGAAGCAAAACGGTGTGAAACTGTGTGAGTGATGATGCGAAACATGACATCATAAAATATTGTTATGGATTTCAGAATTGCATCCGACTAATGCACACAACACCCAGGTCTTCAGACAGTTATTTCCATAAACGCATGTTCAGAATAGACCCATCCCCTTGTCTGGTGGGATTCTAACTCTTTGATGCATTGGAAAAGGGAATAGAACAGATTCCCTTTCTTATGGGATGGTCTTTTCCTCTTCACGACATGTTCATGCACGCGAGAGATAGCCGTTAGGCCAATGGCGGCTCGTTCTACCCCTTTCCATCGGGACACATTGGCTTGGAGGTGGACGATGTGTACACTTTGAACTTACAGGACATTTGATTAAGCACACCGCGGGCTTTTCCTGAATGGTTATTCTGACGGTCAAATACGGCTGTGGATCATTTACCTCATCCACCTATCTTTCATTGACATTCGGCACCACCTCTTTCACCGACGTTGACGCCCACCATTTTCCATCGACGTTTGATGCCCCGTTTGGCAGCTCTGTGGATGCTGGCTGGCTCTTGTTCATGTCGGGCTGTATGAGGAAAGGATGATCGTGAGATTGACGGTTGGAGGTCACGTGCAGCGATGTGCCAATAGGCAAGGTGGATTTGGCTGAAGTCTGCTTGAGGCTCTGCCCACACTGGTCACCTATAAAAATGACAGGAGGACCGCTTTCTGTCAGTTGGTGATAGCTCCTGACCGTTGCTCACAGCTCCTTATGGTTCCTGACAGTTCCTGACCGTTGCTTGCAGCTCCTTACAGCTCTTTACCACTGTCTGTTGGTTGCAGTCCTTGATAGCTCCTGACGGTTGGTGACGGTTCCTTACAGCTCCTGACCGTTGGTGACGGTTCCTTACACCTGCTGACCATTGGTGGCAGTTGGTGACAGTTCCTGACAGCTGCTGACGGTTCCTTACAGCTCCTGACCGTTGCTTACAGCTCCTTACAGCTACCCATTGGTTACGGCTCCTGATAGCTCCTGACGGTTGGTGACGGTTGGACCGTTCCTGTTGGTTCTGCTCGGTACCTGCTCTCGGCGTACCTGATTCTTGGCCTACCTGGTTATTGGTGTACCTGATTATTGGCATCCCTAGTTCCTGTGGGTGACAATGTGACATTGATTGGTGTTTGAGCCTATTTGCGGGTGGGTGTACGGCGAGGCAGGGCGCTGACAGCGGACCAAGGCACGCTCACACATTTTGGGACATTTTATTAGATGCAGGACAATTTCTGCCTTGGTAAGCTGAGACCAGATTTATTTCCCCCCTCAATGATCTGCTGGGTACCCATGTCTAGTATTTAATTGTTAAGTAAGGCATAGTGATAAGCATCTGCTCTTTGTCTATTTTTCTATAACTGTTTGTTGAATTCTTTCTTTGTTTGAGATTATTTTGTTGATTGATTGTTTTGAATTCATCCATTTACTCCACAAGGAAATAAAAAGTTCTTCAGTTCATTTATTTTTCTTTGTAATAAATTCCTTGTTGACGTTTCAACCTATCTGTGCTCGTCCTTTCTCTCCATTGATCTAGCATTGTCCGAACCTGGATGGACTGGGAGGTAATTCCCAAACGAATTAATTTGTCATAGTCGGCGTGCACCAGCGGTAAACGCTCGGCCACTCTACTTAAGACCTAATCAAGATAAGATTGGTACATTGCCGAGGGCGCACCCCCTGTTCAGGAAACCACATGACTTCTAGTTAAATGGCAAATTAGACTGTGGATACTGGAACTCATGGTTAACTGATTGGCGTTTGTGGTTGTTAAGCAACCCACCATACCACGAAGTTAATTGTGAGCAGTGGCCCCAGGTCCGGTTTTTCCGAGGAGAAACGAGGATTAACCCCCTCATAATACACTCGGTACTCGTGGCCATAACAATGTGAAATATGAGAGGCGGTGAGACTCTCTCTGTATGTCTATAATTTAGAAAATTGAGGAGATTCTCTCAGAGAGAACTGGGAGCGACCTGGGAACTGTGAGTGAATAGCGGTGCATGCACTCACTGTCACTGTGTGTGTGCACTCACTATGTGTGAACTGACTTTGTGTGTGCGCTGCGTGTTGTGAGTTGCGAGTTTCCTCTTCTCGCCCGGGTGCCCGTCCCTGGTGGTGAGACACATTGTGCTGCAGCCCTGTGCCCGGCTTCCTCCCGATATTGCTATGTGCGTCAGGCGTCAAGTAGTGTGAACCGTTTACTGTTTACCTTGAGGAAACTGGAGTGCTCAGAGCGAGTCGGTTTGTTGCCTGCAGCCTGGGAATAATGGAACAGGGCCTTGGTCCTGTTTTGTTTGTTTTGCAGGATGGAGGTCATGATTGAGAGGGACTGCCATACATTTCCACTGCGCCATGAGAGGTGAAATTCTGTGACCGGCACAAGACGCACTAAAGCGAAAACATTTGCCAAGAATGTTTTCCTTAATCAAGAATGAAGGTCGGAGGCTCAAAGGCGATCAGATACCGCCGTAGTTCTGACAGTAAACGATGCTGACTGGCGATCGGGCAGCGTCGAACTACGAGTGGCATGACCCCTTCAGAAGCCATGATGGGAAATCAGAAGTTTCTGGGTTCCAGGGGAAGTATGATTGCAAAGCTGAAACTTAAAGGAATTGACGGAAGGGCATCACCAGGAGTGGAGCCTGCGGCTCAATTCGGCTCAACACAGGAAAGCATATTTGGGCCGGACACGAGAAGCATTGACAGACTGAGAGCTCCTTCATGATTTTGTGGGTGGTGGTGCATGGCTCTTCTTAGTTGGTGGAGCCATCTGTCTGGTTGATTCTGATAATGAGCGAGACTGAGACACACTAACTAGTTCTGCGACCAAAGCCAGAGATCATATGGATTGTTGCCCCTGGTTGTGAACTGCGTACGAGGGACTTAAGGAGGTGATGCGGACACCTACCTTGTTGTGAAACATTGTTGGGAAACGTTCATGGGGAATGCTCCTGGTGGCCGGCAGATGGTTTGATTTTACCCACTTCTTTGAGGGACGAGCGGCCAGAATAGCCGTGTGAGATGGAGCAATAACAGGTCTGTGACGCCCTTTGATGCACGTGCGCTACAATGGATGGGTCAGCGTGTACCATGCCCTATGCCGACAGCTCAGGTAAACCGCTGAGCCCCGTCCATGATGGAGACTGGAGCTTGAAACACTCCTCCATGAATGAGGAATTCCCAGTAAGCGCGAGTCACCAGCTCCCGTTGACTGAGTCCCTGCCCTTTGTACACACCGCCCATCGCCACTACCAATGGGATGGTTTGGTAAGGTCCTCAGATCAGCCGTTGCACGATCCCTTAACGCCCACATGCATTGTGTGAGGGCCTCGTCAAAGGTGGGCCGAAAAGATGAGCGAACTTGACTGTCTAGAGGCAGTAAAAGTCGTAACAAGGTTTCCGGAGGTGAACCTGCAGAAGGATCACTGACGAATGATGCCTACCCAACTCATGATCCTGTTGCCTACTGAGTTGATGACTCCATGATGATGACTCCATGATTATGCCTTTCTTTTTGCTTTTGCATCACTGCAGAAACTCCCAAATGCCTCACAAAAATGAAAAAAAAGATACTCTGCGCTCTGCGTTTTCTGTCTCTCTCTGTCTCTGTCTCTCTCTGTCTGTCCCATCCTTGATCTGCCCCCCCCCCTACTAATACAGTGCAGTACCCTTTCACACACATCTCTCACTCTTTCTCTGCCTCCGGATGTGTCCAGGCAGTGATTATGTTCAGACGATGTTTGTTTCCAGACGTTACCAGATTGTGTTTGTGTCCAGGTGATGTTTGTACCCGGACGCGTCTGGGCGTTGTTTATCTCCAGACAGTCTTTGTCTCTGGACATGTCTGGGCCATATTTGCTTGTCTCCAGATGTATCCGGGCAGTGTTTATGTCCGGAAGGGAATTTGTCTCCGGACACGTCCAGGCGGTGTTTATGTCTGGACGGGACTTTGTCTCAGGACGTGTCCAGACGGTGTTTATATCCGGAAGGGAGTTTGGCTCTGTACATATTTTTGTGGTGTTTGTCTCCGGATGGCTTGGCTCCAGACGCGTCCAGGTGGTGTTTGTCTCCGGACGTGGTAACGGCGGTGTTTTGTCTCCGGTCGCGTCTGGGTGGTGTTTGTCTCTGGTGGTATTTAAAGTATGAGTGGTAGAAAATGAATTTCAGACATTATTTGTTTCCATCTTCAATGTTATTCTATGCAGAATCATTTAGATGAGACAGTATGAATCTTCTTAATGCTCCACCGCACATCTGCCTTCCCTTCCTCTCACTTCACGCTGCCTTCCCTCCCCCCCCTCCTCGTCCCCTCCCTCCACTCTCTCTTCCCCTCCACATCCTCACTCTCCCTCTCCCTCTCTCTCTCTCTCTCTCCCCCCCCACCCTCTTTCTCTAATCCCCTCGCTTTTCCCCACACTTGGTATTCCCGTCAGCGAAGTGAGGGGTGGTATTTGTTCGTACATAATATTGTTACGAATTTGGAAGCTTACTGCACCAACATTCAGGTCCTTATAGAACAGTTATATTGGTAAGTTTGTGTTTCTAGTTAGAATCCATCCCCTAGTCAATGGGAATTAAATGTTCGTGCGCTGCAGAGTTATTTTGATAGTTAGGATTTTTACTCAACGACAACAACGCCACCTTCACTTTCACACGACAACACTCTGCTCGCGGCATTCTTCGTGCGCTCGCCAGCAAGCGCGCGCGTGGGCAGAGTCTGACAAAGAGATGGCGTCCCTCTTTGGCCAATTGGCAAGGAGCGGGCGTCTCACCCGCCCCGTTTCCGACTCGACACCATCGCCATTACGCACGTGGCCGAAGGCGAGGAGGTGGGCGGAGCCACAAACGCCTCCGATCGGGACTCCGCCAGAAGGGTGGGAGTTGCCCCGCCTACCGTGGGCCTGTCCAATGGAGGACGGCCAGGGAATCACGCGATGGGTCCGACCAATGAGGAGGCGAGTGGCCAGGAGATGAAGCCCTCCCTCCTGAGGGGCTTCTTCTGAGGGAAAGGGTGGTTGTCTGGACCAGCGAGTTGAGAGACGGTGTGCTCGTGAAAGGAGCGTTCGGAGAGACAGAGTGACCAGGGCGTTCTGTCTGGCAGTCAAGGTTGCGTCGCCTGTCACCTTGTCAGCCTGGTGCCTGTGAGCCTCGTCGCCTGGTCGCCTTGTGAGCCTCGTCGCCTGGTCGTCTCGTCTTGCCTGCCGGCGTTCTGTCTGGTCCACCTTCGCGCCGGCTGGCGTCCATCATTGCATTGTGTTGCGGGTTCGAGTCCGCCGAACGGGATCATCGAAAACGCACGAGGCGGGGAGGTACGAGACAGGTTCTCCCCTTCGGCTCACCTTCCTCCCGAGCTGAAGGGCCAAACAAAGGCCACAGCCATCACTTCTTTTGGGTATTTGTGTGTGCGTGTCTGTGGGCCCGTCTTCAAGTAGAATTGTTTAAGTGCCTTGTACATACTTGCATTTTTTTAGTCGGTTTAACTCTGCTCCTTGTGTGTTCCCCCCCCCCCCCCCAATTACAAATAAATCCCCTGTTAAATGTATCAGCTTGTTTTTGTGTTTTCTTCATTGGTTTAGCACGGTGCGTGTTGGTGGATTAAAAAGGCCGTTGCTGCCGTAGTTGTGCATTTGGACCGACGGGACCTTGGTAACCATCCGCTCGGGTTACGCACGGGTCAGCACGGCAACGGCTCGTCCCGTTCGAATCCGTCGAGGGTGTGAATTCCTGGTAGCTCGCCACGTGGGCCTCTAGGTATTTTGAAGTTTGGCAAATAACCCTGTACCACGCGGTTGAATTATTGACGATTCACGGTCCTATAAGGGACCGTACCTTCGGAGTTATCGGAAAGGTACAATCTAGATTCCGGGTGTTCGGTGGAGCCAACTCTACTGCTCCATCTAGTGGTCGTGCTCGCCGCCGACGCCCGGCCCACAACAATATGACCTCAACATATGATCTTCACAAAACATATTACTCGATTGTGGCAGTGTGTCAGCAATGTACTTACTCGAGGCCTAAACACAGAGATGTTGTAATGAACCTGTGGAAAGCAATCTTTTTAATAACATGCGCACATGTAAACACTATAATAGTTAAATTTATGTTGTTGTCAACAAATCACCCACTACAAACTCAACATACGATCTTTGCAAAACATATTACTTGATCACTTCTGGGAAAAAAATGCAGGGGGTATTTTAACACAAGACATGATCAAGGTCTGAAGGCCAATTTATCTGATTTTAATTTTTCATCCATTTTTAATGTTTTTTTTTAAATCGAAAGATAAACCTCAACCTCCTCCGATGAAGAAAGAGGCCCTGCAAAGTCTGGTTGCACTGGTTCCTGTTGGGTGCGAGTGCGTAAATGAACAAACAAATGCACAACTTTCTTCTTTAATAATACAGCTTAATATATTATATATATATTATATATATAATATATATATAAATAATATATATATATATATATATATATAATATTATATTGTTATGGATTTCAGAATCCAGTCTGATGATGCATCCACACATCCAGGTCTCAGACAGTTATTTCCTTAAATGCATGTTCAGATTAGCCCATCCCCCATGTCTAATGGATCTTAAATGTGATGTGTTGAGAAGGGTAAAGGATAGATCCCCCTCTTATGGAAACTTTTTTTCTTTACGACAGACACTTTACACACATCTTTCACGAGCTCTGAAGCCCGCCCTCGTTTTTCCTCAGCAACATTCTTTCGCGAGCTCTGATGCCCGCCTTTTTGAGAGCACATGGGTCGCATGGTAACCATGCACCAGTGGGCGGTGAGTTTGGGGCGGAACTGACCGCGGAGGCGCCCGGATATAAAAACGAGTGAGAGGTACGTTCTGAGGAGAAAAAGGAGAGAAAAAGTGTGAAGAAGAAAGCGTGAGGAGAAAATTGTGAGGAGAGAAAATCGCGAGGAAAAAAGCGAAGAGGAAAAAAAAAAGAAAGGAGAAGGAAAAAGCAAGGCGAGAAAGCGAGCAAGAAGCGGGTGTCTGACCAGTGCCGACGAGAACAATTCGCCCTCCCAGTGCTTAGCAAGCGAGCGTGTGGTGCGTGTGGTGTGAGCAGCGCCGCCAACAATGAGGCACGGGTTGGTCAACAACAACACCAGGGTCTAAACCCGCGAGGAATCTGTGCGTCCAGATTCGACTTGCGTTCAAGGCTGCCCCGCGAGAGGGGCAGCAAAGCTGGGTCTGGCGACGGACGACACGCACGCACCATTCAGGACGTTTTGTTCACGAGACTTTCTGGTGAGCGAGACGATTCTCCCCTCCCTCCCCCTGAATGATCTTGGTCCCTGTGTCTGTGTTTAGCTGTAAGTAAGTCAACTCTGAGAAGCATCTGCTCTTTGTCTCTTCCTGGAATTTGATTGATTTTGCTTTGAAATTAATTCTTATTTACTCAGCAAATAAAAAGTTCTTTTATTTATTATTTTATTATTAATAAATTATTTGTCGATTTCAACTGTCGTGTTTGTCCTTTCCTTCCATTGGTCTCGCATTGTCCGAACCGAGATAGACTGGAAGTAATACCACATTTTGACGAAAATCGTCGCAGCACCAGCGTTAAACGCTCGGCTGCCCTAATTAAAATCTAATCAGATAACATTGGTGCTTTGCCGAGGGCGCGTTCCCCACTCAGGTAACCACGACCTAGTTAACGGAAAATTAGACGGCGGACACTGGAACTCTGGTTGACTGAGTGGCGTTTGTGGTTCTAAAACAACCCACCGTACCATAATTAATTGTGAGCGGTGGCCCCAGGTCCGGCTCTGCCGAGGACAACCGGATTAATCCCCTGAGTGACAAGCTGGTATCTCGTACCCATGGCCACAACAATATCCACACACACACACACACACACACAACACACCCACACACACACCACAACACACACACACACACACACACACACACACACACATCCTTGACCCCGACATTCGCGGGTTCCCTGTATTTGCGGTTGTTAATTTGCGACATGCTCCTTTATTCGTGGGAAATTGCCCGTATTCTCAGTTTTCGTAGTGATTTTGTTTTTTCCACGAGCGGCAAGCAGAACACAGTTCTAAAACACATCTTCCCCAGGCCACGCACAAAGCAGCTGGATATATGTACAGTACAATACTGTACGTATGCAAAAAACACATCTTCCACGAGCCACAAACATGACCTGCTTCCTGCACATGGATTATAGCTTTGCAGAATAAACATAGTTTCGCAGGATGTCTCACCAGTGCAACACATCATTTCGCGTGACGCCATACCCTGTGAGTTACTCACAGAATGAAAACACTAACAGCATTTATTGATGTAACCAGTAATAACCAGGTCGCCACATATGGACATTACACAACGGAAACATTCAGCGCATCTTAGTGTAAATCAACATCTTGCTAGAAACAGCACCACCTGAGATATTACATTTAAAAACACTCAACATAATTTACCTGTTGATGGGAAAGACGTCATGTCCTGTGAGTTAAAGAATGGAAACATTCAGCATATCTTTTGGTGTAATTAGCAGCCAGCTACATTCAGACTAATTACACAATGACATCGCTCACCACATCTATTATCAGCTGCCGAATCCAGAATCTATTATATATGTTACTAAAACTCTCATCTTGTATGTATGTATGTATGTATGTATGTATGTATGTATGTTCCTGAAATACAGCCAAAAACAGTACATGATAGTGCAAAAATTTTAGGGCCGCCTTACTCACCATTCTCCTGCGGTGTGCAGTATCAAATTTCATTCAAATCGGGCAACGAAAAAAATATTTTAAAAATCAATTCCCGATTCAGTCAACTACTCTCCGGGAGTATTTGATCAATGCAAACAACCTCACAGTATAGTTCGCTGGAGCTATCTTGTTTTTTTTTCTTGAAATGATTTATTTTAAATCTCAAACATTTAGTAACAAAGAACGATTTATTTAGCATAAATAACCATCGCCTTTTGATCTCATACTCCTTCATTAATAAATAAAATTGTGTTTAGAAGATTACGCACAATATTTTTCCACTTTCTTTCTCCGTTTTTTTTTTACATTGACGCGCAGTATCAAGTTTCGTTCAAATCGGGCCAAGAAAAGAATTAGTCAAATAAATTTTATTTTAAATTTAATTAAATTTAAATATTTAAATTTAAGTAATAAGGCTAAATAATTTTTAAAAATATAATTAAAAATAATTCCCATTCAGTCAATACTCTTCGGAGTATTTGAACAATGCAAACAACCTCAGCGTATATTCGCTGGAGCATCTTTTTTTTTTTTTTGAAATGACTTTATCAACCGCTGTCAACGAACAACCAACGTGTCACGGGTCGTCTAGTCACCCATAAAATCCCCCACAAACAATGCGCAGACCACACCAAGCCCTGGATCGCCATCATTCTTGGCTTGTTGCTCTGACCTGTGTGTTGCCTCTCATTCCGTTCATTCTTCAAAAATGGAAAAGCTCGTATGGAGTTTAGGAAAAAGCATCTTGATGATACTGCAGGCATGTGGAGAAAAATTTTGTGGTCAGATGAGACAAAAATTGAACTCTTTGGTCGAAATTCAAAGTGATACGTCTGGCGTGAGCCTAACACTGCACATCACCCAGTCAACGCCATCCCTACTGTCAAGAATAGTGGTGGCAGCATCATGTTATAGGGGTGGTGGCAGCATCATGTTATGGGGGTGGTGGCTGCATCATATTTTAACTGCTTGGAGAGATCTCTTCCTTGTACATAAAATCAAGGAATCAAAATTTCCACACCAAAAATATCATCGTTTTTACCAGCCAACAGCTCCAGAGGTTAATTCACTTCCACTCGCAATAAAGTATCGAGCAGGTTTTGTGTCAAACTGGTGCCTACGAAAGCATAATTATCTTGAAATATTTTTTATAATTTCTGCACACTTCACAAATACCCTTGTCTTCACACATGTGTTTGTTGTAATCTCCTTTTGCAGTTTCAGAAGGTGTAATGGAGTACTCCCAGTGCCTAAAGTATCCACATGTTTTTTTAATGATCACATCTCAAGGACTGAGTTGTGATGTTTTTCTGTTCTCATATCGCTGACTCCGAACAACTTCAAACTGTCAAACTCTGACAACAGCTGTCAACTTTGGCAACTGTGTAGACTCTGGCAACTGTGTCCACTCTAACCACTAACCGAGGTGATGTGCTGTGAATCTTTTGCAGTTTTAATTTGGTCCTCAAAACTTTTTCCTTTTCCATGTGCCTTATGTGTGGAATACACTTTGCAATGTAGGATGGTCTCCTCCTCCACACAACAGCTCACATCTTACATATCTGTTGTACTCATCTGGAGTTCAGTTTGTGTTGTTTTTAGGGCAGGTGGAACCTCTTCAGCTTTTTGCTTCCATGTGGAGCTCTGTATCAAAAAGAGGTTATTCCTCACTGGATAAGGTACAGCCTTTATTATTTTTGGCACACATTCTACTGCTCAGTGTGGCCGCACAGACTTGGGTCTCAGCCTTGAAAGAGTCTGTGTCCCTTTGTTGTCTTTTTCTAACAGTTTACTGCCATCGTTTGGCATTTTCTGGTTGAAATCAACCATATGGGTTTCCCCAGGGGGCCTTGGTGCCCTTTCTGTTTGTCACGTGTCACTGATGACACTGGGTCATTGTGCTAAAAAGGTAAATTCCCAAGCCATCTTCTCTTGTGAGCAAATCTGTGCATTTTCCTTTTCATGTTTACATCATTTTTATTCTCCACCCTCCAACAACACCAGGTCTATTTGCTCACAGAAACGTCATTGTGGTTCCCCAATGATCTCCATAAGGTTATGGGACCTCCACCACCTCGATCAAAAGCTAATGACAATGAATTTTTCCATTTATTTTCATCACATTTCAGTTTTTGACATGAGTGAGGATCAAAGATTATTTACTGAATTTGAGTGATCGTATCACTCCTCAAGAATGGTCATTTACTCCAAGGATCATTTGAAATTCTTGTGATGCTTTTATTGTGTCAAGCTGATGCTTTGCTGCCTGTTTTGCTCTGCAGTTTGTGGAACAGTTGATGGTGTTAATAGGAAAAATCACCAAGATGAATCAGAATAAGCTGTACTGCACGAAATGGGTTGTTGGTGCCTCCAGAAAGATGTTTTCGATTCTCCAGCACAGTGCACATACACATCAGACTTCCTCATAAGGTACAGGAAAAATGGGTTTGCTGATGATTTCTGCTACACAGTTCCAGAGCTGTGAGTAATCTTTTCCAGCTGCGTCCCATGTGATGCTGATCATGTGTCCTCATGAAAAATGTACAGTTATGACTCATGATTTGGATACACAAAAGTTCCTGCATTAATTTGTGGAGGTTTATTTTGCATTGGAGTGATTCAGATCGAATTCAAGTTATAAAAGATTTTTTACTAGAAAGGCACTCGGTAGAGCGCGTCATCCACCTTGCAATGCCTGATCCATGAGAACATATTGGGCCCAATACATTTTTGAAATATCATGCGAAACAGAACTATATCGTTTTTGGCCCGATCTCTCAATGGTGAAGAATCACTTTAAAATTAAATAATTCTCCTATCCAGATCCGGATTCGGATCTTCACCAAAATCTAATCAATTTGTCCTTGTACACACACTCAATCTGCCCACCAAGTTTCATTCGAATCCGTCAACAACTTTTTGAGACATCGTGCTATATATAATTTTTGGCCCGATCTCTCAATGGTGAAGAATTACAGAAAATTCTAGTAGCCGGATCCGGATCTTCACCTTAATCTAATCAGTTCGTCTGTGTCACACATCGAACATGTCCACAAAATTTCATCCGGATCCGTCCACAACTTTTTGAGATATCCTGTACACAGACAAACAAACAAACAAGCAGTCATAGACTGGTACTTACGAAATCGTCAACTTGACCTCTGACCTTGTCTAATAAAAGCTGTCTCTAGAGAAGGTAGCGACGCAAACCAGAAGTTTCTACGATTATTCTGTACCAAACCATCAAAAATCGAATGTTTGACCTCACTGTGACCTTGACCTTTGACCGATTTTGACCAAAATCTAATCAGCGCTAGCCATCACCCTCCTGAATCACGTGGTGTAATTTGACATTGGTAGCTTCTTCCGTTCTTGAGTTATAACATTTTTAGGGATGTTTGACCTCACTGTGACCTTGACCTTTGACCGATTTTGACCAAAATCTAATCAGCGCTAGCCATCACCCTCCTTGAATCACGTGGTGTATTTGACATTGGTAGCTTCTTCCGTTCTCGAGTTATCGTGCCTACAAACAAACACACAAACTCACAAACAGAGGACGGAAGTCATCAATATACTTACGAAATCTAACAAACAGAAAAACAAGCAGTCATAGACTGGTACTTACGAAATCGTCAACTTGACCTCTGACCTGCTCTGAATAAAAGCTGTCTCTCGAGGAAGGTAGCGACGCAAACCAGAAGTTTCTACGATGATTCTGTACCAAACCATCAAAAATCGTAACGTCGACCGAAGCAAAAATCTCCATTTCTCGACGCAATTATTTAATATTATTTTATCAAAGTCACAAAACCATAATATTCGGCCATCCACCAACAATCTTTACATAATCCGACGGCTTAGCGAGTCAGGCATGCGACGATAACCTTTATTGGATAAAAAATGACTTTTAAACACATCTTTATCGAAACACTGTCAGCGCGCACACGGAAAACCTTTACGTGATCAACGACGCCTCTGCGCGAGCGCGCTGCACCACGTGACGACCCGTGACGCGGCGAGTGAAATATTTTCTATACAATCTTAAACGTCTCCAAAAATCCCATTTTTACCAGAATTTCGACAACCGAGTTTAAGCGTCCTAAGCGATCGCAAAAACCGAAGACACAAATTAAAATCGAAGTTAAAACGAACTCGTAACGTCGATCGAAGCAAAAATACTCATTTCTCCACATGAATTTATGGAATTATGTTTGACCTCACTGTGACCTTGACCTCTTGACCGATTTTGACCAAAATCTAATCAGCGCTAGCCATCACCCTCCCGAACACGTGGTGGAATTTGACATTGGTAGCTTCTTCCGTTCTCGAGTTATCGTTCGTACAAACAAACACACACACAAACAAACACACACAAACAAACAACAACAAATAAGCAGTCATAGACTGGTACTTACCAAATCGTCAACTGACCCTGACCTTGTCTATAAAAGCTGTCTCTAGAGAAGGTAGCGACGCAAACCAGAAGTTCTAGGATGATTCTGTACCAAACCATCAAAAATCGAATGTTTGACCTCACTGTGACCTTGACCTTTGACCGATTTTGACCAAAATCTAATCAGCCGTAGCCATCACCCTCCTGAATCACGTGGTGTAATTTGACATTGGTAGCTTCTTCCGTTCTCGAGTTATCTGTACCAACATCAAAAAATCGAATGTTTGACCTCACTGTGACCTTGACCTTTGACCGATTTTGACCAAAATCTAATCAGCACTAGCCATCACCCTCCTAATCACGTAGTGTTAATTGACATTGGTAGCTTCTTCCGTTCTCGAGTTATCTGTCCTACAAACAAACAAACACACACAAAACACACAAAACAGATGACGGAAGTCATCAATATACTTACGAAATCTTAGATTTCGTAAGGAACAAATACACAAACAGGCAGAAAATGGGTGAAAACATAACCTCCTTCTCCTTCGGTAGCAGAGGTAAAATACAAAAGGATGTAGGGATGTTCCTCCAAAAGGTATGTAAACAAGGGAGGGATGGTCACAAATAAATGATCATGTGAAACCATCCCTACATCTCTCTTTGAATAATGGTTTTCTCTAGAAAAGACAGGTTATAGCGAACACCACACACACACACACACACACACACACACACACACACACACACACACACACAACACAACACACACACACACACACACACACACACACACACACACACACACAGTGCTTTTCCAGGGACAACCATTATTCAAAGAAAGATGTAGGGATGTTTTCACACACCATTTCTTGTGACACCCCTCCTTTGTTACATTCTTTTTGGAGTAACACCCCTACATCCATTTTCATGAAAAAAAATGTTTTTATGACTTGTTTCTTTACCTTTTTTATTCTAAATATATATATATGGATGTTCTATTCTTGATTTACAAATGTTGTAGTACAAACCTTATAGACGTGCTCACATTGTAATGGTCATGTACATACTTTATGGACGATTCAACATTTTAAATAATACGTACTTCATAGAAATATTTGTGCGTTGTTGCTGTCACTGACTTCCTGAAAATATTTCACCGTTAACCACACCCATGTAGGTCTGATTGGTCTCAGGGCAAATGTGTCTAGCGGCCCCACCCCCATCATGTTGATTGACAGTCGTGGTCCTGCCCACCCCTCTGATCCCTTCCTCTTCCTTTACAAAGGAATGCAGTTTTGCATACTTTTTGTGGAATCCTTTCAAGCTATTAAAATTACGATAGCAAAGGATGCTGCACCAAGTAAAACTTTGTCGGATGGTACCAGAGTCATTGCCATTGAGAGAGGCAGCTCGGAAATACGCCGTCTGTAGATGATGATTATTATTATGAACGAGAAGATGAAATACCGGGTTTGACCGATCTTGTGTTTTTAGGGTTTTATTTTTTTATTACTTTTTCCATGGTCTGAACAACTGAAAAGTGATCCCTGCCGAGCCAATCAGCTTAACAGACCAGGTATGTTCTATATGTAGCCAAAGTGACTTTTCAAAGAAGATACTCCAACTTTAGTTTTGTGTGGAGCAGATGGGGCGGCCATTTTTTTCCTCGTTACCCCTACATAAAGTACTGGCACACTATGATGTTACAAAGCAATACATTTCGAATCCTCGAATGTGCCGATTGCTCAGTTAGACATACACAGTGTTCTTTTGTTGGTAAACCTTTCTACGTTTCTGTGTCTTCAGTAATACAAAGATTCCGCTCCAATTCCATGAACCATTACAGTACTGTGATTTTGAAAATTAGAAAACGGATATAAAATGTGCCTGTTCGTCGTCATTGAAGGGCAATGGATGTTGCGGGATGGGGGAAAGTGATCATGTTTGCTTTGTAGTTATCTGGTCACAGATGATGGTGGATGATGATCGTTGGATCATGGTGATTTTAAGGTGGGAAGTGATAAGTAGTTCTTCTTGCATTATGGCAGCTTGAGTCATCCCCACCTGGTGTTAATTCAGCAGCCAACGGGGATTGAACTCGGGACCATAAGATCCCAAGGCAACCACGCTAACCGTTAAGCCAACACCAGACTTCAAGTGGAAATTGAAGTGTGGAGATGGAAGCTTGAGGGTGGATGACTTGGGATAGTGGGTGGATGGAGCTCACTGGCAAGTGGAGATTGAAAGTCATTGGGGTTGAAGATGGTGGTTAGTGTATAACAGGTGGAAGATAAAAGTTAAAGATGGAAGCCTCACTTCTTTCCATGCATATTTTTGCTTTGTCATGATAAAATTTTTTTCAAAATATTATAAATTCCTGGTTTTTTTGTCATCATCATTTTTAGTTGAAATCTTGCATGGGTCGTAACTTCTGCACATCAAAGGTCATTGTGCAAGTGAGTCGGTGAGAGCAAATTAAATATTTATGAATCCCTAATGTCAAGCAATCATCGTCGTAATAAAATATAATTGGTAGTATATCCATCCCTCAATTTACGGAATATGTACATTCTTGAAAGGTTGGACATCAAGCGGAATTCCGCATATCAAACCCTATTTCCTATTATTTTTTTTGTACGCAAAGTCAAAACTCACAAAAGAGGTAGAACCCTGAAAGGATCAGGAAGCAACAGAAAAAGGAAACAGGAGAAAGAAAGGGGGTGGGGGGGGGTGGGGGGGTGAACACCAACAACAGGATGAAGGATATAATCGAAGGAGACTTAGACAAATAAAGGATGTGGGAGAAAATAATGAAGGGGAGGACATGGAGTGGACAAAATGGATATAGACGCAAACTCTCAGGAAGGAAAAACTGAAAATTTGGAAGGAGGTGGGATTGGAAAGAGGGGGGGGGGTTTATAGGGGAAGAGAAGATCGTGGTTTTGGTGGGGGTGATTCTGAGATGGTGGTGAACAGCTGTTTTGAAGACCTGGAGGGAAGAGGGGGATTGAACAGAGTGAGGGAGTTGTTTCAAAGGTGGGGAAAGAGGAATGAAAGGGTGAAGGTGAGCAGTGATTTTTGATTTTGGTAGTTTTACCAGAAGGGGGTTGCTGGTGGACCTTGAGCGCCCTGCGAGAAATACGGAGGAGAACACATCTCAGACAGAACAGGGGGGGCAGGCCAGGGAGGAGATGGTAGAAGACAGAAAGACCCACCGACCCGCCTGTGGTGAGAGAGTGAGAGACCCAAAGTCTCGGCCTCATTGTGGGAGATACCAATGATCCTAAATGCTTTGGTTTCTATAGCATGAAGCCAAGAAAGGTGAGAGGCAGGAGCACCAGCCCAGAGGGGAGTGCAGTACTCCATCAGGCTGCGGACGAAAGATTTGTATGTGATCAGGAGCGCAGGTGTGCCAAGGAAGGACTTTGCATGATGAAGGATGCCCAGTCGGCGACTGGCTTTGGAGGCCAGCTTGGGAATGTGGCTTTCCAGGAAAGATCATGGCAGATAGTGAGACCCAAAAGCTTGAATGAAAGGACTTCTTCAGAGGATTGTGAGAACGTAGATGGGGGGGGGGGAGGGTTCCAGACAGTCCTTTCGGAGAGACATAGTGAGAGTGTGAGATTTGTCTGGATTGAGACATGTTCCGGTGTAGACAGTTTGTGATTTTATCCAGATCTGCAGATTATGAAGAGGCTGCTGCTTGCCAACCTGAGGGATGACAGATGGTACGGCAGAGGGTGGTGTCATCAGCAAAGAGATAAAAAGGATTTTCCAGAGAGTCAGAGAGATCATTGATGAATAGGTTCTCGTGTTTCTCCTCATGACCCGCGCGCGCGTTGTCCACCATCAATTCGGAACGTCTCCATCAGCCGTTTGGAACATCGCGGGATTTTAACCTCCCACCGCGATGAGCTCGACATTAGTTGAGCCGTTCTTCTTCTTCTTCTTCTTCT
>CM068952.1:24661159-24674854 GCA_035128595.1 Eptatretus atami | reverse complement strand
GCTTGATCTTGATTTTCATTCTCTTTCTTCTCGCCACGCTCAGGGGCCGAGGGTCTATGCCTTTTACCACCCCGGAGCTGTGGTGGCGCCCCTGGGCTATATGTCGGGGCACGTGTCGAGCAGCCATTGAGTTGTATCGTCATCCAAAACACGCAGACGCGGGCATCTCAATTAGCCGTCTGGCCGGAATCCGCTAATATCTAGAGATTCAAGAAACAGCAATGGTTTCTATTGTGGCAGACATCACGTCCTTTCTTTTTTTTCTTACGACAAGAGATGAACATGCGATCGTTGATTCTGTGTTTTGATTCATGCAGTGATAGGTAAGGTCTTTCGTTCAATTCATTGAAAATCCAAGTGCTTGATTCAGGCCATATATCCCAACTTACACTCTTCAGATAAGAACACTTCTTTTAACAGCTTGTTTAAGACATTTTATTTGGCAAAGAAAGCATCTCAAAAAGAGGTCGTTTTTAGGCGCTTTTTCTGTTGCAATGTTACACCATCAAAACAGGTGTTCACACTGAGCCAAATTCCATTTTCATACATTTAACTCGAGATGGAACCAATGCAGAATACCACGCACAAGTATGCGGGAAGAGGTCACTGATGATTCCTTAAAGATGCATGACAGCGATGATGATACCGTTAACTGTGAACATAAATAAGTTTGAATAATGGTCACCACAATGGGAAAAAAGATTTCACGAATCATTTTGCAACGTGTCAATCTAACACCCCGCTTCATTTGTCTTTCCAAGATGACCGACAGTTGAGATGAGGAGGAAATCTGTTAGTCTTGTGTTGTCTCCCCAGATTGGATCCCATGTGGTTTAAAAACACTTGCAACTATTCAGTCTCGCCAGTTGGATATGATGTGGACTCCAAACTTGTGAGTGGTGAAAGCACCGAACGGAAGATCCATACAGTCCTTGTGCAACAGTAACCGGAGCGATAAATAGCCGCCTGCCACGCGGAACATCATCTCCCACTTCACCAAGCACAATCTGGATCATCTTTGGATGCGGTGGGTGCAACGAGATAATTAATATCAATTCTCCGACCTGAGACGAATGCCGTGATTTCACCCACAATGTATGTTCTATCTGGCGGCTCCTTTGGAAGAGCGTCTCACAGCGCCAATACTCTCGCAGCTCATGTAATTACGAATCCGCGTCATGTCCAGTTGTCGTTTTCAAATCATAACACTGTGTGGACACTACGGAGTGTTTCCCAAACATGACGCAAAAAACGTTTTTTGAACCTGTACTCCTCATGCTAGAACTTCACGTTATGATGCGTGGTGTGTGACCGTCTCTGCCTTGCATTGTTGGGTCTTGGTGCAAATTTTGGACTCTAACATCCGCAAGAGCGCCTTCCGTCGAAAAATGCCAACGTACGCGTTGGTTGGCATGGGTGAAGACTGCTAGATTAAGAAATGCCAACCCTTGTCAAATGTCTGGGCCTTGTGCCTTGTTGTTTGTATCGAATAAAGCTAAGTGTAAGGGAAACTGGATTTCTGTAAAGTGAATTGGCAAGCTGTGTCCACTTGGGGCGAGCTTACCTCGAGGTCTGAGAACTCGATTTCGAATTCGCCCAGGAAGTCAGTTTCGCTTCAACACGTTTTGTTAGATTGATGACGATATGTGTATTATTGCACATCCCTGTTGCAGAGCAAGGTTGCAAAACAACATGATTATACAACCAGCCTGAGATGAGGTGGTAGGTGGCATTTCCAGATGGTGTAAGGGAATTTTGATATTCCATAGGTAGTTCTCTGCCCTGCTCAACATTAGTCACACTTAACTGATCTGCGTGGTGAAGAAAGTGACTGTTTCACCTGGCAACGTCCATGACTTCTTGATTCATGCTCGACAGTTGTCGTTTTAGGCGACAGTGATTTGAAATTGTTTGGGTTTTGCCGTTTGTCTTCTCCGATTGTATGTCATTCGAAACGTCCTCAATTCAGGAACCTCTTACAACGCATTGCAGGCAGTACTTCTACGACATCTCTTACATGTGGCCAGAGATCAGCCACATGGTTCATTGCCAAGACGAAGCAGCCATCTTGAAAGTTTTCTCTGGTCTGGTGAGTGTCATGTTTTGAGTGAGCACCAATTGATGAAAACGAACGTTTGAGGCATGTGTTGTGTGATGATTGGTGTGATGGTCTGGTACAAATGGAGGATTTGTCTAATCCCCGCCAAACAGAATGCTTTCCTCCAAAAGGCTGTCTGATTGCAGCAGTGACGTCTTACAAGCATCGTGTCTATGGCACGAAGTGCATGGGTGGGTATCGTGGAGCTTCATCAATGATGAACAGCATCGGTTACGCAGGAGTCAGCCTAATGTGAAGTAGGAGAAACGTTGCAGGAACTGGTTCCACTCTACCAGAACTGGAAGCTTGAAACAAACTGTGTACTGTTCTCCACCCCTCCACATCCCCCTCTCGGGGCATCCTGGGGAATCGACATAAAAGCATCGAGCTTGGGGGTCTTTCTTCTGACAATACTGTGCATGGCTTCAAATACGGAATCAACAACTGTCGTCGTCCGTTATTCAGTTGATCAAAGTCAGCAGCTCTTTTTGAGGTGCTTCTGCAGTGACTAAGTCTTGTTCTTGGTGACGGAAGACCAAGTGTTGCACAGCTTGTTAAATTTTCACATCTTGTAAAATATGACTTCAAGTCCTCAGCTCTTCTTATTCCCCCCTCACAAACCCAAGTCCTCAACCCCCCTCCCAACCTCAAGGCATCAACACTTCCCCACTCCAAGCCTTCAAACTCCCTCCCCACACGTCACAGGCGCCTGTCCAACTCACAATCCCGCAAGATATGCAGAAAAGATACATGACAATAAATGACCCAAAACAATTATCTGTTTCATCGCACGCACAAACACACCACGCACGCACGCACGCACACACTTGTTCAAAACAAACTTTAGTGATGACACGGTTTAAGCCCTGCTAAAGAAAATGCCAATCCCTCCCCACTTCAAGCCTCTCCAGCTTCATTGAGAAAATGACACCAAGGAGAACAATCTCACCAACAAATCTTTTGCTTCTTGCAGACAATGCCTTCCTATCCTGCGCAACGCAAGACAGTGTGATACGTGTTGTCACACCTTAGACCACCTTCATGCACAAATGAATTTGCACTCCTGGCACACTGACAGTCATCCAAGCCTCAGGATTTGACCTTCACATGACAGGAAGTTGTCTCTAGGTAGCCCTTGAGCGCTCATGGGTTTTCAAGTGTACAGTTGGAATTCATTTTCGGAGAACTTTAAACACAATGGCCCTCTCCATCGTAAACTGATCATCCTCCACCAGGTGACCCATACATCATCCATGGTGCAGTGTTGCGGAGGGATACAACACGTGTACAGTGGAGTGAAAAGGTCTCTGGGATTCGCGAAGTAGTTTACCACGCGGTTTTCAATATTTTTCTTACAATAGCATTTTGCGGAAAAATCTAAAAAGTAAATAAATACTTCGGGACAATTTTTTTAATAACACGGATCTCATCTCTGCTCGAAAGATACCACATAGTTATTTGGGCGGTGCATACGTTACCAGCCGCTGGTCTCGATCGCTGAGGCCGATCTTCACAAGTCTGTGACTTAGTCGGCTCAAAATCCTTTTAACTGTCACTTTGGTAGTTTTTACAATGAAAGGGAAATTGTATTGGGGGTGATCGCAATTGTGAAAATGACAGCTCCGTGGCATCTTGCCTTTCAGACAGTGAGCAGCCAAAATGGCGGCTTTAAATCTTTCATGAAAGAAATTGGGGTGGAGTCAAGGGCGCTGTCCAACCAATCGTGGGAAGAGATTGTTACAGACACACACACACACACACACACACACACACACACACACACACACACCCTCGCCTTCCCTAGAGGCGAACAAATACAGACGTCACAAGTGGCGAGGCGCCCCCAGGTTTTAGAGGAGGGAGGTAAGTGTTGAAAGTTCATTTTGAGATTGGACAGATGCTGTTTTCTGCTCTCCTGATGTAGACACACACTTGTTGCGGGCTTTTTGGAATGATCTGAGATTGCCTTCAGTTTGATTTGCCTTCAAGGAGGAGAATGCAAGTTGTTTAAAGCAACTGCCTCAGCGCAGGATTCAGAGCACCAAGAGCGGGAGGATGAGAAAGACAACCGAAGACGAGATGGATTAATCTGTGTGCATAAGAGAGAGCCAGTTTCTGTGTAGAATTCCCAGGCTGAATTAATGTCAGGGGCAATTCTTTTCTTGCGTATGGCTGCTTGGCTGCGGTAGCTATCATTTCTTGGAAAAGCGGCTGGCCGCTGATGCTCTGCCCCTCTACAGTACAATGGAACTCATTTCGCTGACTCGGAAGGATGACAGGCTGAGTCACCAACTGGTTAATTCAGCAGCCGACGGGGCTCAAACTCAGGACCCTAAGATCCCAAGCCAACCACCCTAACCATTAAGCCAACACCAGGCTTATATCAGGGCAGTTGATAAAGAGGAGACCAGTCCTGACATGTGATGTCTGCTTGTAGTCCCTGCCAGTTTTCCTGAGCGAACTGCCAGACTCGCCAGTGCTGAGGTGTTCTCTGAGAAGCCAAAAAGATGGACCTTCACAAGCACATGATCAGATTAACGAATGGGACAAGAGAAGAGCGAGATACATGTGGGGGAGTTTGTCTCACCAAATCCAGGAGAAGATTTTCCATCGGGAAAAAATCCAGGTGGGAAAATTCACAGATTGAGTCAGACCCATGGAATCACAAAGTCTTTGCAGAAGTGCCATGGCTGGTGAGAAAGTTACCAACACCCAGCCAATTAGCATGGTGACAATTGAAATCACCACATATGAGGAAGAGAGAGTTGGGATGAATGGTTAAAATTGGTCCATGTCATTGTGTGTAGAAAGAAGAAGGAAGAGAGAGAGAAAGAGAGAGAAGAGAGAGAGAGATAGATGGAGTCATCACCATTTGGAGGACAGTGCAACATACAGACAAATATGAGGTGGGAGCAGGGAAAGTCACAACCAGGAAGTACTCCGAGGGTTTAGAAGGTGTAAGAGCAGTCCACTGAGAGTGAGAAATGGAGTTTTTGATGTAAAGCGCAATCCGACGGTTCAGGTTGATCAAACCAGAGAAGACAATAAGCCAAGGAGAGACACTAAGGAGTCAGGACATCATGTGGGAGGAAAGATTCTGGTCAACAGATGATCTCCAATTATTGGCAGTGCCTGGATTGAAGAGAACTGTCAGTTTTGGAACGGAGGCCTGGATGTTTGAGTCCACAAGTTATGAACAGGGAAGATGAGCTGCTGATAGGACATATGGATATGGGAAGGATAAAGAGACGGTGCAGGTTGTGGGTAGCCGGAGGGGGGGGGAGTTGGGAGGGCAGTGGCGAAGCTGGGAGGGGGCAGGACGAAGGGGGAGCAGGAAGGGGGATTGGTACTGACATGGAGGGGTTTGATACCATGAATAAATGTGAAGGGGACATGTTTGTCGTGTGCACACAACCTCTGCGAAATTGACGCCTCGATTTCCAGACTGGATAACCTGCAACAGACTTCCTGGTTGCGGTGTGTGGGTTGAAAATGTTTTTGGTTGAAGGCATGGAGGAAATTGGCAAAAGTGAATTTTTGAGATATCCTGCTCACAGACAGCACGGGTAAAACACAACCTCTGTCTACTTCAGTGGCAGAGAAACAAGGTACAAAATTAAAAGCGCCTTACGTTTTAAAATACACTTTGAGAGGAAAACCATTTTATGGAAAATCAAGGTGATGTTTCGTTATTTTTGAAAAAGAAGGAAAGGAGGATGAAATTCAGGTTCTTTCTTGGTGCTGTTTGTATAAATCCAGTTTAATCTAAATATAGTGGATGTATAATTGTGAACATTCCCAACGATTTATTAGTAGCATTCCTTAGCACATCCACTGTTGTAAACCAACAGAGAGTGTGCTCAATCCCAAAACTGCCATTGTTTCACTTTTCGAAGTGAAGGTTTATACGCCAACACATTAGCCTATTTAGTAATGGACAGTATGCAGATAGATTAATTTGTGGCATCTGGAAAAACCTTGATCCTATGAGATGCTTCCATTGAAACGTGATTTGAAAAAACATTGTCACGAATCCTGATCTTTGCAGCCTTTGCAAAGTGATACAAATTATTGGGAAACCTCCATCACGAAACAAGATATAACAGGTTACAGAAATACTTTCAGAAAGAAAAGGGCATGAAGTTCATAATTGGTTGTCATCACTCCATTCGCACGTGTAGTTGCCTGTTTGTGTTCTCATATCTGAGTATGCAAGCCGAGCTCAAATTTCTTGAGATTGCAAGTTCAAGTCTGTCTAATGTGTTGATTTGTTCACTTTCCTCATGCCCTTGTAATTAATCATCGATGGAACAGTGCACTGACAACTTCTCGTGTGTTGTTCGACAATATCTCACAACCACACACACACACACACACACACACACACACACACAACCACACACACACACACACAACACACACACCGGCAGTCTCTTGGCAAAGGTTAAAATCTTGGATGGGTCACCCACTCTGACATAAGACAATTGACCGAATGCGGCAGGGATTTGTAATTTGTTTGGGTCATGACAATGACTTGACGACTTCTCCACAAAGGTCAATATGCATCTTTAACAATCCACCAACAACCATTTCACGAAGATGGAGGCCTCCTGCATAATGTCTTCCCGATGGAGGACGCACACAATGATGCCTCGCTGCCTGTGAAACACCAGCATGACAGTTTACAGCTCGGTAGAGATTTCGAACCCGAGCTGGAACTCAGAAGCGAGTGGTGCATACCTCAACGCTATCCAGCCAGACCGAGTCCCCCTAACCCTGCCTTCCATTCCACAACAACTCACCTACTATTTCTCCACCCTCTCTCATGAGCCAATGACTGCATACGGTCGACAATTTCAAAAATCCTCATCACCCATTGGACGAGGGCCACACGCTTTTCAACTTTGGAGGGAATTTTTACTGCTATGATTTTCATTATGGTCTAATTAAATGCAAGCCTCGTATGGTGACAAAATATACAATGAGCTTCTTCAGATGGCATTTGTACAAATTAGTTTGATAATTCTCACAAAACCTAAAAAGTAAGTTCGTGACAAATCAAGTTATTGTTGTCATTTGGGCAGAAAGTTTGAAAAATATCTAAACACCTTTTGACAGCAAACCCACATGGGGATTTTTTTGTGACAAACTGGATGTTCACGGCTGCGTTGCGATGATGAAAGTAAAAAAGGACCGTTTTATTTGTGGAGGAACTGGTTATCCTTTACAATACGGGGAATCAACCGTGAACTTCCGTTCTGCTATGGGAAGCACAGCTTTTAATAAATTCGTAGTCACGGTTTTTCTATTTTTTTGGAACACCTTCAAACTCACTGACGAGTGATTTAGCAAAACCGCCGTGAGAGAAACACAACGCTTTTACTGCTCCCAGGGTTCACAAGGAGGTCCTGAGCACCAGGCGACTCCATGACCAGAGATCCCAGCTGTGACTGGGGTCCGGGGAAAGGTCCTCGAGCTTGGTCCGAAAACCTCAAGCTTTGTCGATTGTATTGACCTTGACCTTAAGTTCGCCTTATGGTCATACTCCAAGATCCAGTCGAGTCACCATTAACCACTGTGAGTCATGAACACCAAAAGCCAAATTCCTTCAATAAAAACTCAACATTCTTAAATTAGCCAGCAAAAAATGCAAAATACTTAATAACTCAAGAAATAGGTAAATGCAAATAAAATAATTTTTTGGGGTTTTTACTGAAGGCAACAGAAACAATCATGCCAAGGGCGAAACCTTGCAATAAATGATAGGAACCACCATTTCACGTCAGATATTGAAGAGGATCCAACATCTGCAGTTGCAAAATGATGGTAACCCTGGTGTTGCTCTAGTGGTTACGTGGCTGGCTTGGGATCTAAGGTCCTGAGTTTGAGCCCTGTCGGCTCTGGAATTAATACCAGGTGGGGTTGACTCAGCCCGTCATCCTTCTGAAGTCGGTGAATGAGTACCACTGCACTGGTATAGAGGCACAGCTCAGTGGCATAGTTGTGCCCCAACAAAATGATAAGCTTCCTAGCAGCCAGCTGCCAAATGCAAGAAGATAGAAGAACAACACAGATTGTTATTTATTTATTTATTATTTATTTGTAAGCCAAAGGATCCATCGATAAAAGTCTTTCCGACGTGCCACTTTGAAGTTTATAGTAGACTTACCTCAAGCCGCCTGGCTGGTAATGAAAGGTCCTTCCGCAGCTCGGCTCCCCACTCTCATTGCATTGCCGGTTTGCCGCCAGCGCAGACGACTGCATGACAACCATGGCGATAGAACCGCCGGATGCTCGGACGTCTCTGGTTGTCTGAAGTTACTTGCTCTCCAAAATAACTTCAGAAGTAACACGTCAGAGGAAAGTGCTCACAAGCTGCACAACAGAACGCCCCCCTCAGCCACTCCCCCCCCCCCCACCCTAACTCTGGCAACTGAAGTTTCCGAATTCCAACTTAAGAGAATTAGAAAAGGGAAACTTTAAAGAGAACATTTCTGTTCTATTATGTTTATATCTTCCTTCTTTTTTTTAAAACTGTTGTTGTTCCCTTTCTGTCCACAGCTGCTGACGTTAGACATCATCCTAAGTCAGGGCAGATGGTCCTGTTTGCCAGATACAACACAGTGCCGATACGATCAGCCGAACAATTTCCTGCTCTCCTCTCTCTCTGGCCCAAATACTCTCATTCTTGTTTCACCAAATCACATCAGGGCTCAGAACAAAGCTGTGTAGTTTGGATGAAATAGGAGTAAATCAAGTTAGATAAAAAAACATCAGTTTAACCTTGAGCAGGCGAATTATGCTTTTTTTGTCATTTGTTTTTCCGCTTACAAAGCACAGTCGAAAATTATTTAACTAAAACACAAGGTACTGGAAAGCAGACTGCGCAACATACTGGAAAAAATTATGGTTAATTCATTTGACTTCACAGTCTGTTCTATTTTTCAGATAAAAACCAGGTCATGCAAAAACCAGCGTTTAGGTTTCAGTTGGGGATGGAGACGTACGCATGATTAAACGAAGGAAGAGACCATTTGTGAGATACAACTGAAGCTGACATTTGACCCTGTTACTTAGTCAAGCTGCACGGTTTGCTTGGTTCATGGTGGGCATTCAAAAATTCTTGGAATGAAATTTAATAGTTCAAGAAATGTCAACAGATTGTTAGTTTCTTCAAGTATATAATATATATATATATATTATATATAATATATCGTAATTAAATATTTATTCTTATCAATTATAAATGGACTTGCAGGAAAGCCTAAAGTATGCATACTTGCTTTTGAGTGCGCCTAGCCTGGGTTCGAATCTCGACCATGCTATAAACTCGCATCCTGATGTTTTGCATGGAGGACTCGGCATCAATGTGTGCACTGTCCATTGGAAGGACTCCATCAACTGGGAAAGAAGGCATGGAGGTTGGCAAAAGTTCATATTGGCCAAGTAGATTTGCATGATGAAGGAAACGTCCTTTTGGAGAGACAGGATGTGTGTGTGTGTGGTGTGTGTGGTTGTGGGGGGGGGGATTTTTTCAGCATTGAGAGATATATTGCAAGTAAATGGACCAGTTTCTGATTCTCTCAAGATCTACAGGATTGAAGATGCTGCTGCCCACCAATCTGAAGGATGAGAAAATGATAGGTAGAGGGTGGAATCATAAGCAAATAGATGGGCAGGATTTTCCAGGTAATTAGGAAGACAATTGAATAAGATGAGGAATAAGACTGGGCCCAGGTCACTGCCTTGGGGCACTCCAGCCTTGAAAGGGAGGGAGATGAGAGGATTCCATTGAGGACTACGTGCTGATATGGGATTGGGGAAAGTCATTATCCATGAGACGAGGTGGACTTGGATGCCATAAACAGAGTGTGGAAATCAAGGCAGGTGCGACTGGAACAAATCCCTCCAGCAAGTATGTCCAGAGAGACGCTCAATCTCATGTCTGAGGTGGAATGACCGGGTCTGAAAACAAACTGATGATCTGAGAATCAGTCTGTTGGAGAAATGGAAGGATTTGATGTCAACTGCAAGGATAGATTCCATGACCTCGATGATGATTCGAAGTAGGCTGATAGGTCCACAGTTAAGGGATCAGTTTTGCACCTTTTTTATGGAATGCAATGATGTTGCTGATTTCTAAGAAGATGGAGGATGACTCGGGAAATTGAGAGGGAAGCTAATAGACCTGTTGTTAAGAGGATCCGTTTTTAACTCGTGCAATGTGAAGCAAAAAGTGGGGTTTAGCAATTGTCCATGTTCGTCCATCTGTCTGTCTTTCAGTTTATGATCATCACGTTTATAATCGAGAAATAACTTATTGAAATTAATGTTATATTTGAACATGAAATGGAAGACGTCTCAATTTTACAGGAAGTACTTTTATCAATACTTTGGCTCTGAATTCATTCCGATTGCTCATGCACAGAGAGAGTAAGATACCATCCTTACTCTGCCTACCTGGCAGTAAAAACAAAATCAAAAATCAGACCAAACAGGAACTTACTGTTTTAAGGATTGTCATGAAGGACACATACAAAAGACACGAAGAACTAACATAGCGTGTTCGATAATAGTGACGTATTTAGTGTCGAACAGCTCAACGGGAAGGAGGGGGGGAGGATAGGCACCTTCACGTGGTCCCCCCTTGAAGTAGCAAATACACGGTATGCGAAACCAAGCCTGTCGTATCCGAGCCTCCACCCGGGCTTCAGCAGCAGATGGTGAGGGAACCGCCCTTTTTAGGTGTGGCGGCGCCCATGCCGCGACAAGTACCGTACGACCACCAATACTGCAGCTGAAGTGCGGAGGGCTTACGACAAGCAGAGTCAATGTCATCGAGCAGCTTGCCCATAAGAACCGGCCCTCGTCATCCTCCCCAAGACACCCACTGCACCCTGCAGATAAGCTAGTCTTTCTACACTATGCACTAGCTGGGTCTAACTAAAAGCAGGAAGCACGGCCTTGCCACGTTTGTCCACGAGAGCCTGAGCTGGACTCTCGTCGGTCAATCTCTGGCTGATGCCGAGATTGAGGGTGTGCGTGGACGTTGCAAACTATAACATCATCAACATCTACAAGCCCCCACCCTCGCGGATATCCCATCGTCGTTTACCCACGTTCCCCTTCCCTAGTCTCCTACGCTGGCGATTTAACTGTCAGCCCGTTAACTGGATATAACACCACTAGTAACGACGGAGAGTGTCTGGCTGCCTGGGCCAGCAAACAACAACGCTTGCCCTCCTTTACAATCCGAAGGGCGCAGCCAGTTTTCCTCTCCGGACGCTGGCGGCGGACGAACCCAGATCTGGCCTTCGCGAGTGCCGACCCTGACAGCCCACTACCTGACAGACGTGTGCTTGAGAAGTTCCCATGGTCCCAACATCGACCCTCGTTATCACTGCTTCTAAGCTCGTGGCACTCGTCCCGAGCGCACCGGTAAAGCAATGAACTTCAGAAGGCGACTGGAATCTCTACAGCCTCCTTACCAACAAATCCATCACCGGTCTACCACCACCCGATACCATCAATATGGACAAGGCTTACCAGACTTCTGCAACCATAAACATCCGCGGCGAAGAAAGCAATCCCACGCGGCCGCCGAAACAACTATACGCCGTGCTGGGATTCCGCTTCCAATGTAACACCAATCTACTCGTGCGGCTCGACAAAGGAAGCTTGAGCGGTGGACCGAAGCCTCAACACCATCGACTTCTCGCACTCTAGCCGCAAAGCATGGAGTATCATTAACAACCTCACTGGCCGGTCAGCACGCTCCCCTCTCCAGTGCCCCATTTCTGCTAATGCCACTGTGACCCAGCTGGTGAAGAACGGGTGTACGAAGCGAGGGACGCAGTCATCTCGACTTGTGGCCAAAGAGGTGTCTGACCTCTGGAGGGCGGAAACACAGACGGCGAAAGTATCTCCGATGACTTCACCCCAGATGAGCTCGCCACCGCCCTCCAACTACTGAAGCTACACAAGTCTCCCGGGCTAGGCCCGATCACATCTGCCCAAACTTATATACTCCATGCTGGCTCTGCATTGAAGTCCTGGTTACGCAATTCTCTCTTTCCTGCTTGCGCCACCTCAAAAATCCCCAAAATCTGAGAAGAAGCCCTAGTAGTGGATCCCCAGCCTCATAAGGCCACAGGGGACCCAAGAGTTATTGCCGATATCTCTCCTTGTGTCCCTTCAAAATCCTCGAGCGTCTTATCTACGCCCGCGTTGAAACCAATTATAGACGCCCCCTTCCTCGGAGCAAGCTGGTTTTCGGCGGGGAAATCTACGTAGATCAGGTCACTCTTATGACCAAGACATCGAGGACTGCTTTGAGCTAAAAGAAGCCCGGTGCTGTGTTCCTCGATCTCACAGCCGCCACGATACCGTATGGCACTGCGCCTCACCTGCAAGCTGCTCCACCGCCCCCAGACAGGTACATGGTCCGTATGATCATGGAGCTTGTCTACAACCGAAGCTTCACCCTCACCACCGGTAGCGGAGAGCGAAGCAGGTTACGACGCCTTTAGAACGGCGTCCCACAGGGCTCAGTCCTGGCCCCTCTCTCTCCAATATCTACACCCACGACCTGCCGAACATGGTCTCCGTAAAGTACGCATATGCGGATGACCTGGCGATCGTACACCCGCAAGAAGTGGGAAACACTAGAGGGACTTTGAGCCAGACATGTCTACTTTATCGGCATACCTCCAGAAATGGAGATTGAAGCTCAGTGAAAACAGTTTTCGGCAGCTTCCATTTGAACAACGGAAGCAAAACATGAGCTAATCAGTCACATCGATGAAAACCCCTGTCCTTCTGCTCTGAGCCAAAATATCTTGGGGTAACATGGACAGTCGCTCACATATATCTCCGACACCTGAGTCACTACACAAGAAACTAACATCCCGCACCGCAGCTGCTAAGAGACTGGTGGTTCCGGCTGGGGTGCGGGCGCTGTCACTGTACGTACAGCAGCCTTAGCCCTGGTCTACCTCACCGCCAAGTACTGTGCCCCGTCTGGTGCCGCAGTGCTCATTCCACCAGATCGACAATGCCATTAACGGCGCCTTGCGTACTGTGACGGATGCCTGCGTCTCACACCAACGGACAACCTTTCCATCCTCGCAGGCATCCAACCCGCTGAGCTTCGCCGCAAAGAGAAACCACTCTATCTCTCACTCGCCAGGCACTGGAGCCAAATCATTTGCTCCATCTCAAGCTCTCTACTTCATCAAATGAGCAGCCCCGGCGACTGAATTTGAGACACTTTGTTGCCTGCGCACATCGTTGCTGACTAAAACGCCACACGACTTAACATCAGTGCGGCCCACTGGCGGACACAACTGGATGCGGATGGCGGACGAACTCTACCAGCTCCACGCTTCATTCTGACGTCGGTTCCCATTACCACCGGAATGCCCTTGCCAAGACTGGCTGGGTACGACTAAACCATCTACGTACCGGCGTCGGACGATTCCACTCAAATATGCACAGATGGGGTGTGGCACCTTCTGCGGCTTGTGAGTGTGGCGTGGAGGAAAAAACCGCAGACCTGTCATCCTGGCTGTCCCATATACGTGCCCCAAGTGGCACAT
>CM068952.1:24647652-24661134 GCA_035128595.1 Eptatretus atami | reverse complement strand
CCTCCACGCCACACTCACAAGCCGCAGAAGGTGCCACACCCCATCTGTGCATATTTGAGTGGAATCGTCCGACGCCGGTACGTAGATGGTTTAGTCGTACCCAAGCCAGTCTTGGCAAGGGCATTCCGGTGGTAATGGGAACCGACGTCAGGAATGAAAGCGTGGAGTCTGGTAGAGTTCGTCCGCCATTCCGCACTCCAGTTGTGATCCGCCCAGTGGGCCGCACTGATGTTAAGGTCGTTGGGCGGGCATCTCAATTAGCCGTCTGGCCGGAATCCGCTAATATCTAGAGATTACAAGAAACAGCAATGGTTTCTATTGTGGCAGACATCACGATCCTTTACTTTTTTTTCTTACGACAAGAGATGAACAAGCGATCGTTGATTCTGTGTTTTGATTCATGCAGTGTAGGTAGGTTTCGTTCAATGTCATGAAAATCCAAGTGCTTGATTCCAGGCCATATATCCCAACTTACCACTCTTCAGATAAGAACACTTCTTTTAACAGCTTGTTTAAGAATTTTATTTGGCAAGAAAGCATCTCAAAAAGAGGTCGTTTTTAGGCGCTTTTTCTGTTGCAATGTTACCCATCAAAACAGGTTTACACTGAGCCAAATCATTTTCAACATTTAAACTCGAGATGGAACCAATGCAGAATACCACGCACAAGTATGCGGAAAGAGGTCACCTGCAGATTCCTTAAAGATGCATACAAGCATGAATGATACCGTTAACTGTGAACATAAATAAGTTTGAATAATGGTCACCACAATGGGAAAAAGATTTCACGAATCATTTTGCAATCGTGTCAAATCTAACACCCCGCTTCATTTGTCTTCCAAGATGACCGACAGTTGAGATGAGGAGGAAATTCTGTTAGTCTATGGTTGTCTCCCCCAGATTGATCCATGTGTTTAAAACACTTGCAACTATTCAGTCTCGCCAGTTGGATATGATGTCGACTCCAAACTTTGAGTGGTGAAAGCACCGAACGAAGATGCCATACAGTCTTGCTGCACAGTACCGGAGCGATAAATGCCGCCTGCCACGCGGAACATCATCTCCCACTTCACCAAGCACAATCTGGAGTCATCTTTGATGCGTCGGGTGCAACGAGATAATTAATATTCAATTCTCCGACCTGAGACGAATGCCTGTGATGTCACCGCCACAATGTATGTTCTATCTGCGGCTCCTTTGGAAGAGCGTCTCACAGCGCCAATTACCTCGCAGCTCAGTGCTAATTACATCCGCGTCATGTCCAGTTGTCGTTTTCAATCATAACACTGTGTGCGACACTACGGAGTGTTTCCCCAAACATACGCAAAAACGTTTTTTGAACCTGTAACTTCCTCATGCTAGAACTTCACGTTATGATGACGTGGTGTGTGACCTCTCTGCCTTGGCATTTGCTTGGGTCTTGCGTGCAGAATTTTGGAACTCTACATCCGCAAGAGCCCTTCCTCGAAAAAGCCAACGTACGCGTTGGTTGCATGGGTGAAGACTGGCTGATATAAGTAATGCCAACCCTTGTCAAATGTCGGGACTTGTGCCTTGTTGTTTGTATCGAATAAGCTAAGTGGTAAGGGAAACTGGATCTTCTGTAAAGTGAATTGCAAGCTGGTGTCACTTGGGGCGAGCTTTACCTCGAGGTCTGAGAACTCGATTTCAGAATTGCCCAGGAAGTCAGTTTCGCTTCACACAGTTTTGGTTAGATTGCATGACGATAATGTGGTATCATTGCACAGATCCCTTGTTGCAGAGCAAGGTTGCAAAACAACATGATTATACAACCAGCCTTGAGATTGAGGTGGTAGGTGCATTTCCAGATGGTGTAGGGAATATTGATATTCCATAGGATAGTTCTCCTCCTGCTCAACATTAGCACACTAACTGATCTGCGTGGTGAAGAAAGTGACTGTTTCACCTGGCAACGTCCATGACTTCTTGATGTCAATGGCTCGACAGTTGTCGTTTTAGGGCGACAGGATTTGAATGTTTTTTGGGTTTGCCGTTTGTCTTCCTATCACTGATTTATTCATTGAAAACTCCTCAATTCAGGAACCTCTTACAACGCATTGCAGGCAGTACTTCTACGACATCTCTTACAGGTGGCCAGAGATCAGCCACATGGTTCATTGCCAAGACGAAGCAGCCATCTTGAAAGTTTTCACTGGTCTGGTGAGTGTCATGTTTTGAGTGAGCACCAATTGATGAAAACGAACGTTTGAGGCATGTGTTGTGTGATGATTGGTCTGATGGTCTGGTACAAATGGAGGATTTGTCTAATCCCCGCCAAACAGAATGCTTTCCTCCAAAAGGCTGTCTGATTGCAGCAGTGACGTCTTACAAGCATCGTGTCTATGGCACGAAGTGCATGGGTGGGTATCGTGGAGCTTCATCAATGATGAACAGCATCGGTTACGCAGGAGTCAGCCTAATGTGAAGTAGGAGAAACGTTGCAGGAACTGGTTCCACTCTACCAGAACTGGAAGCTTGAAACAAACTGTGTACTGTTCTCCACCCCTCCACATCCCCCTCTCGGGGCATCCTGGGGAATCGACATAAAAGCATCGAGCTTGGGGGTCTTTCTTCTGACAATACTGTGCATGGCTTCAAATACGGAATCAACAACTGTCGTCGTCCGTTATTCAGTTGATCAAAGTCAGCAGCTCTTTTTGAGGTGCTTCTGCAGTGACTAAGTCTTGTTCTTGGTGACGGAAGACCAAGTGTTGCACAGCTTGTTAAATTTTCACATCTTGTAAAATATGACTTCAAGTCCTCAGCTCTTCTTATTCCCCCCTCACAAACCCAAGTCCTCAACCCCCCTCCCAACCTCAAGGCATCAACACTTCCCCACTCCAAGCCTTAAAACTCCCTCCCCACACGTCACAGGCGCCTGTCCAACTCACAATCCCGCAAGATATGCAGAAAAGATACATGACAATAAATGACCCAAAACAATTATCTGTTTCATCGCACGCACAAACACACCACGCACGCACGCACGCACACACTTGTTCAAAACAAACTTTAGTGATGACACGGTTTAAGCCCTGCTAAAGAAAATGCCAATCCCTCCCCACTTCAAGCCTCTCCAGCTTCATTGAGAAAATGACACCAAGGAGAACAATCTCACCAACAAATCTTTTGCTTCTTGCAGACAATGCCCTTCTCTATCCTGCGCAACGCAAGACAGGTGTGATACGTGTTGTCACACCTTAGACCACCTTCATGCACAAATGAATTTTGCACTCCTGGCACACTGACAGTCATCCAAGCCTCAGGATTTGACCTTCACATGACGGAAGTGTGTCTCAGGTAGCCCTTGAGCGCTCATGGGTTTTCCAAGTGTACAGTTGGAATTCATTTTCGGAGAACTTTAAACACAATGGCCCTCTCCATCGTAAACTGATCATCCTCCACCAGGTGACCCATACATCATCCATGGTGTCAGTGTTGCGGAGGGATACAACACGTGTACAGTGGAGTGAAAAGGGTCTCTGGGACTTCCCGGAAGTAGTTTACCACGCGGTTTTCAATATTTTTCTTACAATAGCATTTTGCGAAAAACTAAAAAGTAAATAAATACTTCGGGACAATTTTTTAATAACACGGATCTCATCTCTGCTCGAAAGATACCACATAGTTATTTGGGCGGTGCATACGTTACAGCACGCGTCTCGATCGCTGAGGCCGATCTTCACAAGGTCTGTGACTTAGTCGGCTCAAAATCCTTTTAACTGTCACTTTGGTAGTTTTTACAATGAAAGGGAAATTGTATTGGGGGTGCATCGCAATTGTGAAAATGACAGCTCCGTGGCATCTTGGCCTTTCAGACAGTGAGCAGCCAAAATGGCGGCTTAAATCTTTCATGAAAGAAATTGGGGTGGAGTCAAGGCGGCTGTCCAACCAATCGGTGGGAAGAGATTGTTACAGACACACACACACACACACACACACACACACACACACCACACACACCTCGCCTTCCTAGAAGGCGAAAAATACAGACGTCACAAGGTGGCGAGGCGCCCCCAGGTTTTAGAGGAGGGAGGTAAGGTTGAAAGTTCATTTTGAGATTGGACAGATGCTGTTTTCTGCTCTCCTGATGGTAGACACACACTGTTGCGGGCTTTTTGGAATGATCTGAGATTGCTCATGATTGCCTTCAAGGAGAGAATGCAAGTTGTTTAAAGCAACTGCCTCAGCGCAGGATTCAGAGCACCAAGAGCGGAGGCATGAGAAAGACAACCGAAGACGAGATGGGATTAATCGTGTGCATAAGAGAGAGCAAGTTTCTGTGTAGAATTCCCAGGCTGAATTAATGTCAGGGGCAATTCTTTTCTTGCGTATGGCTGCTTGGCTGCGGTACTCATCATTTCTTGGAAAATGCGGCTGTGCCGCTGATGCTCTGCCCCTCTACAGTACAACTGGAACTCATTTCGCTGATCGGAAGGATGACAGGCTGAGTCACCAACTGGTTAATTTCAGCAGCCGACGGGGCTCAAACTCAGGACCCTAAGATCCCAAGCAACCACCCTAACCATTAAGCCAACACCAGGCTTATATCAGGGCAGTTGATAAAGAGGAGACCAGTCCTGACATGTGATGTCTGCTTGTAGTCCCTGCCAGTTTTCCTGAGCGAACTGCCAGACTCGCCAGTGCTGAGGTGTTCTCTGAGAACCAAAAGAGATGTTGACCTTCACAAGCACATGATCAGATTAACGAATGGGACAGCAGAAGAGCGAGATACATGTGGGGGAGTTTGTCTCACCAATCCAGGAGAAGATTTTCCATCGGGAAAAAATCCAGGTGGGAAAATTCACAGATTGAGTCAGACCATGGAATCACAGAAGTCTTTGCAGAAGTGCCATGGCTGGTGAGAAAGTTACCAACACCCAGCCAATTAGCATGGTGACAATTGAAATCACCACATATGAGGAAGAGAGAGTTGGGATGAATGGTTGAAAATTGGTCCATGTCATTTGTGTGTAAGAAAGAAGAGAGAGAGGGAGGGAGAAGAGAGAGAGAAGAGAGAGAGAGATAGATGGAGTATCACCATTTGGAGGACAGTGCAACATACAGACAAATATGAGGTGGGAGCAGGGAAAGTCACAACAGAAGTACTCCGAGGGTTTAGAAGGTGTAAGAGCAGTCCACTGAGAGTGAGAAATGGAGTTTTTGATGTAAGCGCAATCCGACGGTTCAGGTTGATCAAACCAGAGAAGACAATAAGCCAAGGAGAGACACTAAGGAGTCAGGACATCATGTGGAGGAAAGATTCTGGTCAACAGATGATCTCCAATTTATTGGCAGTGGCCTGGATTGAAGAGAACTGTCAGTTTTGGAACGGAGGCCTGGATGTTTGAGGTCCACAAGTTATGAACAGGGAGAGAGCTGCTGATAGACATATGGATATGGGAAGGATAAAGAGACGGTGCAGGTTGTTGGGTAGCCGGAGGGGGGGGGGAGTTGGGAGGGGCAGTGGCGAAGCTGGGAGGGGGCAGGACGAAGGGGGAGCAGAAGGGGGATTGGTACTGACATGGAGGGGTTTGATACCATGAATAAATGTGAAGGGGACATGTTTGTCGTGTGCAACACAACCTCTGCGAAATTGACGCCTCGGATTTCCAGACTGGATAACTGCAACAGACTTCCTGGTTGCGGTGTGTGGGTGAAAATGTTTTGGTTGAAGGCATGGAGGAAATTGGCAAAAGTGAATTTTGAGATATCCTGCTCACAGACAGTCACGGGTAAAACACAACCTCTGTCTACTTCAGTGGCAGAGAAACAAGGTACAAAATTATAAAGCGCCTTACGTTTTAAAATACACTTTGAGAGGAAAACCATTTTATGGAAAATCAAGGTGATGTTTCGTTATTTTTGAAAAAGAAGGAAAGGAGGATGAATTCAGGTTCTTTCTTGGTGCTGTTTGTTAAATCCAGTTTAAATTCTAATATAGTGGTGTATAATTGTGAACATTCCCAACGATTTATTAGTAGCATTCCTTAGCACATCCACTGTTGTAAACCAACAGAGAGTGTGCTCAATCCCAAAACTGCCATTGTTTCACTTTTCGAAGTGAAGGTTTATACGCCAACACATTAGCCTATTTTAGTAATGGACAGTTGCAGATAGATTAATTTGTGGCATCTGGAAAACCTTGATCCTATGAGATGCTTCCATTGAAACGTGATTTGAAAAAACATTGTCAGAATCTGATCTTTGCAGCCTTTGCAAAGTGATACAAATTATTGGGAAACCTCCATTCACGAAACAAGATATAACAGGTTACAGAAATACTTTCAGAAAGAAAAGGGCATGAAGTTCATAATGTGGTTGTCATCACTCCATTCGCACGTGTAGTTGCCTGTTTGGTGTTCTCATATCTGAGTATGCAAGCCGAGCTCATAATTCTTGAGATTGCAAGTTCAAGTCTGTCTAATGTGTTGATTTGTTCACTTTCCTCATGCGCCTTGTAATTAATCATCGATGGAACAGTGCACTGACAGACTTCTCGTGTGTTGTTCGACAATATCTCACAACCACACACACACACACACACACACACACACACACACAACCACACACACACACACACAACACACACACCGGCAGTCTCTTGGCAAAGGTTAAAATCTTGGATGGGTCCCACTCTGACATAAGACAATTGACCGAATGCGGCAGGGATTTGTAATTTGTTTGGGTCATGACAATGACTTGACGACTTCTCCACAAAGGTCAATATGCATCTTTAACATCACCAACAACCATTTCACGAAGATGGAGGCCTCCTGCATAATGTCTTCCCGATGGAGGACGCACACAATGATGCCTCGCTGCCTGTTGAAACACCAGCATGACAGTTTACAGCTCGGTAGAGATTTCGAACCCGAGCTGGCAACTCAGAAGCGAGTGGTGCATACCTCAACGCTATCCAGCCAGACCGAGTCCCCCTAACCTGCCTTCCATTCCACACAACTCACCTACTATTTCTCCACCCTCTCTCATGAGCCAATGACTGCATACGGTCGACAATTTCAAAATCCTCATCACCCCATTGGACGAGGCCACACGCTTTTCAACTTTGGAGGGAATTTTTACTGCTATGATTTTTCATTATGGTCTAATTAAATGCAAGCCTCCTGTTATGGTGACAAAATATACAATGAGCTTCTTCAGGATGGCATTTGTACAAATTAGTTTGATAATTCTCACAAAACCTAAAAGTAAGTTCGTGACAAATCAAGTTATTGTTGTCATTTGGGCAGAAGTTGAAAAATATCTGAAACAACCTTTTGACAGCAAACCACATGGGGATTTTTGTGTGACAACTGGATGGTTCACGGCTGCGTTGCGATGAGAAAGTAAAAAAGGACCGTTTTATTTTGTGGAGGAACTGGTTATCTTTACAATACGGGAATCAAAACCGTGAACTTCCGTTCTGCTATGGGAAGCACAGCTTTTAATAAATTCGTAGTCACGGTTTTTCTATTTTTTTGAACACCTTCAAACTCACTGACGAGTGATTTAGCAAAACCGCTGTGAGAAAACACAACGCTTTTACTGCTCCCAGGGTTCACAGGAGGTCCTGAAGCACCAGGCGACTCCATGACCAGAGATCCAGCTGTGGACTGGGGTCCGGGGAAAGTCCCTCGAGCTTGGTCCGAAAACTCAAGCTTTGTCGATTGTATTGACCTTGACCTTAAGTTCGCCTTATGGTCATACTCCAAGATCCAGTCGAGTACCATTAACCACTGTGAGTCATGAACACCAAAGCCAAATTCCTTCAATAAAACTCAACATTCTTAATTAGCCAGCAAAAAATGCAAAATACTTAATACTCAGAAATAGGTAAATGCAAATAAATAATTTTTTGGGGTTTTTACTGAAGGCAACAGAAACAATCATGCCAAGGGCGAAACCTTGCAATAAATGATAGGAACCACCATTTCACGTCAGATATTGAAGAGGATCCAACATCTGCAGTTGCAAAATGATGGTAACCCTGGTGTTGCTTAGTGGTTACGTGGCTGGCTTGGGATCTATAGGGTCCTGAGTTTGAGCCCTGTCGGCTCTGGAATTAATACCAGGTGGGGTTGACTCAGCCCTGTCATCCTTCTGAAGTCGGTGAATGAGTACCACTGCACTGGTATAGAGGCACAGCATCAGTGGCATAGTTGTGCCCCAACAAAATGATAGCTTCCTAGCAGCCAGCTGCCAAATGCAAGAAGATAGAAGAACAACACGTTGTTATTTATTTATTTATTTATTTATTTTTGTAAGCCAAAGGATCCATCGATAAAAGTCTTTCCGACGTCCACTTTGAAGTTTATAGTAGACTTACCTCAAGCCGCTGGCTGGTAATGAAAGGTCCTTTCCGCAGCTCGCTCCCCACTCTCATTGCATTGCCGGTTTGCCGCCCGCAGACGACTTGCATGACAACCATGGCGATAGAACCGCCGGATTGCTCGGACGTCTCTGGTTGTCTGAAGTTACTTGCTCCTCCAAAATAACTTCAGAAGTAACGACGTCAGAGGAAAGTGCTCACAAGCTGCACAACAGAACGCCCCCCTCAGCCACTCCCCCCCCCCCCACCCTAACTCTGGCAACTGAAGTTTCCGAATTCCAACTTAAGAAGAATTAGAAAGGGAAACTTTAAAGAGAACATTTCTGTTCTATTATGTTTATATCTTCTTCTTTTTTTTATAAACTGTTGTTGTTCCCTTTCTGTCCACAGCTGCTGACGTTTAGACATCATCCTAAGTCAGGCAGATGGTCCTGTTTGCCAGATACAACACAGTGCCGATACGATCAGCCGAACAATTTCCTGCTCTCTCTCTCTCTGCCCAATACTCTCATTCTTGTTCACCAAATCACATCAGGGCTCAGAACAAAGCTGTGTAGTTTGGATGAAATAGGAGTAACAACGTTAGATAAAAAAAACATCAGTTTAACCTTGAGCAGGCGGAAGTTATGCTTTTTTTGTCATTTTGTTTTTCGCTTACAAAGCACAGTCGAAAATTATTTAACTAAAACACAAGTACTGGAAAGCAGACTGCGCAACATACTGGAAAAATATGGTTTAATTCATTTGACTTCACAGTCTGTTCTATTTTCAGATAAAACCAGGTCATGCAAAAACCAGCGTTTAGGTTCAGTTGGGGATGGAGACGTACGCATGATTAAACGAAGGAAGAGACCATTTGTGAGATACAACTGAAGCTGACATTTGACCCTGTTACTTAGTCAAGCTGCACGGTTTTGCTTGTTCATGGTGGGCATTCAAAAATTCTTGGAATGAAATTTAATAGTTCAGAAATGTCAACAGATTGTTAGTTTCTCAAGTATATACATATATATATATATATATATATATAATATATATCGTAATTAAATATTTATTCTTATCAATTATAAATGGACTTGCAGGAAAGCCTAAAGGTTATGCATACTTGCTTTTGAGTCGCCTAGCCTGGGTTCGAATCTCGACCATGCTATAAACTCGCATCCTGATGTTTTGCATGGAGGACTCGGCATCAATGTGTGCACTGTCCATTGGAAGGACTCCATCAACTGGGAAAGAAGGCATGGAGGTTGGCAAAAGTTTCATATTGGCCAAGTAGATTTGCATGATGAAGGAAACCTCCTTTTGGAGAGACAGGATGTGTGTGTGTGTGTGTGTGTGTGTGTGTGTGTGGGGGGGGGGATTTTTTCAGCATTGAGAGATATTATTGCAAGAAATGGACCAGTTTCTGATTCTCTCAAGATCTACAGGATTGAAGATGCTGCTTGCCCACCAATCTGAAGGATGAGAAATGATATGGTAGAGGGTGGAATCATAAGCAAATAGATGGGCAGGATTTTCCAGGTAATTAGGAAGACAATTGAATAAGATGAGGAATAGACTGGGCCCAGGTCACTGCCTTGGGGCACTCCAGCCTTGAAAGGGAGGGAGATGAGAGGATTCCATTGAGGACTACGTGCTGATATGGGATTGGGGAAAGTCATTATCCATGAGACGAGGTGGACTTGGATGCCATAAACAGAGTGTGGAAATCAAGGCAGGTGCGACTGGAACAAATCCCTCCAGCAGTATGTCCAGAGAGACGCTCAATCTCATGTCTGAGGTGGAATGACCGGGTCTGAAAACAAACTGATGATCTAGAATCAGTCTGTTGGAGAAATGGAAGGATTTGATGTCAACTGCAAGGATAGATTCCATGACCTCGATGATGATTCGAAGTAGGCTGATAGGTCCACAGTTAAGGGATCAGTTTTGCACCTTTTTTATGGAATGCAATGATGTTGCTGATTTCTAAGAAGATGGAGGATGACTCGGGAAATGAGAGGGGAAGCTAATAGACCTGTTGTTAAGAGGATCCGTTTTTAACTCGTGCAATGTGAAGCAAAAAGTGGGGTTTAGCAATTGGTCCATGTTCGTCCATCTGTCTGTCTTTCAGTTTATGATCATCAGTTTATAATCGAGAAATAACTTATTGAAATTAATGTTATATTTGAACATGAATGGGAAGACGTCTTCAATTTTACAGGAAGTACTTTTTTCAATACTTTGGCTCTGAATTCATTCCGATTGCTCATGCAAGAGAGGAGTAAGATACCATCCTTACTCTGCCTACCTGGCAGTAAAAACAAAATCAAAAATCATACCAAACAGGAACTTACTGTTTTTAAGGATGTCATGAAGGACACATACAAAAGACACGAAGAACTAACATAGCGTGTTCGATAATAGTGACGTATTGTAGTGTCGAACAGCTCAACGGGGGAAGGAGGGGGGGAGGATAGGCACCTTCACGTGGTCCCCCCTTGAAGTAGCAAACTACACGGCTATGCGAAACCAAGCCTGTCGTATCCGAGCCTCCACCGGGCTTTCAAGCAGCAGATGGTGAGGGAACCGCCCTTTTTAGGTGTGGCGGCGCCCATGCCGCGACAAGTACCGTACGACCACCAATACTGCAGCTGAAGTGCGGAGGGCTTACGACAAGCAGAGTCATGTCATCGAGCAGCTTGCCCATAAGAACCGGCCCTCGTCATCCTCCCCAAGACACCCACTGCACCTCTGCAGATAAGCTAGTCTTTCTACACTATGCACTAGCTGGGTCTAACTAAAGCAGGAAGCACGGCCTTGCCACGTTTGTCCAACGAGAGCCTGAGCTGGACTCTCGTCGGTCAATCTCTGGCTGATGCCGAGATTGAGTGGGTGTGCGGGACGTGCAAACTATACATATCAACATCTACAAGCCCCCACCCTCGCGGATATCCCCATCGTCGTTACCCACGTTCCCCTTCCCTAGTCTCCTACGCTGGCGATTTTAACTGTCAGCACGTTAACTGGATATAACACCACTAGTAACGACGGAGAGTGTCTGGCTGCCTGGGCAGCAAACAACAACCTTGCCCTCCTTTACAATCGAAGGGCGCAGCCAGTTTTCCTCTCCGGACGCTGGGGACGGACGAACCCAGATCTGGCCTTCGCGAGTGCCGACCCTGACAGCCCACTACCTGACAGACGTGTGCTTGAGAAGTTCCCATGGTCCCAACATCGACCCTCGCTTATCACTCTTCTAAGCTCGTGGCACTCGTCCCGAGCGCACCGGTGAAGCAATGAACTTCAGAAAGGCGACTGGAATCTCTTACAGCCTCCTTACCAACAAATCCATCACGGTCTACCACCACCCGATACCATCAATATGGACAAGGCTTACCAGACTTCTGCAACCCATAAACATCCGCGGCGAAGAAAAGCAATCCCACGCGGCCGCCGAAACAACTATACGCCGTGCTGGGATTCCGCTTCCAATGTACACCAATCTACTCGTGCGGCTCGACAAAGGAAGCTTGAGCGGTGGACCGAAGCCTCAACACCATCGACTTCTCGCACTCTAGCCGCAAAGCATGGAGTATCATTAACAACCTCACTGGCCGGTCAGCACGCTCCCTCTCCAGTGCCCATTCTGCTAATGCCACTGTGACCCAGCTGGTGAAGAACGGGTGTACGAAGCGAGGGACGCAGTCATCTCGACTTGTGGCCAAAGAGGTGTCTGACCTCTGGAGGGCGGAAACACAGACGGCGAAATATCTCGATGACTTCACCCAGATGAGCTCGCCACCGCCCTCCAACTACTGAAGCTACACAAGTCTCCGGGCTAGGCCCGATCACATCTGCCCAAACTATATACTCCATGCTGGCTCTGCATTGAAGTCCTGTTACGCAAATTCTCTCTTCCTGCTTGCGCCACCTCAAAATCCCCAAAATCTGGAGAAGAGCCCTAGTAGTAGGATCCCCAGCCTCATAAGCCACAGGGGACCCAAGAGTTATTGCCGATATCTCTCCTTGTGTCCCTTCAAAATCCTCGAGCGTCTTATCTACGCCCGCGTTGAAACCAATTATAGACGCCCCCTTCCTCGGGAGCAAGCTGGTTTTCGGCGGGGAAATCTACCGTAGATCAGGTCACTCTTATGACCCAAGACATCGAGGACTGCTTTGAGCTAAAAGAAGCCCGGTGCTTGTTCCTCGATCTCACAGCCGCCTACGATACCGTATGGCACTGCGGCCTCACCTGCAAGCTGCTCCACCTGCCCCCAGACAGGTACATGGTCCGTATGATCATGGAGCTTGTCTACAACCGAAGCTTCACCCTCACCACCGGTAGCGGAGAGCGAAGCAGGTTACGACGCCTTAAGAACGGCGTCCACAGGGCTCAGTCTGGCCCCTCTCTCTCCAATATCTACACCCACGACCTGCCGAACATGGTCTCCGTAAAGTACGCATATGCGGATGACTGGCGATCGTACACCCGGCAAGGAAGTGGGAAACACTAGAGGGGACTTTGAGCCAGACATGTCTACTTTATCGGCATACCTCCAGAAATGGAGATTGAAGCTCAGTGAAAACAGTTCGGCAGCTTCCATTTGAACAACGGAAGCAAAACATGAGCTAATCACGTCAACATCGATGAAAACCCTGTCCTTCTGCTCTGAGCCAAAATATCTGGGGTAACATGGACAGTCGCTCACATATTCTCCGACACCTGAGTCACTACACAAGAAACTAACATCCCGCACCGCAGCTGCTAAGAGGACTGGTGGTTCCGGCTGGGGTGCGGGCGCTGTCACATTACGTACAGCAGCCTTAGCCTGGTCTACTCACCGCCAAGTACTGTGCGCCCGTCTGGTGCCGCAGTGCTCATTCCACCAGATCGACAACTGCCATTAACGGCGCCTTGCGTACTGTGACGGATGCCTGCGTCTCACACCAACGGACAACCTTTCATCCTCGCAGGCATCCAACCCGCTGAGCTTCGCCGCAAAGAAAACCACTCTATCTCTCACTCGCCAGGCACTGAGCCAAATCATTTGCTCCATCTCAAGCTCTCTACTTCATCAAATGAGCAGCCCCGGCGACTGAATTTGAGACACATTTGTTGCCTGCCGCACATCGTTGCTGACTAAAACG
>CM068952.1:24632018-24647309 GCA_035128595.1 Eptatretus atami | reverse complement strand
ATCTGTGACAGCGCCGCACCCCAGCCGGAAACCACCAGTCCTCTTAGCAGCTGCGGTGCGGGATGTTAGTTTCTTGTGTAGTGACTCAGGTGTCGGAGATATGTGAGCGACTGTCAATGTTACCCCAGATATTTTGGCTCAGAGCAGAAGGACAGGGTTTTCCATCGATGTTGACGTTTAGCTCATGTTTTGCTTCCGTTGTTCAAATGGAAGCTGCCGACACTGTTTTCACTGAGCTTCAATCTCCATTTCTGGAGGTATCCGATAAAGTAGACATGTCTGGCTCAAAGTCCCTCTAGTGTTTCCCACTTCCTTGCCGGTGTACGATCGCCAGGTCATCCGCATATGCGTACTTTACGGAGACCATGTTCGGCAGGTCGTGGGTGTAGATATTGAAGAGGAGAGGGGCCAGACTGAGCCCTGTGGGACGCCGTTCTTAAGGCGTCGTAACCTGCTTCGCTCTCCGCTACCGGTGGTGAGGGTGAAGCTTCGGTTGTAGACAAGCTCCATGATCATACGGACCATGTACCTGTCTGGGGGCGGTGGAGCAGCTTGCAGGTGAGGCGCAGTGCCATACGGTATCGTAGGCGGCTGTGAGATCGAGGAACACACACCGGGCTTCTTTTAGCTCAAAGCAGTCCTCGATGTCTTGGTCATAAGAGTGACCTGATCTACGGTAGATTTCCCCGCCGAAAACCAGCTTGCTCCCGAGGAAGGGGCGGTCTATAATTGGTTCAACGCGGGCGTAGATAAGACGCTCGAGGATTTTGAAGGACAACAAGGAGAGATATCGGGCAATAACTCTTGGGTCCCCTGTGGCTTATGAGGCTGGGATCCTACTACTAGGGCTCTTCTCCAGATTTTGGGGATTTTGAGGTGGCGCAAGCAGGAAAGAGGAATTTGCGTAACAGGACTTCAATGCAGAGCCAGCATGGAGTATAAGTTCTGGGCAGATGTGATCGGGCCTAGCCCGGAGACTTGTTGTAGCTTCAGTAGTTGGAGGGCGGTGGCGAGCTCATCTGGGTGAAGTCATCGAGATACTTTCGCCGTCTTGTGTTTCCGCCCTCCAGAGGTCAGACACCTCTTGGCCACAAGTCGAGATGACTGCGGTCCCTCGCTTCGTACACCCGTTCTTCACCAGCTGGGTCACAGTGGCATTAGCAGAAATGGGGCACTGGAGGGGAGCGTGCTGACCGGCCAGTGAGTTGTTAATGATACTCCATGCTTTGCGGCTAGAGTGCGAGAAGTCGATGGTGTTGACGGCTTCGGTCCACCGCTCAAGCTTCCTTTGGTCGAGCCGCACGAGTAGATTGGTGTTACATTGGAAGCGGAATCCCAGCAGGCGCTATAGTTGTTTCGGCGGCCGCGTGGGATTGCTTTCTTCGCCGCGGATGTTTATGGCGTTGCAGAAGTCTGGTAAGCCTTGTCCATATTGATGGTATCGGGTGGTGGTAGACCCGTGATGGATTTGTTGGTAAGGAGGCTGTAGAGATTCCAGTCGGCCTTTCTGAAGTTCATTGCTTCACCGGTGCGCTCGCGGACGAGTGCCACGAGCTTAGAGAGCTGATAAGCGAGGGTCGATGTTGGGACCATGGGAACTTCTCAAGCACACGTCTGTCAGGTAGTGGGCTGTCAGGGTCGGCACTCGCGAAGGCCAGATCTGGGTTCGTCCCCGTCCCCAGCGTCCGGAGAGGAAACTGGCTGCGCCCTTCGGATTGTAAAGGAGGGCAAGGTTGTTGTTTGCTGCCCAGGCAGCCAGACACTCTCCGTCGTTACTAGTGGTGTTATATCCAGTTAACGTGCTGACAGTTAAAATCGCCAGCGTAGGAGACTAGGGAAGGGGAACGTGGGTAACGACGATGGGGATATCCGCGAGGGTGGGGGCTTGTAGATGTTGATGATGTTATAGTTTGCACGTCCACGCACACCCACTCAATCTCGGCATCAGCCAGAGATTGACCGACGAGAGTCCAGCTCAGGCTCTCGTGGACAAACGTGGCAAGGCCGTGCTTCCTGCTTTTAGTAGACCCAGCTAGTGCATAGTGTAGAAAGACTAGCTTATCTGCAGGGTGCAGTGGGTGCTTGGGGAGGATGACGAGGGCCGGTTCTTATGGGCAAGCTGCTCGATGACATTGATCTTGCTTGTCGTAAGCCCTCGACATTCAGCTGCAGTATTGTGGGTCGACGGTACTTGTCGCGGCATGGGCGCCGCCACACCTAAAAAGGGCGGTTCCCTCACCACTTGCTGCTGAAAAGCCGCGGTGAGGCTCGGATACGACAGGCTTGGTTTCGCATACCGTAGTATTTGCTACTTACAGGGGGGACCACGTGAAGGTGCCTATCCTCCCCCCCTCCTTCCCCGTTGAGCTGTTCACACTAAATACGTCACCTTATCGAACACGCTATGTTAGTTCTTCGTGTCTTTTGTATGTGTCCTTCATGAATCCTTAAAAACAGTAAGTTTCCGTTTGGTATGATTTTTGATTTTGTTTTACTGCCAGGTAGGCAGAGTAAGGATGGTATATCTACTCTCTCTGTGCATGAGCAATCGGAATGAATTCAGAGCCAAAGTATTGAAAAAAGTACTTCCTGTAAAATTGAAGACGTCTTCCAATTCTGTTCAAATATAACATTAATTTCAATAAGTTATTTCTCGATTATAAACTGATGATCATAAACTGAAAGACAGACAGATGGCGAACATGGACAATTGCTAAACCCCACTTTTTGCTTCACATTGCACGAGTAAAAACGGATCCTCTTAACAACAGGTCTATTAGCTTCCCTCTCAATTTCCCGAGGTCATCCTCCATCTTCTTAGAAATCAGCCAACATCATTGCATTCCATAAAAAAGGTGCAAAAACTGATCCCTTAACTGTGGACCTATCAGCCTACTTCGAATCATCATCGAGGTCATGGAATCTATCCTTGCAGTTGACATCAAATCCTTCCATTTCTCCAACAGACTGATCTCAGATCATCAGTTTGTTTTCAGACCCGGTCATTCCACCTCAGACATGAGATTAGACCGTCTCTCTGGACATATCTTGGAGGATTTGTTCCAGTCGGGCACCTGCCTTGATTTCCACACTCTGTTTATGGCATCCAAGTCCACCTCGTCTCATGGATTAATGACTTCCCCAATCCCTAATCAGCACGTAGTCCTCATGGAATCCTCTCATCTCCTCTCCCTTTCAAGGCTGGAGTGCCCAAGCAGTGACCTGGGCCCAGTCTTATTCCTCATCTTATTCAATTGTCTTCCTAATTACCTGGAAAATCCTGCCCATCTATTTGCTTATGATTCCACCCTCTACCATATCATTTCATCCTTCAGATTGGTGGGCAGCAGCATCTTCAATCCTGTAGATCTTGAGAGAATCAGAAACTGGTCATTACTTGCAATATATCTCTCAATGCTGAAAAATCCCCCCCCCCACACACACACACACACACACACACACACACACACACATCCTGTCTCTCCAAAAGGACGTTTCCTTCATCATGCAAATCTTACTTGGCCAATATGAACTTTTGCCAACCTCCAATGCCTTCTTTCCCAGTTTGATGGAGTGCCTTCCAAGGACAGTGCACACATTGATGCCGAGTCCTCCATGCAAAACATCAGGATGCGAGTTTATAGCATGGTCGAGATTCGAACCCAGGCTAGGCAGCTCAAAAGCAAGTATGCATACCTTTAGGCTTTCCTGCAAGTCCATTTATAATTGATAAGAATAAATATTTAATTACGATATATATATATATATATATATATATATATATTATATATATATATGTATATACTGGAAACTAACAATCTGTTGACATTTCTTACTATTAAATTTCATTCCAAGAAATTTTTGAATGCCCACCATGAACAAGCAAACCGTGCAGCTTGACTAAGTAACAGGGGTCAAATGTCAGCTTCAGTTGTATCTCACAAATGGTCTCTTCCTTCGTTTAATCATGCCGTACGTCTCCATCCCCAACTGAAACCTAAACGCTGGTTTTGCATGACCTGGTTTTATCTGAAAAATAGAACAGACTGTGAAGGTCAAATGAATTAAACCATAATTTTTTCCAGTATGTTGCAGTCTGCTTTCCAGTACCTTGTGTTTTAGTTAAATAATTTTCGACTGTGCTTTGTAAGCGAAAAACAAAATGACAAAAAAAGCATAACTTGCGCTGCTCAAGGTTTAAACTGATGTTTTTTTTTATCTAACGGTTTTACTCCTATTTCATCCAAACTACACAGGCTTGTTCTGAGCCCTGATGTGATTTGGTGAAACAAGAATGAGAGTATTTGGGCAGCAGAGAGAGAGAGAGCAGGAAATTGGTTCGGCTGATCGTATCGGCACTGTGTTGTATCTGGCAAACAGGACCATCTGCCTCGACTTAGATGATGTCTAAACGTCAGCAGCTGTGGACAGAAAGGGAACAACAACAGTTTAAAAAAAAAAAAAAGAAGAAGATATAAACCATAATAGAACAGAAATGTTCTCTTTAAAGGTTCCCCTTTTCTAATTCTCTTAATGTTGGAATTCGGAAACTCAGTGCCAGAGTTAGGGTGGGGGGGGGGGGAGTGGCTGAGGTGGGCGTTCTGTTGTGCAGCTTGTGAGCACTTTCCTCTGACGTCGTTACTTCTGAAGTTATTTTGGAGAGCAACGTAACTTCAGACAACCAGAGACGTCCGAGCATCCGGCGGTTCGTATCGCCATGGTTGTCATGCAGTCGTCTGCGCTGGCGAAACCGGCAATTGCAATGAGAGTGGGGAGCCGAGCTGCGGAAGGACCTTTCATTACCAGCCAGCGGCTTGAGGTAAGTCTACTATAAACTTCAAAGTGGCACCGTCGGAAGACTTTTAATCGATGGACCTTTGGGCTTACAAAAAATAAATAAATAAATAAATAAATAACAACTGTGTTGTTCTTCTATCTTCTTGCATTTGCAGCTGGCTGCTAGGAAGCTATCATTTTGTTGGGGCACAACTATGCCACTGATGCTGTGCCTCTATACCAGTGCAGTGGTACTCATTTCACCGACTTCAGAGGATGACAGGCTGAGTCAACCCCACCTGGTATTAATTCCAGAGCCGACAGGGCTCAACTCAGGACCCTAAGATCCAAGCCAGCCACCGTAACCACTAAGCAACAACCAGGGTTACCATCATTTTGCAACTGCAGATGTTGGATCCTCTTCAATATCTGACGTGAAATGGTGGTTCCTATCATTTATTGCAAGGTTTCGCCCTTGGCATGATTGTTTCTGTTTGCCTTCAGTAAAAACCCCAAAAAATTATTTATTTTGCATTTACCTATTTCTTGAGGTATTAAGTATTTTGCATTTTTTGCTGGCTAATTAAAGAATGTTGAGTTTTATTGAAGGAATTTGGCTTTTCTGTTCATGACTCACAGTGGTTAATGGTGACTCGACTGGATCTTGGAGTATGACCATAAGGCGAACTTAAGGTCAAGGTCAATACAATCGACAAAGCTTGAGGTTTTCGGACCAAGCTCGAGGACCTTTCCCCGGACCCCAGTCACAGCTGGGATCCTGGTCATGGAGCTCGCCTGGTGCTCAGGACCTCCTTGTGAACCCTGGGAGCAGTAAAAGCGTGTGTGTTTTCTCACAGCGGTTTCTGCTAAATCACTCGTCAGTGAGTTTGAAGGTGTTCAAAAAAATAGAAAAACCGTGACTACGAATTTATTAAAGCTGTGCTTCCCATAGCAGAACGGAAGTTCACGTTTTGATTCCCGTATTGTAAAGATAACCAGTTCCTCCACAAAATAAAACGGTCCTCTTTTACTTTCTCATCGCAACGCAGCCGTGAACATCCAGTTTGTCACACAAAAAATCCCATGTGGGTTTGCTGTCAAAAGGTGTTTCAGATATTTTTCAACATTCTGCCCAAATGACAACAATAACTTGATTTGTCACGAAACTTACTTTTAGGTTTTGTGAGAATTATCAAACTAATTTGTACAAATGCATCCTGAAGAAGCTCATTGTATATTTTGTCCATCATGACAGGAGCTTGCATTTATTAGACCATAATAAAAATCATAGCAGTAAAAATTCCCTCCAAAGTTGAAAGCAGTGTGGCCCTCGTCCAATGGGGTGATGAGGATTTTGAAATTGTCGACCGTATGCAGTCATTGGCTCATGAGAGAGGGGGAGAAATAGTAGGTGGAGTTGTGTGGAATGGAAGGCAGGGTTAGGGGGACTCGGTCTGGCTGGATAGCGTTGAGGTATGCACCACTCGCTTCTGAGTTGTCCAGCTCGGGTTCGAAATCTCTACCGAGCTGTAAACTGTCATGCTGGTGTTTCACAGGCAGGCGAGGCATCATTGTGTGCGTCCTCCATCGGGAAGACATTATGCAGGAGGCTCCATCTTCGTGAAATGGTTGTTGGTGTTGTGTAAAGATGCCATATTGACCTTTGTGGAGAGTCGTCAAGTCATTGTCATGACCCAAACAAATTACAAATCCCTGCCGCATTCGGTCAATTGTCTTATGTCAGAGTGGTGACCCATCCAAGATTTTAACCTTTGCCAAGAGACTGCGCGTGTGTGTGTGTGTGTGTGTGTGTGTGTGTGTGTGTGTGTGTGTGTGTGTGTGTGTTGTGTGTGGTGGTGTGAGATATTGTCGAACAAACACACGAGAAGTCGTCAGTGCACTGTTCCATCGATGATTAATTACAAGGGCATGAGGAAAGTGAACAAATCAACACATTAGACAGACTTGAACTTGCAATCTCAAGAATTATGAGCTCGGCTTGCATACTCAGATATGAGAACACCAAACAGGCAAGCTACACGTGCGAATGGAGTGATGACAACCACATTATGAACTTCATGCCCTTTTCTTTTCTGAAGTATTTCTGTAACCTTATATCTTGTTTCGTGATGGAGGTTTCCCATAATTTGTATCACTTCTCGCAAAGGCTGCAAGAATCAGGACTTCGTGACAATTGTTTTTCAAATCACGTTTCAATGGAAGCATCTTCATAGGATCAAGGTTTTTCCAGATGCCACAAATTAATCTATCTCATACTGTCCATTACTAAAATAGGCTAATGTGTTGGCGTATAAACCTTCACTTCGAAAAGTGAAACAATGGCAGTTTTGGGATTGAGCACCACTCTCTGTTGGTTTACAAACAGTGGATGTGCTTAAGGAATGCTACTAATAAATCGTTGGGAATGTTCACAATTATACATCCACTATATTTAGATTTAAACTGGATTTAAACAAACAGCACCAAGAAAGAACCTGAATTCATCCTCCTTTCCTTCTTTTTCAAAAATAACGACACACTCACCTTGATTTTCCATAAAATGGTTTTCCTCTCAAAGTGTATTTTAAAACGTAAGGCGCTTTTATATTTTGTACCTTGTTTCTCTGCCACTGAAGTAGACAGAGGTTGTGTTTTTACCCGTGACTGTCTGTGAGAGCAGGATATCTCAAAAAGTTCACTTTTGCCAATTTCCTCCATGCCTTCAACCAAAAACATTTTCACCACCACCGCAACCAGGAAGTCTGTTGCAGGTTATCCAGTCTGGAAATCTGAGGCGTCAATTTCGCAGAGGTTGTGTGCACACGACAAACATGTCCCTTCACATTTATTCATGTATCAACCCCTCCATGTCAGTACCATCCCCCTTCTGCTCCCCCTTGTCCTGCCCCCTCCCAGCTTCGCCACTGCCCCTCCCAACTCCCCCCCCCACCTCGGCTACCCCACAACCTGCACCGTCTCTTTATCCTTCCCACATCCATATGTCCTATCAGCAGCTCATCTGCCCTGTTCTAACTTGTGGACCTCAAACATCCAGGCCTCCGTTCCAAACTGACAGTCTCTCAATCCAGGCACTGCCAATAAATTGGAGATCATCTGTTGAGCAGAATCTTTCCTCCACATGATGTCCTGACTCCTTAGTGTCTCTCCTTGGCTATTGTCTTCTCTGGTTTGATCAACCTGAACCGTCGGATTGCGCTTTACATCAAAAACTCCATTTCTCACTCTCAGTGGACTGCTCTTACACCTTCTAAACCCTCGGAGTACTTCTGGTTGTGACTTTCCCTGCTCCCACCTCATATTTGTCTGTATGTTGCACTGTCCTCCAAATGGTGATGACTCCATCTATCTCTCTCTCTCTTCTCTCTCTTCTCTCCTCTCTCTCTCTCTCTCTCTCTCTCTCTCTCTCCACACAAATGACATGGACCAATTTTAACCATTCATCCCAACTCTCTCTTCCTCATATGTGGTGATTTCAATTGTCACCATGCTAATTGGCTGGGTGTTGGTAACTTTCTCACCAGCCATGGCACTTCTGCAAAGGACTTCTGTGATTCCATGGGTCTGACTCAATCTGTGAATTTTCCCACCTGGATTTTTCCCGATGGAAATCTTCCTCCTGGATTTGGTGACGACAAACTTCCCACAATGTATCTCGCTCTTCTCTGTCCCATTCGTTAATCTGATCATGTGCTTGTGAAGGTCAACATCTCTTGTCTTTCTCAGAGAACACCTCAGCACTGGCGAGTCTGGCAGTTCGCTCAGGAAAACTGGCAGGGACTACAAGCAACATCACATGTCAGGACTGGTCTCCTCTTTATCAACTCGCCCTGATATAAGCCTGGTGTTGGCTTAATGGTTAGGGTGGTTGCTTGGGATCTTAGGGTCCTGAGTTTGAGCCCCGTCGGCTGCTGAATTAACGCCAGTTGGGTTGACTCAGCCTGTCATCCTTCCGATCAGCGAAATGAGTTCCAGTGTACTGGTAGAGGGGCAGAGCATCAGCGGCACAGCCGCATTTCCAAGAAATGATAGCTACCGGCAGCCAAGCAGCCATACGCAAGAAAAGAAGTGCCCCTGACATTAATTCAGCCTGGGAATTCTACACAGAAACTTGCTCTCTCTTATGCACAGATTAATCCCATCTCGTCTTCGGTTGTCTTTCTCATGCTCCCGCTCTTGGTGCTCTGAATCCTGCGCTGAGGCAGTTGCTTTAAACAACTTGCATTCTCTCCTTGAAGGCAAATCCAATGAAGGCAATCTCAGATCATTCCAAAAAGCCCGCAACAAGTGTGTGTCTACCATCAGGAGAGCAGAAAACAGCATCTGTCCAATCAAAATGAACTTTCAAACTTACCTCCCTCCTCTAAAACCTGGGGGCGCCTCGCCACCTTGTGACGTCTGTATTTTCGCCTCTAGGGAAGGCGAGGTGTGTGTGTGTGTGTGTGGTGTGTGTTGTGTGTGTGTTGTAACAATCCTTTCCCACCGATTGGTTGGACAGCCCGCCTGACTCCACCCCAATTTCTTTCATGAAAGAATCTTAAAGCCGCCATTTTGGTGCTCACTGCTCTGAAAGGCCAAGATGCCACGGAGCTGTCATTTTCACAATTGCGATGCACCCCAATACAATTTCCCTTTCATTGTAAAAACTACCAAAGTGACAGTTAAAAGGATTTTGAGCCGATAAGTCACAGACTTGTGAAGATGGCCTCAGCGATCGAGACAGCGTCTGGTAACGTATGCACCGCCCAAATAACTATGTGGTATTCTTTCGAGCAGAGATGAGATCCGTGTTATTAAAAAATTGTCCGAAGTATTTATTTACTTTTTAGATTTTTCGCAAAATGCTATTGTAAGAAAAATATTGAAGACCGCGTGCGTAAACTACTTCGCGAAGTCCAAGACGCCTTTTCACTCCACTGTACACGTGTTGTATCCCTCCGCAACACTGACACCATGGATGATGTATGGGTCACCTGGTGGAGGATGATCAGTTTACGATGGAGATGGCCATTGTGTTTAAAGTTCTCCGAAATGAAATTCCAACTGTACACTTGGAAAACCATGAGCGCTCAAGGGCTACCTGAAGCCACAACTTCCTGTCATGTGAAGGTCAAATCTGAGGCTTGGATGACTGTCAGTGTGCCAGGAGTGCAAAATTCATTTGTGCATGAAGGTGGTCTAAGGTGTGACAACACGTATCACACCTGTCTTGCGTTGCGCAGGATAGGAAGGCGATTGTCTGCAGAAGCAAAAGATTTGTTGGTGAGATTGTTCTCTTGGTGTCATTTTCTCAATGAAGCTGGAAGGCTTGAAGTGGGGAGGGATTGGCATTTTCTTTAGCAGGGCTTAAACCCGTGTCATCACTAAAGTTTTTTTGAACAAGTGTGTGCGTGCGTGCGTGCGTGTGTGTTTGTGCGTGCGATGAAACAGATATTGGTTTGGGTCATTTATTGTCATGTATCTTTTCTGCATATCTTGCGGGATTGTGAGTTGGACAGCGCCTGTGACGTGTGGGGAGGGAGTTTGAAGGCTTGGAGTGGGAGAGTGTTGATGCCTTGAGGTTGGGAGGGGGGGTTGAGGACTTGGGTTTGTGAGGGGGGAATAAGAAGAGCTGAGGACTTGAAGTCATATTTTACAAGATGTGGAAAATTTAACAAGCTGTGAACACTTGGTCTTCCGTCACCCAAGAACAAGACTTAGTCACTGCAGAAGCACCTCAAAAAGAGCTGCTGACTTTGATCACTGAATAACGGACGACGACAGTTGTTGATTCCGTATTTGAAGCCATGCACAGTATTGTCAGAGAAGACCACCAAAAGCTCGATCTTTTATGTCGTTCCCAGGATGCCCCGAGAGGGGGATGTGGAGGGTGGAGAACAGTACACAGTTTGTTCAAGCTTCCAGTTTGGTAGAGTGGAACCAGTTCTGCAACGTTTCTCCTACTTCACATTAGGTGACATCCTGCGTAACCGATGCTGTTCATCATTGATGAAGCGTCCACGATACCCACCCATGCACTTCGTGCCATAGACAGATGCTTGTAAGACGTCACTGCAATCAGACAGCCTTTTGGAGGCAAAGCATTCTGTTTGGCGGGATTTCAGACAAATCCTTACCATTTGTACATGATCCCATCAGCATCATCACCAACACATGCCTCAAACGTTCGTTTTCATCAATTGGTGCTCACTCAAAACATGACACTCACCAGACCATGAAAACTTCTCAAGATGGCTGCTTCGTCTTGGCAATGCAATCCATGTGGCTGATCTCTGGCCACCTGTAAGAGATGTCGTAGAAGTATGCTGCAATGCGTTGTAAGAGGTTCCTGATTGAGGACGTTTTCATGAATACAATCGGTAAAGACAAACGCACCCTTTCAATCCTGTCTCCTAAAAACGACAACTGTCGAGCCATGAATCAAGAAGTCATGGACGTTGCCAGGTGAAACAGTCACTTTCTTCAACGCAGATCAGTTAAGTGTGATAATGTTGAGCAGGAGGAGAACTACCTATGGAATCATCAATTCCCTACACCATCTGGAATGCACCTCACCACCTCAATCTCAAGGCTGGTTGTATAATCATGTTGTTTTGCAACCTTGCTCTGCAACAGGGACTGTGCAATGATACACATTATCGGTCATGCAATCTAACCAAAACTGTGTTGAAGCGAAACTGACTTCTGGGCAAATTCTGGAAATCGAGTTCTCAGACCGTCGAGTAAAGCTCGCCCAAGTGACACCAGCTTGCCATTCACTTTACAGAAATCCAGTTTCCCTTACACTTAGCTTATTCGATGACAAACAACAAGGCACAAGGCCAGACATTTGACAAGGTTGGCATTTACTTACTCAGCAGTCTTCACCCATGCAACCAACCGTACGTGGCATTTTTCGAGGAAGGGCTCTGCGGATGTTAGAGTCAAAATCTTGACACAAGACCCAAGCAAATGCAAGGCAGAGAGGTCACACACACGCATCATAACGTGAAGTTCTAGCATGAGGAAGTTACAGGTTCAAAAAACGTTTTTTGCGTCATGTTTGAAACACTCCGTAGTGTCCACACAGTGTTATGATTGAAACGACAACTGGACATGACGCGGATTTGTAATTAGCACTGAGCTGCGGAGTAATTGGCGCTGTGAGACTGCTCTTCCAGGAGCCGCAGATAGAACATACATTGTGGCGGTGACATCACGGCATTCGTCTCAGGTCGGAGAATGATATTAATTATCCTCGTTGCACCCGACCGCATCCAAAGATGACTCCAGATTGTGCTTGGTGAAGTGGGAGATGATGTTCCGCGTGGCAGGCGGCATTTATAGCTCCGGTACTGTGCAGCAAGGACTGTATGGATCTTCGTTTCGGTGCTTTCACCACTCAAGTTTGGAGTCACATCATATCCAACTGGCGAGACTGAATAGTGCAAGTGTTTTAAACACATGATCAATCTGGGGGAGACAACCATAGACTAACAGGATTTCCTCCTCATCTCAACTGTCGGTCATCTTGGAAGACAAATGAAGCGGGTGTTGATTGACACGATTGCAAAATGATTCGTGAATCTTTTCCCATTGTGGGTGACCATATTCAAACTATTTATGTCACAGTTAACGGTATCATCATGCTTTCATGCATCTTTAAGGAATCTGCAGGTGACCTCTTCCTGCATACTTGTGACGTGGTATTTCTGCATGGTTCCATCTCGAGTTAAATGTGTGAAAATGGAATTTGGCTCAGTATAACACCTGTTTTGATGGTGTAACATTGCAACAGAAAAAGCGCCTTAAAAACGACCTCTTTTTGAGATGCTTTCTTTGCCAAATAAATCTCTTAACAGCTGTTAAAAGAACGTTCTTATCTGAAGAGTGGTAAGTTGGGATATATGGCCTGGAATCAAGCACTTGGATTTTCATCGACATTGAACGAAAACCTTACCTACACTGCATGAATCAAAGACACAGAATCAACGATCCATTGTTCATCTCTTGTCGTAAGAAAAAAAAGAAAGGATCAGTGATGTCTGCCACAATAGAAAACCATTGCTGTTTCTTAATCTCTAGAATCTAGAGTTGATGTCTCAAAGGCAATGCAAGCATCATTCCTGGGCGAAAGTAATTTGTCCTCATTCACATTTAGCTTTTGAAGGTGATCTTATCGTGGATTAATATTTTTTTTATTGTTTGCTGCAAATATTCTTTTTCCACTAATTGATTCCAAGAACTGTTTTTAAACGTGTTGCAAGCTTTGTGTATTAGGTCCACTGGTGGACCCTACTGGTTGCCGTCGCACTGTTCTTGCTGGATCTCATGGTAATGACTCCTGCGTTCAACACATGCGAAAAACAGATTATGAAATAAATTAGTCATCGGGTTTGTATGACGTTCCCGATAATTTGCGACTGTCTTAATGAACTTCTGGTCGTTCTAACATTAAAAACAGGCTGAATCAAGTCGTCATCAGGCCGTATTTCGCACATGTCCTGATAACTTTGGAACACATTATCTTTTGCGTCTATTGATGGCAGAGTTATTCTACTGTTTGTCCTGATAATATACCCTCCCTTCCCGCCCTTTCAAGCCAGATATGAGTGTTGTGCCAAAAACACTCTGAGTGGCTTCACATTTTTTCGTTTTTCTCAAAATTAAGGTAACCATGATCATTCCTTGCCACAATGCACACTACTACGTCTACTAAAACTTCTATGCGACTATGATCTTTATTGCTATTTTATAGAATTGAAAGTATATTTCCATTCCTCCTCGACAATCATTCAGATCAGTGAGGTGTTATCTCATCCAGAGAGTTGGCTGCTTAAATGTCCAAGTGTTCGTTCTCAACCACCGGGCTCGACATCGGCAATGGCTCAGTCCAGGTGCACTGCCTCTCCACCGGCATCAAGTGATTCTTTGCTCTACTTAGCTCTCTTGCCTTTAACCTCGTCCTCCGAACAGTTCCTTCTGCAAACAGTCATGACCGAACAAGATTAATCCACCTTGCTGTCTTGATGCACTAACAAGGCCTCTCTTTTTGCGCAAAACTTCCTTATTCATGATTGCCTGGGAAATTTTGAACTGGGTCAGGTAATTTTTGGAGAATTTATTTTCTTAATTCAATTTTTCATAAAAGTTCTACGAAATATGTTAATCTTCGTTCATATCGACTTCCAAGACAATCAAATCAGGTTGCCTGGTATTAGTGGGAAACTTTTCACAGTTGATATTGCTTTTGCTGCAAATACAAAGTGGCCCTTGCATTTTTGTTTCCCGTCAAATATTTAAAATACTTTTTGGGAATAAAGGGGGGTCAGATTTTGTGGTTCGTTAATATTTAAAGCCCTCGTAAGTCGTAATTATGCTTCCTGTTTATTAATAAATAAATCAGAAAAAAGTCGATGGTCTTGAGGAACGTTCTGTTTTTTCTCTCCGGGTGTTACATCAGCTGTGTGTTACAGGGTGTTAAATGTTTTGCTCTGGGTTAAGGAGAAAAGAACAAACACAAGAGTCGGGTTTTCTACATGGTTACAGCGGCTTCCAGTCCCACGGTACGGTGGACCCATTGCACGTCGAGTGTGTGAAGACGCATGCAGCATGAATTTTGGTAACTGCTTTAGCATGAGGGAGTGTTTTGTTTGGCAGATCTTAAAAATAACTGAAGTGTTTTGGCGCAGAGTAGTGTTTTGGTCATATGATAATGCAGGAAAGACCAAGAAGGAACCGAAGAAGTAAAGAGAAAGATGGAGCGAGGGCTGAGTAGTTGATATCGGTGAGGGACATCTTAACCACTTACCAACACGAATTGAAGGCTTCCATTCAGTAAAGCTTGTTCTAATCTTAAAGCTGCTTGAGAAGGGGGTACTCAATGTGCAGTCTTCTAATATTTTCTATGAAAAGTCCTTTATTAATATTTTTTTTTTATATACTGTATTAAATTAAGTAATGCTATTATTTTGCATTTACAATGGTGTCCAAGTTACGTCTTATCTCTATGCTTTAAAGTTGCCGCTATGGTGCGATCTCGTACGGTTACGTTCATTAGGCGAGAGTCAATTGAGAAAGAAAGGAATAAAGGGGAGAAGTGGAATAGGGAAAGAGAGGAAAGGATAGAAAGTGAGGAAGGAAGGGGGGGGGGGAAGAGAGAAGTAGAATGGCAGACAATTGGAAGAGGAGTGGAGTAGAAGAGAAGGCAATGTTGATGATGGTATCATGAAGCAATCAATTTCTCAAATAATCTCTCTCTTTTCGGTGCGGGATGTTAGTTTCTTGTGTAGTGACTCCAGGTGTCGGAGATATGTGAGCGACCTGTCCAATGTTACCCCAAGATATTTTGGCTCAGAGCAGAAGGACAGGGGTTTTCCATCGATGTTGACGTTTAGCTCATGTTTTGCTTCCGTTGTTCAAATGGAAAGCTGCCGACACTGTTTTCACTGAGCTTCAATCTCCATTTCTGGAGGTATGCCGATAAAGTAGACATGTCCTGGCTCAAAGTCCCCTCTA
>CM068952.1:24621822-24632003 GCA_035128595.1 Eptatretus atami | reverse complement strand
GTACGATCGCCAGGTCATCCGCATATGCGTACTTTACGGAGACCATGTTCGGCAGGTCGTGGGTGTAGATATTGAAGAGGAGAGGGGCCAGGACTGAGCCCTGTGGGACGCCGTTCTTAAGGCGTCGTAACCTGCTTCGCTCTCCGCTACCGGTGGTGAGGGTGAAGCTTCGGTTGTAGACAAGCTCCATGATCATACGGACCATGTACCTGTCTGGGGGCAGGTGGAGCAGCTTGCAGGTGAGGCCGCAGTGCCATACGGTATCGTAGGCGGCTGTGAGATCGAGGAACACATCACCGGGCTTCTTTTAGCCTCAAAGCAGTCCTCGATGTCTTGGTCATAAGAGTGACCTGATCTACGGTAGATTTCCCCGCCGAAAACCAGCTTGCTCCCGAGGAAGGGGCGGTCTATAATTGGTTCAACGCGGGCGTAGATAAGACGCTCGAGGATTTTGAAGGACAACAAGGAGAGATATCGGCAATAACTCTTGGGTCCCCTGGTGGCTTATGAGGCGTGGGATCACTACTACTAGGGCTCTTCTCCAGATTTTGGGGATTTTGAGGTGGCGCAAGCAGGAAGAGAGGAATTGCGTAACCAGGACTTCAATGCAGAGCCAGCATGGAGTATAAGTTCTGGGCAGATGTGATCGGGCCTAGCCCGGAGACTTGTGTAGCTTCAGTAGTTGGAGGCGGTGGCGAGCTCATCTGGGTGAAGTCACGAAGATACTTTCGCCGTCTGGTGTTTCCGCCCTCCAGAGGTCAGACACCTCTTTGGCCACAAGTCGAGATGACTGGCGGTCCCTCGCTTCGTACACCCCGTTCTTCACCAGCTGGGTCACAGTGGCATTAGCAGAAATGGGGCACTGGCGAGGGGAGCGTGCTGACCGGCCAGTGAGGTTGTTAATGATACTTCGCTTTGCGGCTATAGAGTGCGAGAAAGTCGATGGTGTTGACGGCTTCGGTCCACCGCTCAAGCTTCCTTTGGTCGAGCCGCACGAGTAGATTGGTGGTTACATTGGAAGCGGAATCCCAGCACGGCGTATAGTTGTTTCGGCGGCCGCGTGGGATTGCTTTCTTCGCCGCGGATGTTATGGCGTTGCAGAAGTCCTGGTAAGCCTTGTCCATATTGATGGTATCGGGTGGTGGTAGACCCGTGATGGATTTGTTGGTAAGGAGGCTGTAGAGATTCCAGTCGGCCTTTCTGAAGTTCCATTGCTTCACCGGTGCGCTCGGGACGAGTGCCACGAGCTTAGAAGCAGTGATAAGCGAGGGTCGATGTTGGGACCATGGGAACTTCTCAAGCACACGTCTGTCAGGTAGTGGGCTGTCAGGGTCGGCACTCGCGAAGGCCAGATCTGGGTTCGTCCCCGTTCCCCAGCGTCCGGAGAGGAAACTGGCTGCGCCCTTCGGATTGTAAAGGAGGGCAAGGTTGTTGTTTGCTGCCCAGGCAGCCAGACACTCTCCGTCGTTACTAGTGGTGTTATATCCCCAGTTAACGTGCTGACAGTTAAAATCGCCAGCGTAGAGACTAGGGAAGGGGAACGTGGGTAACGACGATGGGGATATCCGCGAGGGTGGGGGCTTGTAGATGTTGATGATGTTATAGTTTGCAACGTCCACGCACACCCACTCAATCTCGGCATCAGCCAGAGATTGACCGACGAGAGTCCAGCTCAGGCTCTCGTGGACAAACGTGGCAAGGCCGTGCTTCCTGCTTTTAGTAAGACCATAGTGTAGAAAGACTAGCTTATCTGCAGAGGTGCAGTGGGTGTCTTGGGGGAGGATGACGAGGGCCCGGTTCTTATGGGCAAGCTGCTCGATGACATTGATCTTGCTTGTCGTAAGGCCCTCGACATTCAGCTGCAGTATTGTGGGTCGACGGTACTTGTCGGCGGCATGGGCGCCGCCACACCCTAAAAAGGGCGGTTCCCTCACCACTGCTGCTGAAAAGCCCGGGTGGAGGCTCGGATACGACAGGCTTGGTTTCGCATACCGTAGTATTTGCTACTTACAGGGGGGACACGTGGAGGTGGCCCCCCCTCCTTCCCCCGTTGAGCTGTTGACACTACAATACGTCACCTTATCGAACACGCTATGTTAGTTCTTCGTGTCTTTTGTATGTGTCCTTCATGACATCCTTAAAAACAGTAAGTTTCCTGTTTGGTATGATTTTTGATTTTGTTTTACTGCCAGGTAGGCAGAGTAAGGATGGTATCTTACTCCTCTCTGTGCATGAGCAATCGGAATGAATTCAGAGCCAAAGTATTGATAAAAAGTACTTCCTGTAAAATTGAAGACGTCTTCCAATTCATGTTCAAAATATAACATTAATTTCAATAAGTTATTTCTCGATTATAAACTGATGATCATAAACTGATAAGACAGACAGATGGACGAACATGGACCAATTGCTAAACCCCACTTTTTGCTTCACATGCACGAGTTAAAAACGGATCCTCTTAACAACAGGTCTATTAGCTTCCCCTCTCATTTTCCCGAGGTCATCCTCCATCTTCTTAGAAATCAGCCAACATCATTGCATTCCATAAAAAAGGTGCAAAAACTGATCCCCTTAACTGTGGACCTATCAGCCTACTTCGAATCATCATCGAGGTCATGGAATCTATCCTTGCAGTTGACATCAAATCCTTCCATTTCTCCAACAGACTGATCTCAGATCATCAGTTTGTTTTCAGACCCGGTCATTCCACCTCAGACATGAGATTAGAGCCGTCTCTCTGGACATATCTGGAGGATTTGTTCCAGTCGGGCACCCTGCCTTGATTTCCACACTCTGTTTATGGCATCCAAGTCCACCTCGTCTCATGGATTAATGACTTTCCCCAATCCCATAATCAGCACGTAGTCCTCAATGGAATCCTCTCATCTCCTCTCCCTTTCAAGGCTGGAGTGCCCCAAGGCAGTGACCTGGGCCCAGTCTTATTCCTCATCTTATTCAATTGTCTTCCTAATTACCTGGAAAATCCTGCCCATCTATTTGCTTATGATTCCACCCTCTACCATATCATTTCTCATCCTTCAGATTGGTGGGCAGCAGCATCTTCAATCCCTGTAGATCTTGAGAGAATCAGAAACTGGTCCATTACTTGCAATATATCTCTCAATGCATGAAGAAATCCCCCCCCCCACACACACACACACCACACACACACACACACACACACACATCCTGTCTCTCCAAAAGGACGTTTCCTTCATCATGCAAGATCTTACTTGGCCAATATGAACTTTTGCCAACCTCCAATGCCTTCTTTCCCAGTTTGATGGAGTGCCTTCCAATGGACAGTGCACACATTGATGCCGAGTCCTCCATGCAAAACATCAGGATGCGAGTTTATAGCATGGTCGAGATTCGAACCCAGGCTAGGCAGCTCAAAAGCAAGTATGCATACCTTTAGGCTTTCCTGCAAGTCCATTTATAATTGATAAGAATAAATATTTAATTACGATATATATATATATATATTATTTTATTATAATATATATATATATATATATATATTATATATATATATGTATATACTTGAGAAACTAACAATCTGTTGACATTTCTTGAACTATTAAATTTCATTCCAAGAAATTTTTGAATGCCCACCATGAACCAAGCAAACCGTGCAGCTTGACTAAGTAACAGGGTCAAATGTCAGCTTCAGTTGTATCTCACAAATGGTCTCTTCCTTCGTTTAATCATGCCGTACGTCTCCATCCCCAACTGAAACCTAAACGCCTGGTTTTGCATGACCTGGTTTTATCTGAAAAATAGAACAGACTGTGAAGGTCAAATGAATTAAACCATAATTTTTCCAGTATGTTGCAGTCTGCTTTCCAGTACCTTGTGTTTTAGTTAAATAATTTTCGACTGTGCTTTGTAAGCGAAAAACAAAATGACAAAAAAGCATAACTTGCGCTGCTCAAGGTTTAAACTGATGTTTTTTTTTATCTAACGGTTTTACTCCTATTTCATCCAAACTACACAGGCTTGTTCTGAGCCCCTGATGTGATTTGGTGAAACAAGAATGAGAGTATTTGGGCAGCAGAGAGAGAGAGAGCAGGAAATTGTTCGGCTGATCGTATCGGCACTGTGTTGTATCTGGCAAACAGGACCATCTGCCTCGACTTAGATGATGTCTAAACGTCAGCAGCTGTGGACAGAAAGGGAACAACAACAGTTTAAAAAAATAAGAAGAAGATATAAACCATAATAGAACAGAAATGTTCTCTTTAAAGGTTTCCTTTTCTAACTTCTCCTTAAGTTGGAATTCGGAAAACTCAGTTGCCAGAGTTAGGGTGGGGGGGGGGGGGGGGGAGTGGCTGAGGGGGCGTTCTGTTGTGCAGCTTGTGAGCACTTTCCTCTGACGTCGTTACTTTTGAAGTTATTTTGGAGAGCAACGTAACTTCAGACAACCAGAGACGTCCGAGCAATCCGGCGGTTCATATCGCCATGGGTTGTCATGCAAGTCGTCTGGGCTGCGAAACCGGCAATGCAATGAGAGTGGGGAGCCGAGCTGCGGAAAGGACCTTTCATTACCAGCCAGGCGGCTTGAGGTAAGTCTACTATAAACTTCAAAGTGGCACCGTCGGAAGACTTTTAATCGATGGACCTTTTTGGGCTTACAAATAAATAAATAAATAAATAAATAAATAACAACTGTGTTGTTCTTCTATCTTCTTGCATTTGGCAGCTTGGCTGCTAGGAAGCTATCATTTTGTTGGGGCACAACTATGCCACTGATGCTGTGCCTCTATACCAGTGCAGTGGTACTCATTTCACCGACTTCAGAAGGATGACAGGCTGAGTCAACCCCACCTGGTATTAATTCCAGAGCCGACAGGGCTCAAACTCAGGACCCTAAGATCCCAAGCCAGCCACCGTAACCACTAAGCCAACACCAGGGTTACCAATCATTTTGCCAACTGCAGATGTTGGATCCTCTTCAATATCTGACGTGAAATGGTGGTTCCTATCATTTATTGCAAGGTTTCGCCCTTGGCATGATTGTTTCTGTTTGCCTTCAGTAAAAACCCCCAAAAATTATTTATTTTGCATTTACCTATTTCTTGAGGTATTAAGTATTTTGCATTTTTTTGCTGGCTAATTATAAGAATGTTGAGTTTTATTGAAGGAATTTGGCTTTGGTTGTTCATGACTCACAGTGGTTAATGGTGACTCGACTGGATCTTGGAGTATGACCATAAGGCGAACTTAAGGTCAAGGTCAAGTACAATCGACAAAGCTTGAGGTTTTCGGACCAAGCTCGAGGGACCTTTCCCCGGACCCCAGTCACAGCTGGGATCCTGGTCATGGAGCTCGCCTGGTGCTCAGGACCTCCTTGTGAACCCTGGGAGCAGTAAAAGCGTTGTGTTTTCTCACAGCGGTTTCTGCTAAATCACTCGGTCAGTGAGTTTGAAGGTGTTCCAAAAAAATAGAAAAACCGTGACTACGAATTTATTAAAAGCTGTGCTTCCCATAGCAGAACGGAAGTTCACGGTTTTGATTCCCCGTATTGTAAAGATAACCAGTTCCTCCACAAAATAAAACGGTCACTCTTTTACTTTCTCATCGCAACGCAGCCCGTGAACACATCCAGTTTGTCACACAAAAAATCCCCATGTGGGTTTGCTGTCAAAAGGTGTTTCAGATATTTTTCAACATTCTGCCCAAATGACAACAATAACTTGATTTGTCACGAAACTTACTTTTAGGTTTTGTGAGAATTATCAAACTAATTTGTACAAATGCATCCTGAAGAAGCTCATTGTATATTTTGTCCATCATAACAGGAGCTTGCATTTAATTAGACCATAATGAAAAATCATAGCAGTAAAAAATTCCCTCCAAAGTTGAAAAGCAGTGTGGCCCTCGTCCAATGGGGTGATGAGGATTTTTGAAATTGTCGACCGTATGCAGTCATTGGCTCATGAGAGAGGGTGGAGAAATAGGTAGGTGGAGTTGTGTGGAATGGAAGGCAGGGTTAGGGGGACTCGGTCTGGCTGGATAGCGTTGAGGTATGCACCACTCGCTTCTGAGTTGTCCAGCTCGGGTTCGAATCTCTACCGAGCTGTAAACTGTCATGCTGGTGTTTCACAGGCAGGCCGAGGCATCATTGTGTGCGTCCTCCATCGGGAAGACATTATGCAGGAGGCTCCATCTTCGTGAAATGGTTGTTGGTGGATGTTAAAGATGCCATATTGACCTTTGTGGAGAGTCGTCAAGTCATTGTCATGACCCCAAACAAATTACAAATCCCTGCCGCATTCGGTCAATTGTCTTATGTCAGAGTGGTGACCCATCCAAGATTTTAACCTTTGCCAAGAGACTGCCGGTGTGTGTGTGTGTGTGTGTGTGTGTGTGTGTGTGTGTGTGTGTGTGTGTGTGTGTGTGTGTGTGAGATATTGTCGAACAAACACACGAGAAGTCGTCAGTGCACTGTTCCATCGATGATTAATTACAAGGGCATGAGGAAAGTGAACAAATCAACACATTAGACTAGACTTGAACTTGCAATCTCAAGAATTATGAGCTCGGCTTGCATACTCAGATATGAGAACACCAAACAGGCCAAGCTACACGTGCGAATGGAGTGATGACAACCACATTATGAACTTCATGCCCTTTTCTTTTCTGAAAGTATTTCTGTAACCTGTTATATCTTGTTTCGTGATGGAGGTTTCCCATAATTTGTATCACTTCTCGCAAAGGCTGCAAGAATCAGGACTTCGTGACAATTGTTTTTCAAATCACGTTTCCAATGGAAGCATCTTCATAGGATCAAGGTTTTTCCAGATGCCACAAATTAATCTATCTGCATACTGTCCCATTACTAAAAATAGGCTAATGTGTTGGCGTATAAACCTTCACTTCGAAAAGTGAAACAAATGGCAGTTTTGGGATTGAGCACCACTCTCTGTATGGTTTACAACAGTGGATGTGCTTAAGGAATGCTACTAATAAATCGTTGGGAATGTTCACAATTATACATCCACCTATATTTAGATTTAAACTGGATTTAAACAAACAGCACCAAGAAAGAACCTGAATTCATCCTCCTTTCCTTCTTTTCAAAAATAACGACACACTCACCTTGATTTTCCATAAAATGGTTTTCCTCTCAAAGTGTATTTTAAAACGTAAGGCGCTTTTATATTTTGTACCTTGTTTCCTCTGCCACTGAAGGTAGACAGAGGTTGTGTTTTTACCCGTGACTGTCTGTGAGCAGGATATCTCAAAAAGTTCACTTTTGCCAAATTTTCCTCCATGCCTTCAACCAAAAACATTTTCACCACCACCGCAACCAGGAAGTCTGTTGCAGGTTATCCAGTCTGGAAATCCTGAGGCGTCAATTTTCGCAGAGGTTGTGTGCACACGACAAACATGTCCCCTTCACATTTATTCATGGTATCAAACCCCTCCATGTCAGTACCACATCCCCCTTCTGCTCCCCCCTTGTCCTGCCCCTCCCAGCTTCGCCACTGCCCCTCCCAACTCCCCCCCCACCTCCGGCTACCCCACAACCTGCACCGTCTCCTTTATCCTTCCCATATCCATATGTCCTATCAGCAGCTCATCTTGCCCTGTTCCTAACTTTGTGGACCTCAAACATCCAAGGCCTCCGTTCCAAACTGACAGTTCTCTCAATCCAGGCCACTGCCAATAAATTGGAGATCATCTGTTGAGCAGAATCTTTCCTCCCACATGATGTCCTGACTCCTTAGTGTCTCTCCTTGGCTATTGTCTTCTCTGGTTTGATCAACCTGAACCGTCGGAGTTGCGCTTTACATCAAAAACTCCATTTCTCACTCTCAGTGGACTGCTCTTACACCTTCTAAACCCTCGGAGTACTTCTGGTTGTGACTTTCCCTGCTCCCACCTCATATTTGTCTGTATGTTGCACTGTCCTCCAAATGGTGATGACTCCATCTACCTCTCTCTCTCTCTCTCACAAATGACATGGACCAATTTTCAACCATTCATCCCAACTCTCTCTTCCTCATATGTGGTGATTTCAATTGTCACCATGCTAATTGGCTGGGTGTTGGTAACTTTCTCACCAGCCATGGCACTTCTGCAAAGGACTTCTGTGATTCCATGGGTCTGACTCAATCTGTGAATTTTCCCACCTGGATTTTTCCCGATGGAAAATCTTCCCTCCTGGATTTGGTGACGACAAACTTCCCCACCAATGTATCTCGCTCTTCCTCTGTCCCATTCGGTTAATCTGATCATGTGCTTGTGAAGGTCAACATCTCTTTGGTCTTTCTCAGAGAACAGCCTCAGCACTGGCGAGTCTGGCAGTTCGCTCAGGAAAACTGGCAGGGACTACAAGCAGACATCACATGTCAGGACTGGTCTCCTCTTTATCAACTGCCCCTGATATAAGCCTGGTGTTGGCTTAATGGTTAGGGTGGTTGGCTTGGGATCTTAGGGTCCTGAGTTTGAGCCCCGTCGGCTGCTGAATTAACGCCAGTTGGGTTGACTCAGCCTGTCATCCTTCCGAGATCAGCGAAATGAGTTCCAGTGTACTGGTAGAGGGGCAGAGCATCAGCGGCACAGCCGCATTTCCAAGAAATGATAGCTACCCGGCAGCCAAGCAGCCATACGCAAGAAAAGAAGTGCCCCTGACATTAATTCAGCCTGGGAATTCTACACAGAAACTTGCTCTCTCTTATGCACAGATTAATCCCATCTCGTCTTCGGTTGTCTTTCTCATGCTCCCGCTCTTGGTGCTCTGAATCCTGCGCTGAGGCAGTTGCTTTAAAACAACTTGCATTCTCCTCCTTGAAGGCAAATCCAACTGAAGGCAATCTCAGATCATTCCAAAAAGCCCGCAACAAGTGTGTGTCTACCATCAGGAGAGCCAGAAAACAGCATCTGTCCAATCTCAAAAATGAACTTTCAAACTTACCTCCCTCCTCTAAAACCTGGGGGCGCCTCGCCACCTTGTGACGTCTGTATTTTTCGCCTTCTAGGGAAGGCGAGGGTGTGTGTGTGTGTGTGTGTGTGTGTGTGTGTGTGTGTCTGTAACAATCCTTCCCACCGATTGGTTGGACAGCCCGCCTGACTCCACCCCCAATTTCCTTTCATGAAAGAATCTTAAAGCCGCCATTTTGGTGCTCACTGCTCTGCAAAGGCCAAGATGCCACGGAGCTGTCATTTTCACAATTGCGATGCACCCCCAATACAATTTCCCTTTCATTGTAAAAACTACCAAAGTGACAGTTAAAAGGATTTTGAGCCGATAAGTCACAGACCTTGTGAAGATCGGCCTCAGCGATCGAGACAGCGGTCTGGTAACGTATGCACCGCCCAAATAACTATGTGGTATTCTTTCGAGCAGAGATGAGATCCGTGTTATTAAAAAATTGTCCGAAGTATTTATTTACTTTTTAGATTTTTCGCAAAATGCTATTGTAAGAAAAATATTGAAGACCGCGTGCGTAAACTACTTCCGGCGAAGTCCCAGAGACGCCTTTTCACTCCACTGTACACGTGTTGTATCCCTCCGCAACACTGACACCATGGATGATGTATGGGTCACCTGGTGGAGGATGATCAGTTTACGATGGAGAGTGGCCATTGTGTTTAAAGTTCTCCGAAAATGAAATTCCAACTGTACCACTTGGAAAACCCATGAGCGCTCAAGGGCTACCTGAAGCCACAACTTCCTGTCATGTGAAGGTCAAATCCTGAGGCTTGGATGACTGTCAGTGTGCCAGGAGTGCAAAATTCATTTGTGCATGTAAGGTGGTCTAAGGTGTGACAACACGTATCACACCTGTCTTGCGTCTGCGCAGGATAGAGAAGGGCATTGTCTGCAAGAAGCAAAAGATTTGTTGGTGAGATTGTTCTCCTTGGTGTCATTTTCTCAATGAAGCTGGAGAAGGCTTGAAGTGGGGAGGGATTGGCATTTTCTTTAGCAGGGCTTAAACCCGTGTCATCACTAAAGTTGTTTTTGAACAAGTGTGTGCGTGCGTGCGTGCGTGTGTGTTTGTGCGTGCGATGAAACAGATGATTGGTTTTGGGTCATTTATTGTCATGTATCTTTTCTGCATATCTTGCGGGATTGTGAGTTGGACAGGCGCCTGTGACGTGTGGGGAGGGAGTTTGAAGGCTTGGAGTGGGGAGAGTGTTGATGCCTTGAGGTTGGGAGGGGGGGTTGAGGA
>CM068952.1:24589961-24617184 GCA_035128595.1 Eptatretus atami | reverse complement strand
AAGAGAGAAAGTAGAATGGCCAGGACAATTGGAGAGGAGTGGAGTAGAAGAAAGGCAATGTTGATGATGGTATCAATGAAGCAATCAATTTCTCAAATAGCACTTTTCATTTGGAAGCATTATCTCAAATCCATTGGAAGAGGTGGGAGAAGATGTAAGCTGTTCCTTTATGACTGCTCTTGAGCCCCTCTATCAGTACCCAACATATTTTTTTATGACATATTTCATACAACATAAATAAGCACATTATTCTAAACTTGCTGATGTGGTGTTTTTAATCCTCTAAAAAGTGTGGGTGTGTGATTTCCCTCCTTGCTGTTTGTGAAGTTTTACATTCAGCTTGGAATGACTACAAGATAATCTGCCACAATGGTGCAGAGGTAATGAGTGCACTTACCTTTGAGCTTTCTACTCTGGGTTTGATTCTCGGCATGACTATAAACTGTCCAGTTAGTGCCTCACAGGTATGGTGTTGCATCGCAAAGTGCACCGTCACTCGGATGGATGTTAAACTGGACATTCTGTCGGCTAGCCATCCACTGGACTGGGTCCACTGGACATTTCAGATCCCATGGTCTGTAGTAGGTGAGTTATCGCCACCATAAACACATCCCAAACTCCTATCGTAACCAGCTCCTAGCCAGCTAGCCGGTGGTAAGTCCTGACATTGTAACTGGCCTAACTCCCCATCCCCCCCCCGCCCCCCCATCCACCCACAAATAAGGTGGGAATGATTGTGGCTTATAAATAATTAGTAGTGGTTGTAGTTGTGGTGACAACATCAATGTGAGGTTTTTAGTTTTGTAAATTTGGTGATTTAAAGATCTTAAATGTTCTTTTCTGAAAGTAAATAAAGAACCTTTGCTTCCACAATGGCAATTTTAACTTTGCAAAATGAAATAGGTTTGAACTACAGCAGTGCAATTGAGGTGCAGCATTTCAGACCATTAGTACTTCATAAAATATCAATCCTTTTGTTCATTTTGCATGCACGGATACATTTATGAACCTGTTATATATATATATATATATATATATATATATATATATATTTATCTATATCTGCAAGTCAGTCATTGTGATTTGATAAATGAGCCAAATGCTCAGTGCCTCGATCTACACAATTCTTTGTTTATGTTTGCAGCACTTCGCACATGATGTGGTACTGAGAAGGTGTTTCTGTGTCTGTGTTTACATGCCGCGTCCCCAAAATCTCAGTGCAATTCACTGAGTTAATTGGGTTGCTGGACTTTCTACAGTTGTGCTTGATTTCCTGCAAAGACTGTGTGTTTTCAACGAACCTCTGGCTGCCATGTCACATTACACAAAGGGCCAAGTTTCCAAGGCACGAGCACTGTCAGGAAATCTGCTTGCCCACTCCCACCCCCTTTCCCAGCTCCCTCCAACCCCATCTGGTAACCATTACAGTGATGTCGGTAAAACTTTTGGAGAGAGAAGAAAAAAGTCCGATTTCTGAGATGGACCAAAAACACCTCCCTTCCTGCCCTCCCCCCCCCATTTCCTCCTTGTGGTCTCCTCCCTTGCCCCTCCCTTCACCCCAAAAGAAAAAAAGAAAATAACTGAACTCACAGTGTTGTAATGGGACTCAAACATAAAGTGAACCAATAGCACTCCTCCAAACTTTTAAAATCCAGTCAAACTGGGTCGAATTGATTTTCCTTTGCGGATACAGTAAGAGCCTTCTGTGGAGTCACTTTGCTGTACTTCTCCAAACAGCACATGATCATCTTGTTGGAGTATTTTGTTTTGCTCTAAATTTAATTTCTGCCAATGGCATGTGACTGGACTGATTTCCACAACAGCACAATCCTCAATCTTGCTGAAACAAAGATTGTGTGTGTGTGTGTGCGTGCGTGTGTGCGTGCATGCAGTGTTTACACAGGAAGGCAGAATGGCTGCTCAAATTTACTGGGAGTACAGAATGGGATGTTTTGATTGATTATTTCCAATTGAAAGTTTGCTGAAACCCTCAGGAAGAGGTGGTAAAGAGTGCATCATTGATGTCTTTGTGAAGTGCAAAAATTTTTTTAGGTCGTGATATCACTGATTCTTGATTTACGAGACTCTGTTATAGAGTGTCGATGTTGCTGAAGTAGTTTCTTAGCAAGGGTTACACTGGGAGAGAAAAACATGCACCGTGCTTGCCATACCTATAAGGGGATAGATTCATTTAATTTAGTTTGCACACCAGAACCATGGCATGCTTATCTTTCCAAACAATAATTTATTATAAATGAATTGCCAATTGTTACGCAAAACCACTACAACACAATTATTAAAAACAATAAGTTTTATGTTATTACCATACTTAAATTAGATGGCACAGCAATCGAGCTCAGTAAAACAAGACAACACAGGAAACCAGCGTAATGCTTATTTCTACACAATTACATGCTCGACACCTATCTTACCTTCTAATCATAACACACACAGACTTGCTCAGGGACACAAGACTAAAGGAGAGGGGCAGTGGAGGTAGGGAAACAAAGAAACTAGAAGGGCACTCGGGAGAGTGCAGACCTCCGTCACGTAACGCCTGATCCACGAGAACATATTGGGCCCAAAGCATTTTTGAAATATCATGCTATACAGTACTATATCGTTTTTGGCCCGATCTCTCAATAGTGAAGAATCACTTTAGAAATTAAATAATTCTCATATCCAGATCCGGATTCGGATCTTCACCAAAATCAAATCAATTCCTCCTTGCCACACACCCAATTTGTCAAGTTTCATCCGAATCCGTCCACAACTTTTTGAGATATCGTGCTATATATTAGTTTCGTCATATCTCTCAATGGTGAAGAATCACTTAAAGAACCATCAGATCCGGATCTTCACCAATCTTTAATCAATTCTTCCTTGTCACACACCCAACCTGTCCACCAAGTTTCATCCGAATCCGTCCACAACTTTTTGAGATACCGTGCTACATATAATTTTTGGCCCGATCTCTCAATGGTGAAGAATCACTTTTAAAATTCTCGGAGCCGGAGCCGGATCCAGATCTTCACCAAAATCGAATCAATTTGTCCTTGTCACACACTGAACCTGTCAACAAAATTTCATCCGGATCCGTACACAACTTTTTGAGATATCCTGCACACAAGCAAACAGACAAACAAAGAAATAAAAATGGCCCATAGGGCCAGAACTTGACGAAATTCAACAAGATCGTGTACCATCGAGAATATTGAGCGATAATAGGTATTTTTGGGGTTAACATATGTTTTTTAGGGTAAACAAACAAAAAACAAAAAATTAAATTAAATACCTGTCACCTCCGTAATCCGTAACGGATGTGACCAATTTTTAATCCAGTCAAAGATACTCCCCTCCTACGTCCGTGTTTCAAATTTGAAAGGAATCCGTTAAGATTTGGCGGAGACATGAATTTTTGAAAATCGGCCATGCTAAAAGATACGGATTTTCGTGATTTTCAGGAATTTTTCCTGACCTTGACATGCCAAAAGTTATAGGGTTCTATTCTGGTGGCCAATAAATCCATTGGTGAAGTTCCATGACATTCCGACTCGAAATGCGACCTGTAGAGCGAGACGTACACACAACAAACAAACTCACAAACTGAACCGACCAACATACTTGACAAAATCGTAGATTTCGTCAAGTAATAAACAAACTCACAAACTGAACCGACCAACATACTTGACAAAATCGTAGATTTCGTCAAGTAACAAAAAGACGACGTCGTGCAGAGCATGATACTTGCAAAATCCATTCAACAAATTTGACCTCAAAAATAATTGGTGGTTGAATTCAATGACGAAATATGCAACTCCTCTTCAAATTTCAAATCAATCGGATGAAAACTGACAATTTTAGAAATCCGGCCTATGTCGATCTTTTGGCCTATGTGGACCTCAAAAATAATTGGTGGTTGAATTCAGTGACCTGATATGAAAATCCTCTTCAAATTTCAAGTCAATCAGATGAAAACTGAGGATTTTAGAAATACCACCTAAGTTGTTGAATTTGGCCTATGTGACCTACCTTGTGACCTCAAAAACAAGAGGCTTCTTCCTTTTGACAAACTCTACCATGTGGTGAAGTTTCATGAGGATCGGTTTAAAACTGTGACCTGTAGGCGACAAATAGACAGATAAACAGACAGAATAACAAAATCGACTAACCAATATACTTGAAAAATCTTCGATTTTGCAAGTAACATGGAGATAGAAAGGGGTGAAAACATAACCTCCTTCACCTTCGGTGGTGGAGGTAATAATGAAAGCTATAGCAGTAGAATGGGTGGAGATTGGGTGGGGGAGGCTTCTCTCTAACCCTGGAATGGTACAGGGTGGTTGGTCAACGAAGCAAGGTGGGAAGTGGGATGAGCGTTTCATGTGGCATCCAATGACCGTAACTTATAGTTCGTGTCCTACGACTCACCAGCAACTCGCCAACACTATGAGCATCTCTCCTCACAAGGTCGGTTGCTTGCCTGTCTCGTTATTTCCACACACACCGAAACACCCTTGTCCGCCAACTTCTCGCTGCCAAGAAATACAGTACTGCAAAAAGCTCTGCGAAAATTCCCACCTCATGAATACGTCTCCCCAGGTCGTGACGTCCCCAGCCTTTCCCAATGGCCGTGCCAGTGGCCACATGGTCCCTCTTTGACGTCACAATCCGAGCTCGGTTTTTTTTTCTCCTCGACACCATACAGGACGACCATGCAGTCATGAAATGAAATTAAATAGAATGTGCAAAGAAGAACAAGAAGAAGTGCAAAGCAAAGGTTGTTAGGGGGACATGGTTCTCTCTGCATACCCGATCCTGGCAGCGCGAATCAGGGTCTACTGCTCATCTTATTCCAACATTGACTATCAAATAACGAACTAATTAACCCCGAAGTCATTTTGAACTATTATAATATAATAGCAGAAGCCCCTGGTAGAAATACCACGAAAGAAAAGCCTTAGCTTATTATTATATAGAAAGAAGGAGACGAGAGGATCGAACACCCTCCCCCTGGAGAAGCAAAGTTCGCAATGACATTGTACACTGTTGCTCAGAATACTGTGTGATGTATGAAGACTGTGTGATGTAAATAGCCGGCCCAGCGTGGGTAATGTGAGTGCAGTCGCACTCCCTTCTCCCGGAGAATCAAATTTGGCATTCTTACCAATGTGGAGGCCGAGTACGACGGCAACAGGAAAAATCGAAGAGTTGATTACACCATAGTACGATATGGCGTATTATTCACTCCCTGACACTTAAGCGTATTATTCTATCAAAATAAAGAAATAATAATAAAAAAATCAGAAAGAAAAAAATAGAAAAATATCGATAAAACGATTATTATATAGAAAAAGAAAAGAAGAAGATATATTGAAGAGAAAGTTGGCATTCTTAGCGTGTCTTTGTGTGTCCACCAACATCAGTTTATGATTGAAGAACAACTTCATTTCAAGTGAATGTTATATTTTGAACACAAATCGGAACATGAATCAGAAAACGAACCTGAAGTTTAGCAGTACTTTTGCTTTGAATGTGTCCCAATCGTGCATGCACAGAGAGGAGTGAGATGATATTTTTAGTCTGTCTGCCTGTCTGGCAGTTAAACAAAATTGAAAATCATTGCAAACAGGAAACTTACTGTTTTTAAGGATGTCATAAAGGACACAAACAACAAGCATGAAGAACTGGTGTGACATGTTAGATAAGGTGGTTAAATGACACTGCATCAATGGCAGGCAGTCAACTTCTGATTTTATTTTTTTTATATACAACCTTTAAAATCTTTCTTTTATTTTAATTCAATTATATACTTGAACACTGCAGAACACAAATTTGCCCTATTGACACTTTCAAAAACCTTTCGTTTAGCATTACTTGGACAATATATTTTACAACATTTTATGTCATCTCGACCAATCAAATTTGCCACTCATAGATCCCGCCAATGTCCTTTTTTTCTCTCGAGACCGCACAGGGTAAAGTATTCCATGAACTCCTGAGTTATTTGCTGTACAAAATACACAAAATGTTTCCTGCATATTTTCTTTGTGGTCAGTGGATATTACTTGCACATGATAATATGTAGAGCAAAAATAAAGCTATTTCAATTTCCTAATTTATTTTATATAGTACGGTACTTAAAATTAACTGTGATATTAAATTTACTTTCAACTAAATTTGAATTATTGTGTACCTGTATTGTGCACTTCTAACTTCCCACAAATGTTTAATGAGGAAGAGCACCATAGAAGTGAAAATAACCCAAATTTTTGCATAGTACTGAATACAGTGTATATAGAAAGTCTACACCCCCTTTCAAAATACTCACCTTTTGTTGCCTTCTCGTCTGAAAATAAATTGCATTAAATCAGACTTTTTCCACCATTATTTACACATCGTAACCCACAACTTCCAAGTGAAAAACAAATTCCACAAATTTCAGAAAATTAATTAGAAATACAAAACTATAACATATTGGTTGGATTAGTGTAAACCCCCTACATGAAAGCAATTGCAAATTAGCTCAGGTGTATCCAATCACCTTCAAAATCACACACAAAGTTAATTGGTCTCCACTTGTGTTAAATTTGAAGTGATTCTGATAATTACCTCTGCCACTGAAGGTGAAGGAGGTTATGTTTTCACCCCTTTCTGTTTGTCTGTTTGTCTGTGTGCAGGATATCTCAAAAAGTTGTGGACGGATTCGAATGAAACTTGGTGGACACGGGTGTGTGACCACGACAAATTGTTTCAATTTTGGTGAAGATCCGAATCCGGATCCGACGACGAGAATTTTTAAAGTGATTCTTCACCATTGAGAGATAGGGCTCAAAAACGATATGTAGCATGATATTTCAAAAATGTATTGGGCCAGATATGTTCTCATGGATCAGGCATTGTGTGGCGGAGGTATGCGCTCTACTGAGTGCCATTCTAGTTTCAGAATAAAATCAGCTGTTCCTGTAGGTTTCCTCTGCTGAAGAATGCATTTCACAGCAAACACTCAACCATGAGCACCAATGAGCTTTTAAAAGACCTCCAGGATAAAGTAGTGGAAAGGCACAGATCAAGGGATGCGTATAAAAAATATTTCAAAGGCCTTGAATATCCCTTGGAGCACAGTCAAGACAATCCTTCAGAATTGGAAGGCATATGGTACCACCAAGACCCTGCCTAGATCAGGCTGTCCCTCCAAACTGGATGACCAAGCAAGGAGGAGACTGATCAGAGAGGCTACCCAGAGGCCAATGGCAACTTTGAAAGAGCTACATGCCTTTATGGCAAAGACTGGTCAATATGTGCATGTGACAACAATATCTGAAGCACTCCACATGTCTGGCTTGTATGACAGGGTGGCAAGAAGGAAGCCCTTACTCAAAAAGCCCACCTTGAGTCCTGTTAGAGGAATGCAAAAACCACTCTGGAGATTCTGAAACCATGTGGCAAAACGTTTTGTGGTCTGACGAAACCAAGATGGAACTTTTTGGCCAAAATACAAAACGTTATGCTTGGCGCAAAACCAACACAGCACATCATCCAACGAACACCATCCCTACTGTGAAGCATGGTGGTGGCAGCATCATGTTATGGGAATGTTTCTGATCAACGGACTGGGGCACTTGTCAAGATTGAAGGGAAAATGGATGGAGCAAAATACAGAAAAATCCTTGAGGAAAACCTGCTGCTCTCTGCAAGAAAACTGAAATTAGTACGGAAGTTCACCTTTCAGCATGACAACGACCCAAAGCACACAGCGAAAGCTACACACTGGAGTGGCTAAGGAACAAAAAGATAAATGTCCTTGAGTGGCCCAGTCAGCCGAACTAAATCCAATCGATAATCTAAGGCATGACTGGAAAATTGCTGTCCATCAACACCCCCCCCCCGCAACTTAACTGAGCTTCAATGTTTTTTTTTACAGACGAATGGGCAAATATTTCCCAATCAAGGTATGCAAGGTTGGTAGAGACCTATCCCAACAGACTCAGCTGTAATTGATGTCAAAGTTGCTTCCACCAAGTATTAACTCAGGGGGGTGGACACTATCCAACAAGATATTCTAGTTTTGTATTTTTAATTAATTTTCTGAAATTTGTCGAATTTGTTTTTCACTTGGAAGTTGTGGGTTCTGATGTTTAAATAAATGTGGGAAAAGTCTGATTTAATGCAATTTAATTCCAGGATGTAAGGCAACAAAAGGTGAAAAATTTGAAAGGGGGTGTAGACTTTCTATAGGCACTGTATGTATATATCAAATAGTACCTCCTCATTAGAATGGTGACGATTGGCCCTTGTGCCATCCAAGCATTTGCTGCAAGTGTTCTTACCAATAAGGGGTGTCTGCCACAGATCCAAATTATTTAGGCATATTTATTATACTGTTTATGAGGACTTTTTTGCATCTGGGAAATAGGATACTGTATATCAGTTAAAATAGCGACTTCCAGATTTTAGTTGTGGGTTGTGAAAGAAACAGAATTGCCCACCTCAGACAAGTAGTGTGTTTGCTGCTACACTTGCACACACAGTGTGTCAGCAAATCTTTTCAGTAATGCCTGCTCACTCCTTGGGAGGGGAATCAATTCATGGATACGTTTCTGGCTCACTGTCCTTATGAGACCACCTTCTGTTTTTTCATCAAAAGGTTTTTGAAAATCTAATATTGTCGCAAAGCTAAGGATGTGCACCTCAGTCGCATGGCCAAAGTATACAGTCCAACAAAGCTTGTCAAACTAATATAGGCATGCACCTCGACCCAAAGGCCAAAGCACGTGGTAAAATAATCTCATAGACGCTCGCCCACAGAGCCAGAATGCATGGTCATTCATTCAGCATTGAGAACCACTGGCCATCATCATACGGTTCCAAGAAGTGTGCACTTCCCCCAAGAGTTGAGCTGACAAGATTACGTCATTGTGTTAATCAATGCCAAATAGTACCTCTTCGCTGGAATGAGCTGCGGACAAGCTTCTCTTTGCTGAATTAATAAATATACTCCTTCGCCCCTGAAATACTTGGCCTGCACTGTTCAAGAATGTCATAATATTGTGATAGTTCTTTGCCCCGAAGGACGCCAGAACAACGTATGTCACCTCTGGATAACTCCGTGAGGTTGATGCGTCTATAAAAAGACCATGGACGCAGTCCGCAACACTCACCTCTGGCCGGATCCTCTCGCCCAGTGTCAGTTTACCGTGCCTGAGAGTTGACTGCAGCAGATGGGGAACCATGCCAACAGCTGTGCAACGGATGTCAATTTACCGAACGAACCAATGGTACACGCTGTTCCCTATCATCTTACATATACCAACTATTTCAGAGCAAGACAAGCCTGACGCATTTCAAGACTGGAGTCCCTCGATTCATCCTCTGTTATGCGGCTTCCGGAACCCTCAATTGTGGAAAGCTCATTGGGAGGGGAGGGGAGGACTGACCCCCACAGTTGGCATTTGGCTGCTCGTCGCTCTTCTGTACAGCAATGGGGTATGATTGGTGGGGCGATGTGCCCATGTTGGACTTTCCGGTAAAAAAAAGGGGGGGGGATGAGGGTTTTGGCAGAGGTTTTCAGATGGCCTTGTTAAGCCGGCTGCACCAAATCCTCCGCCAAAGTGGTCAAGAAAGATGTGAGGACAGCTTGATTTCGTGTGCTGTTGTGTGTGAAATGATTTGAGTCCAGAGTGTAGAAAGGAAACAACATGTATTAAAGCTGACAAACATTCACAACAAATATCTGCCCAGATTAATACAGCATATACTTAAAACCTAAACAGAATGCTAAGATATAAGTAGCTTAATTCCATGTGTCGGTGCTTCGTTTTCCCCAGGGGTCCACAACCGTCACAATAATTTTGTGCCTATGATTCTGCAGTATGATCAAACCTGCAGGAGACTGCAGTGAGCATCTTGTAATTGCTTTATGTAATCTGTTTGTAACTGTATGTTTCACCCTGCTTTTAATGACTATTGATATATGTGTTTCATCGAAAGGTGTCATTAGCACAGGAATGATTCGTAGAAGAAATGCAAACCTTGATGAAATATCATTTGTTCACCACAATAATTTCACTTCACTTGATAGACGTGGACTCCAATAACTTAAATGGTGAGATGGCATCAGTCAATGAAAAAAAGAGAAAATTGCACAGCAGATCATGCATTAGCACATCAAAGCCAGAGCTTTGGTCAAAAAGAAAATCAGTGAAACGACGGAGTAGCGTTCGTCAGAGACTTCGAACTGAGGTATAACGGCCATAACTGGAGCTAAAACTTTTTCTACCCCCATTGACCCTGCCTCATTGAGTTGTAGATGAGTTATTGTGTTGCCTTGTCTCCTCTTCATTTCCTTGCTTATTGTGTGCAATTGCTGCCCCACTGTCGATTCATACCTTCCTCACCTTGCTCTTCCATGGGCCTCGTTGTTGTAAATAATTTTTTTTTAAGCTTTTCTCCATTTACCATAAGAAATCATGATGAACATAAATTATATGTCTTGCACATTGGCCATAAGGGTATTTTGTAATGTTTTTCAGGTGCTCAAGTCTAGACACTAAATAACCGTTATACGCCACGAGCCACATGATGAGTAATGGCTTTTTTTCATTGATCACGCCCACCGCAATGTGAATACATTGATGCAGTTTTTGTCATGTGATTATGTACTTGCACAACATTATTGTTGGGGGTTTAAGTAGGCAGGGTTAAATTTTATTCACATTATTATTATGGGCATTTCTCAAAAGATAACTGCCGATTGGGTGTTGTAACCATGGGTTTTTATTTTCATAAAAAAAGTGTGAGAAACAATGAGCAAAGCACAAATGTCTGGTTTAGCCATTGTGGAGAAATTGTCCCAACTGATTTATGAGCTGACCTTTAAACCTTTGTTTTAAAAATATAAAAAAACATGACTTGTTAATGTAGTTTTGTTGCAATTTACGAGCATTCATTGCAATCAATCCCTTATGACCAATGTGTAAATGGTTTCAGCTCTTTCAGCATATCGTGGGGTCCTCATCGTTGTAATTAAATGATAGTACGTGGCCTATTCATTCCATTCCATGGGAATATATCCAGTGGAAGTGTAAACAAGGCAATAAAACGTTGACAGTGATACAAGGTAGGCATCGGGCAAAGGTAAAACGTTTGTCATGTTCTTCGAAGTAAGACGTCGGGCAACGCTTTTTGCTGCCCAGAAAACAGGAGGATTCTCCAGTTGAGAACAAATTCAACTTTTTCACAGGTAACATAGGAATGGAATCGTTAACATCTGTCAACATATCATACAGCTTGATCAACAATTGCCTACAGCGAAGAAATGATATCCAGAGTGCGATGAATATACAAATACTGAATCTGCTTAACCTCCCTGACATACCTGAGCTTACGTTTCTTGCCATCTTTATTTTTTATTTTTTGGTGATTTATTTTATCATCGCAAAGACTCTTCGAGTCGGAGAAACAATTGCTAATGGTGGCTTTGTGGCCTGCAAACATTTCTGAAAAGAATCAGCCTTACCCATTCTGTTCAGTTGCCAAATGACAAACGTTTTCGTGGATGCCATCATGATATATTTTCTTGCTTCTCCACTTTACCTGTAGGTTGATGAGGTCACATTTTGGTCAGATATTCATGCTAAGACCAAGCTCGTAAACTTTTGCCGTTCTGTATTGTACTGAAATACTTTTTTTTCTTAACATGTTTTGTTTATGATCTCCTCTGCTAGATTTCTTGCTGACAACTTAGAGAGGCATTACACAGTCTAGAATGACTTTGTCCACCTTGTTATAATGTACAATTAATTTTTAAATGCCCGATATATATATATATATATATATATATATATATATATATATATATATATATATATATATATATATATATATATATATATATATCGGGGCGTATTATGTGATACCGGTCGTCCGTCCGTTCCTGTCCGCACTTAACTCCCAAAGTTTCAACTTTCACGTTTCATATTTGGTACATAGGTACAGACTGTGGAGACGGTGTGTCGCGACATACGTTTGTCATCTAAAGTGGTTGCCATGGCAACCAGGATGCTGTTTTCCATGTAGTAGCCCAATTCTGTATATACCCTCTTGTTCGGGCGTATATTGTGCTCACTTGCACTCTTGTTGAGTAATGTGATGGTCCATATATCTCTTCTGTATCCAAAGTCAATCATTTTTAAAATCATGCTCTATCAAGATATCACCCGAACTGTCTTTTATTTGTCTTATCCTGAAAATCATGCGGGGTTTTTTTTTCGATCATGGCAAATTCTAACATCACATCCATCCAAGAGAGAGAGAGAGAGAGAGAGAGAGAGAAAGGGGGAGAGAGAGAGAGAGAGAGAGAGAGAGAGAGAGAGAGAGAGAGAGAGAGAGAGAGAGAGAGAGAGAGAGAGAGAGAGAGAGAGATTGGGATTTGGACCATACTCTGTGCAGAGCATTGGTGCTGCTTAAGCAGTCTCCTTGGCTATTGGACACAATCACAGTATACCAGCAAGCTGGCACTCATTTTGCTGACCTCGGAAGGATGACAGGCTGAGTTAACCCCACCTGGTATTAATTCAACAGCTGAGTGAGATTTGAACTCAGGACCCTCGGATCCAAAGCTCGCCACCCGAAACATTAAGCCAACACCAGGCATATATCCATCCAAAAATGTCCCAACAATTCCCCACAACTACAGATCAGTGAGTTTGCGACTCACCATTAACAAGATGATGGAATCACTAGTTTCCAAACACCTCAGACAATTCCTTTTGTCCAACTTTTTGATCTGTTGTCGTCAATCAATGTTGCACCTTAATGTCCTGATGATTGTGATAGATGATGAATGCCCTACCAATCTAAAGAAGAGGTAGTCATCCTAGATATTCCACTATGTGACCAACAGCACATCACACTTTGTGGATACTTAATACCACACTCAACATTTCAGTTGGTGTTCCACAAACTAGTATCCTTCATTTGATATGTCATTGACTCGAGACAAGCACTTCATGTGATATAGCGTAATGACAGGCCATTCGTGACATCAAGATGACTGACACATACTTGATCAAGCATGTACCCTTTGTTGTGTCTTTACACGATGACATTGAAGGCTTTGGGAATCATGATAATTTCCTGCTAAAACTTAAATACTCACAGTTTGGTTCTTACTTGCCGTAGTAGTACCACTAAATGACAGTAGTACTATGACTGTAGAATTGCCTCCCTGAGTCTGTCCCATCATTTTCTTCCCTCCATTCCTTTAAGATGGTAAGCCATCACCTATTCCTATCACTGGTCTGGATCTGGATCCAGATCTTCACCAAAATAGAATCAGCTCTTCCTTGTCACACACCCAACGTGTCCACTAAGTTTCATCCGAATCCGTGCACAACTTTTTGAGATATCGTGCTATATATCGGTTTAGCCCTATCCCTCAACGGTGAAGAATCACTTAAGAAATTATAGCAGTCGGATCCGGATACGGATCTTCACCAAAATCCAATCAGTTCGTCCTTGTCACACACCAAACCTGCCCACCAAGTTTCATCCGGATCAATCCACCACTTTTTGAGATATCCTGTGCACAAACAAATAAACAGACAGACAGAAAGGGGGTGAAAACACAACCTCCTTCACCTTCGGTGGTGGAGGTTAAAAAATATGTTGACAGCACTAATCTGTGTTGATTCATTCTGGTAGAGTGGACTGATGAATATTGTGCTTCTCTCTATATTTTTTATAAGAAAGAAAGAAAAGACAATATAATTAATTTTGCAATTGTTTGAGGAGTTAGACATTGATACTCTACATACTTGTCTCTTCTGATTGTAAATGAATCTTGAGTTTGTACTGAATGACAGGCAATGAGAACATTAGAAGATGCTTGCCTTTGACCTTGAAGTGCTAATGCGAAACAAAAAAAAACAGAGGCCTTCGGGGAGACGACAGGCTGTACTTTTGGTGGAATAGTAGGTTAAGTGTCTTTACATCATGGAGGGAAATGGCACATTGAACATCAATATCTTAGTGTATAATGAGGGGGCATGCTAGATGACACTGCCATTGAAAGAAATTACTTGATGTGGTATTGCACAATAAAAATCTGGCTTTGGAGGGATTTATAAACAGCTAATAGGTGTGGTCAAACTGGAACGGGTCTTCACACATTAAATTTAATTAATTCGGGTTGATAAAGCACTGGCATAATGGGCCGAGGCCTTTTCCTGTGTCCAAGCTCATTGTATCACTTCTCGTCTAAATTGAACATTGTTCTGGGTTATATTACATACACGTTGTAATAGAAGTACATTGAGAAATTTTAAATTCTGAAAAGGAAGGGAATGGAAAATCAAAAGGAGGGAGGTTGGGGGGTGTGAGGTGGTATGGAGAAGAAAAAAAGAGGTTGAGAGAAATAGGAATAATAGGGAGGAAAGGAGAGAACATCGGGGAGAGTTGGGGGTGGCGGGTGGGAATCAAAAAAATTCCACCATTTTTGTTAATAAAGTAAATAGTTGAGCTTATCATACTAAAATACGCAATTTGGTGTGTCTGTCTGACTGGTTTTTGACCACGATACATTCGGTCGTTATTTAGCCAATCTCAACCAAACTTGACAGAAGGACTAAGGGTCACACGATGGAGGTTGTAGCGACCTCGTTTGCCCCCCTCCCCAAGGGGTTGTTCCACCTTGGGTGAAGTCAGTGTTAAGGTGTATATTCATATTAAGATAACTAATGGTGGCGTTCTTCCAAGGCCGCTTCTAATAACAAAACTAATAACAACACAAATGATAATAGCATCATATTAATGTTATTACAAAACAATATTAATACTAATAATATCCCCCCCTCCCAAGGAAAAATGCAGTGTTAGCGTGTACAAATAGCTTATCGTGGCGTTTAGTGGTGCTTGAAAAGAGGAAGAAGATCAAAGAGGTTAAAAAAACAAGAAAAAGATTATAAACCACAAACACGTATGATTACCTTTTTAAACAGTTGCATATACTGCTGTTTAACACTGAACTGAAAGAAATCTGAAGGAATCCCAATATCCATGAGGCATTCTCTGATTATCGTGTTCACCAACAGAAGAAGACCCGAGACTAGATCTACTGTATTCTGTATACCCCAGAGAGGATAACAACACGACCCTTCCTGTCACTCCCGTAGGGAGTGGGTGTACTAGCACAGCAAAAGCCAATTAGAAAATGTATCAGGAATAGAATTTTTTATAATATCTTTTAAAATACATATCTTTTTTTGAAAGAGCGTATGTACATCAATTATGGGTTGACATCACATTGTCATCCCGATTTCAAACCACAAATTCATTTTACAGAAGTCCTGCTGCTGATTTTCTGCCTCTGTGGTGGAAGCATAACAATGCACTATTCAACTACACCACATGGCCAGAAGTATGTGGACACCTGCTCGTCCAACATCTCATTCCAAAATCATGGGCATTAATATGGAGTTGGTCCCCCTTTGCTGCTATAACAGCCTCTACTCTTCTGGGAAGGTTTTCCACTTGATGCTGGAACATTGCTGTGTGGATTTGCTTCCATTCAACTACAAGAGCATTCGTGAGGTCAGGCAGTGATGTTGCACGATTAGGTCTGGCTTGCAGTCAGTGTTCCAATTCATCCCAAAGGTGTCCGATGGGGTTGAGGTCAGGGCTCTGCAGGCCAGTCAAGTTCTTCCCATACCGACCTCGACAACCATTTCTTTATGGACCTCGCTTTGTGCACGGGGGCATTGTCATGCTGAAACAGGAAAGGGCCTTCCCCAAACTGTTACCACAAAGTTGGAAGCACAGAATCGTCTAGAATGTCATTGTATGCTGTAGCGTTAATATTTCCCTTCAATGGAATGAAGGGGCCAAGCCCAACCATGAAAAACAGCCCCAGACCATTATTCCTCCTCCACCAAACTTTACAGTTGGCACTATGCATTCAGGCAGGTGGCGTCTCCAGGCATCGCCAAACACAGATTCATCCGTCGGATTGCCAGATGGTGAAGCGTGATTCATCACTCCAGAGAACACGTTTCCACTGCTCCAGAGTCCAATGCAGTGAGCTTTACACCACTCCAGCTGACGCTTTGCATTGCACATGGTGATCTTAGGCTTTTGTGCGGCTGCTCGGCAATGGAAACCCATTTAATGAAGCTCTCGATGAACAGTGCTTGTGCTGACATTGCTTCCAAGGTCAGTTTGGATCTCGGTAGTGAGTGTTGCAACCGACGACAGATGATTCTTCCGTGCTATGCCGTTCAGCACTCGGCGGTCCCATTCTGTGAGCTTGTTTGGCCGACCACTTCGTGGCTGAGCTGCTGTTGCTCCCAGACGTTTCCACTTCACAATAACAGCACTTACAGTTGACTGGAGCAGCTCTGGCAGGGCAGAAATTTGACGAACTGACTTGTTGGAAAGGTGGCATCCTATGACGGTGCCACGTTGAAAGTCACCGAGCTCTTCAGTACGGCCCATTCTACTGCCAATGTTTGTCGATGGAGATTGCATGGCTGTGTGCTTGATTTTATACCCCTGTCAGCAATGGGTGTGGCTGAAATAACCGAATCCACTAATTAGAAGGGGTGTCCGCATACTTTTGGTCATGTCGTGTATATACACATCTTGAAGAATGATGTTGTCTTGAATAAACTGACATGTTGATTTGTACAGTGGATGGCATTAAACCCAAGATGAGACCAAGGGTTGACTTGCTGTCAGGTATAAAGTACTCCCTCAAAGATAACAGGCTGTTTGTGGCTGCAGAAGATGTAGATTAAGCTTGCGTAAAGGTGGACAATAATAAGCTTCCATAAGTTAGGACAGGGTTCCAGACGGTAATTCGTCTCCTACCAGTTTCACCAGAGGGGACTGTGGGGTTGCTCTCCATATGTCCGTCCATCTGTCTGTCTGTCCATCTGTCCCACCAGTGGTTTTTCAGACTTTTTCCCCCATATCCTTTCACATATTCAACTGAAACTTGGAGCATGGCTTTATTATGATACATTACACAAGTTCAAGTTTCAGGACATTTCATTATTTTTCAGTGATGCCCTTTTGGACTTAGAAAATATCACATCGGTAGGGGACATGCATTGCAACGCAATTCTCGCTCTTGTTACCTCCGCCACCGAAAGTGAAGGAGGTTATGTTTTCACCCCTTTCTGTCTGTTTTGTTTGTTTGTTTGTCTGTGTACAGGATATCTCAAAAAAGTTGTGGACGAACCCAGATGAAATTTTGTGGACAGGTTCAGTGTGTGACAAGGACGAACTGATTAGATTTTGGTGAAGATCCGGATCCATATCAGGTGACTAGAATTTATAAAGTGATTTTTCACCATTGAGAGACAGGGCCAAAAACGATATAGTCCTGTATAGCATGATATTTCAAAAATGTAATGGGTCCGATATGTTGTTGTGGATCAGGCATTGTGTGGCCGAGGTATGCGCTCTACCGAGTGCCCTTCTGTTTTTTTTTTCTGAAATAATCAGAATCACTATAATTTAACAAAGGTGGAGGTCAATTAACTTGGTGTGTGATTTTGAAGGTGATTGGTTAGACCTGAGTTAATTTACAATTCCGATCATAAGGAGGGTGGACACTTACCCAACCAAGATATTCTAGTTTTGTATTCTTCATTAATTTTGTGAAATTTGTATAATTTGTTTTTCATTTGGAAGTTGTGGGTTACGATGTGTAAATAAAGGTGGAAAAAGTCTGATTTAATGCAATTTAATTCCAGGTTATAAGGCAAGAAAAGGTGAAAAATTTGAAAAGGGGATGTACACTTTCTGTAAGCACTGTATCTATCCAAAGCAGTTTTCATAAGATTATTTTTCATGAGTTTCATCCTCTACATGTGTGCCTGCAGCCTGGCAGGCCAGCCGGTATCCACTCCTTCATCAAGCTCTCATTAGGTGTTCCAGCTTGTTGCAGCGTGTGCCAACAGACTGTGCGTGCCCATGGTCGTGTGTGCCGAGGTTTGTTATCTTGCATGAGCATAACTTCTCAAGCTAACCACAAAAATCGTTTCAGATTATCGGTAGTTATGAAGTTTGGTGTGAAATCTTTCTCGAAAAATAATGCAAATACTGTAATTACTTTTAACTCTGGTTTGTTTGCGGCTAATAATTATTTTGTTGCCCTTTGTGCTGCTATGATGAAAAAGACCTCGTTTACCTTGGAATAGACATAAGGTACCTGTAGGTGAAGTGCCTCAGTCAATGGGTAAAGATCTCATTTGTACTACGTCGATGTCTCGAGCTATGCTCACATTGTCACGTTTCCCGGTGGTAATGGATTACTTAACGACATAGCCTGATTAGTGCTTATCTTGTTCGTCTTAAGGTCATGACTCGTGTGTTTCTTTTTCAGTTTGCAAGTTTGTGTGCCACAGCCAATGTGTGGTTAAGGTAAGAATTTTTGAAACCACAGATATAATGTGTGATTAAGTTTAACCACAATCAATGTTGGGTCATGAAAAAAAGCTTCATCTTGCTGCCACTTTTCTTTCGAAAAGCACATTTATTTTTCAGTTTTATGTCGTTTTGATCTGATTAGAAGACCAGGGAGTGAAAAGTGAGGAGTTGGAGATGTAGAGTTTTATTTTTAAATCAGGTTTTGGCGAAGAGTGATGTGCGGTAACTCCCTGGCCCCTACAGACACCCAGTACCAAAAAGGGAACGTGCACGGTGGTCATGAAAGTTTGGAAAAGGTTTTCTTTTTCTCTTCCATTTTTTTTGGAAGAGAGAAAAGGCTTTCGCTGATGATGGTTTGGATCTCAAAGTCTTGTCTCTTCCGCCATTCTTCAGCGCTCCCACTTAATGTGATGAATCTTGAAACTAGCCATCTGATGATTCCAATAAAGAGTGGCGTAGAGTTATTTAGATATTACAGTCGTGGATAATATCAGCATCTCAGGGAGATGGGGATGGGCCAGGCATCCGCCTGGGGGATGGCCAGACGGAGGCCCCTGGAGTACCGGAAGAAAGTGGACGCAGCGACGCGCTGCTCCGGCGCATGCTCCCATACCTGACCTGACCAGATGATATTTTCTGATGTTGTTTCAGGGTGCTTAAATAAATAAATAAATAAAACCTTATTTTCATTCCAAGACTTTTAATGAATATTTCAGCCTGGTGTTGGCTTCGTGGTTGAGGTGGCTGGCTTGCAACCTAAGGATCCTGAGTTTAAGCCCCTGTTGTCGTTGAATTAACACCAGGTGGGGTTGACTCGGCCTGTCATCCTTCTGAGATTGGTAAAATGAGTACCAATGTACTGGGGTAATAATCATTTGGGGTGACCTGCATCCGAGTGGTGACCCATCCAGGATTGTACTCCCTATGCACCTTTATGGTGGCAAAGGAATGAGAAAAATGAAGATATATTTTCATGCTTAAGTCACTTTTTTTCCATTATCCCAAACTTTACCCTCTTCTGTTCTTGCGCATGGCAGCTGAGCTTCTGGGTAGCTGTCATTTATTGGAAGCACAGCTGTGCTGCTGATGCTGTGCCCCTCTAGCAGTACACTTGCACTCATTCCGCCAACCTCGGAAGGATGACAAGCCGAGTCAACCCCACCCGGTGTTACTTCAGCAGCCAACGGGGCTCGAACTCAGAATCCTAAGATCCTAAGCCAGCCACCATAACCATTAAGCCAACACCAGGCAAAAACTTTACCATTGTACGAGTAGAAACGGCTCATGCATATCTCGAGTCAATTCATCGCTCTTGTCATTTCTAAATAGTTATTGACGTCAGGCATGGTTACCAATAAAATCATGAATGCAGTTATACATTTTAAAAATAATTACAAAACACATGAGAGAGTCAAAGCTTGCAGGCTTGTAATGAAATCAAGATTGTTGCTAGTGATTTAGCGAGTTTTACACAACTCTTCACAGATGGTCATCGCTGCAGCACGGCAAAAATAATGGCCTCCCAGAGAATCGTTAAAGCACCCAAACACACAATTGGTGAAATTTTTTTATCATGAGAGATCTGGACTGTATGGAGAGAGCGGTTGAACTTCTCGGTCAGTCTTTGCTTGTCCAACCACCCTCAAACATAAGGACATTTGCTTTTGCTTAATTTGTTTTAAGAGAAAGGGGAGTGATGGTCCTCTTATCGGGTGAGACGGACAAATGACCGTGGAAGAGAGGAATGACAATTTAATGAATAGATTCATCGTTAATCTGACGGAGCAGTCATTTTGGATGAAATATTTTCCCGTGAGAAAGATTTCAAATTTGTTTTGAGTGTTTCTTCCTGTTTCCTCCCTAAGGTGGTGACTCAGTGTGTCCTGCCCATGGCATTCCACCTGGTCAGTGCTGCTTTAGTTGCAATCCACCTTGACCAACATATTTCCACCAACATTATTCATCTACACATAAACAGTAAACCCACATTACTGGTCTACATATAAACATCCCACCTTCATTACTGGACTACGCACAAATATCACATGATTATGACTGAGCTTCAGTCAACGTCCACACTTACGGTCAAGGGATGCTTGTTCTCAGCTCTTCTCAGATAAATATTATTATTTTTTATTTCAGGTTACTCCAACAAGTGGTACATCTTCTGAAACGATCAAACAGCCGATGTGAGTGATTTAGATGTGTCTGCAATCTCATTGTTGACTTTGTGCACCATGTGTAGCTTATTGCGACTCGTCTAAGAACAGAAATGTCTTGCGCAATGTAGACTAACTCGTCCGACCTGTCTATATATTGCAGTGGAAGCCATCGAGAGCCGGAGGGGGATCAAGCAACGAATCATAGTTGGGATGGTGGCCCGTTGTTCCACTTGGCCTACGTTACAGAAAGGATCATCTGCATCATTTTTCAGGAGAACTGCCCTGCTGGAGCATACCTTGAGGCCTTGCGTGATGTCGCTCAAATGCTGCTGTCCAAGCATGGAGAAAAACACCTGGTACACGATGCAGGAGGCGGATAAATCTGTTGTTTATGTGTGCTTGATTTAGGTAGAGAGGTTGAAATGCTTAAGATCGGTGGGAATGACTTAATGGTCAGACAGGTAGGTATGATATTGTGCAGATACTGGATGGGAAATAAAGGATGTATTGATGATCACACGATGAAGTTTTATTTATTATTAAAATTCCTTGCTTTGATGTGTGTTATAGCATCGCCCTCTGACGAAGCGAAACAAAGCAATTACGTACAAATGTACAAGGAAACTCCGACACACAAAAGTACCACTTGGCTCATCAAGCCTGTGCTCTATCTTCATGCCAATGCTTTGAAGCCCAAAGCAAATAACTATGCAAAATTTACGAGTTGATTGCCACAGAAACTAACACAGAGAGAAAACACAAAAGTATCTACTGGCAAAAAAAAAAGGTCCGAGGCAGGTAATTATTAATATATTTGAGCCATCAAAGAGCTGTTTGTATTTGGGAGAATCTGTATTCATTAATAATGCGAGAACTGTAGACTGGTTTTCTCAAAATAAAGGCTCAGAAAGTCTAATGTTTCGATAACATTGTCCTTCATCAAAGACAGACACCGAACACGTTTTGGCTGACTCGGATATTAAATGCTCTACCTTGAGGACCGGAGCTACACATGATGGAACAGATTATGAGACGTGAGACTAAAGAACGACACAGTTCTTTTTTGCTTTGAAGGATGAGAGGGGACAAAGGGGTCAGCACGCATCTTCTGCCCGGGGTGGTTGAAAACCCACTCCCAGGCCTGCGTGCACGTCTCATTGTGGCACATGGCAAAAGGGCCTCTGCCCATCATCGTCGAAGTCTTGCCGAGCCACCAAGCACAGTGATCGATTGCAAACCTCGTCTGGTGGCCCTGAGGGCGACACATGTCGACGGTTACCCGCCGACCATGCGCAGCGACCATAGCTGCTGTAATCGAGGCCCGGCACCCATCAATAAACTTGACGAGTGACTTGCGGCCCAACCGATCCAGGCGAGCCAAGCGGTCAAGGACTGCAGTCCATTATCAAGGGAGGGATGGGAAGGAGAAGTCGCAGAGTTAGGGGAGACCCCCATCGGGCGGCTGAGGTTGCACCTCACCGTCCTTGAAGGGGACCCACTCCCACGGAACCAGTAGGGCCTCGACAGACAAGTAGGAAACAACAGATTAAGAAAGTATCAGAAAGCTGATAAGCAAAACACTAGTAAACATTAAAGTCATGCTGAATGTTCATCGGATTGGTGCTAACTTGCTCTCATGTCTCACACCCACAGGTGATAAATCTTTCTGAAAACGATGTTGATTTAAGACAGATGAACCTAAAGGTGAGCAAATGCTGTGCATCTCCAGAAACGACGTATCAGGTAACATATCGTAACATATCGTATCAGGTTACGGAACATATTGACCCCAACTGTCCAATCATGTCCAGGATACAGCAAGAGCTTTCTCTAACTCTTAATGAGGATTGAGGAATCCTCAATAAACATACAGGATCTATACAGGGTGGCCCAAATGTTAAAACGGGATGCCAGTCTCCATGAAAGCCAATGTCGGTATGTGCTGTGCGGACAAGATAAACAATGGAATTTATCAACCAATAGTCGATAACAATATGTTTACCACCGTGGAAAACGAGGTGTGGCTGAGACTCCCAAGCAAAAGTCTATGCGATAAACTGTAACTGATTAACTGCAACAATTATTTAGACATCGTAATTTTTTCAACTGAATACGTCACTGCATTTTCATTAATGCTTTGCAATTTTGCTGTGAATAGACAAAAGGGTTGCCAAGTGAGATCTCAGTGTTGTCTAACATAATTATTTTTGCTCATCGCAGTTAGCTGACTTTTCGGCGACCTTGAATACGTGATTCAAAATGTGATTCGTAACACATATAGATTGTCGGCTCTGTGATGGAGTGAGTAAACGCTTGTCGCATTGAGCTTACCGGCCGGGTTTGAATCCCATGACTGATCAGCAGAAACTTTCTGAAATATTGCAATGGTGATCTGCATGGGATTAGAATGTTCGCCTTAGAAACGTTCACAACTTGTCGTGAGTGCCCCATGCCTTGCCATAGAACTTATGGGACTCCACCAGCAGCATCTAAATGATGCAAAAGTGGTGGTATTTGACCATCACCCTCCTCCTTACAGCCTGAACCCGAACCCTAACAGCCCTAACCCGCATGCACTTCACATTGCTCCAAATAATAACTTTTCTTCCCCCTCCTCCTCCTCCACAACTCTCCCACCTTCCCTTTGTTCTTCTCCTTGCTCTTTCTTTCAAATTCGTTTTTCTCAATTTACACAACTGCACCTACAACTCCTCGCCCACCCCAAACATGTGTATGTCACACATATATATATATATATATATATATATATATATATATATATATATATATATATATATATATGTATCTTGAAAGTGTGGATGCTATACAAACAATCTTCTAAAGATTCCTCTTTTAATTATTTATTTTGAATTTGTACTCTTATCCATAATGTACCAAAATAACCGACGTTGCACATTCAGTGTTGAAATTCCATTCGGATAAAAGACCTCGAAATGTGAATTTCAGTTCTTTACAAGAATGAATTTTTTTTGGAGACGAAACAAAAAGAAGTCTACTTGGTCTCGTTTCATGATCATCAATATTACATCCCTCGGATAAATGAGATAAATCAGGAGAGTTGTTTTTGGCAGGTTCAGGATGTGTCCTGGCCAGATCGACACGCTCCACAGATTAGCCAGCTCTGTCTCTTGGTGAAATACATGAACGCCTGGCTGATTTCCGACCCCCAAAATGCGATCATATTGAACTGCAAGGTAGGAAGTATGAGGCTAACAAGGTGTGTGTACTTCCTTGTGAGACGTGAGGTGAGAGGTTGAATGGATTGTGTGCGTGTGTAGGTTTAAAGAGCATGTGCATGAAAGTTCAATAAATGGCGTTTGTGAATTTTGTGAGTGTGCATGAAATCACCGGTGTTTGTGAGGGTATTGTGGATGGTGTGTTTTGTTTTTTTTGTATGTCCCAGGGTCACTGGGGCAGTGTTGGCACTGCTGTGGCAGCTTACATGTCTTACAATGACATCTGCAGCGGGTAAGATCAGCACAGTGACTGCACTCGCACTACCCAAGCACCCATATCTGGCTAGGCCGTAGCACTGTGTGGACAAAGCTGCAACCTGCAATACTAAGTTACTTTACCCATATCTGAACTGCATGTTACTTTACTACATTGGTGTCTGACAACTACTCGGACATATCTGACCAAACTAGAAATCTTTCTTCTATTGTTTAGGAGTCAGGAACCACTGGACAAGTTTTCCATGAAGAGGTTTTATGATGACAAGCTCTCTTCTTCTTTGCTTCCTTCCCAAAAGAGGTGATTGTGTCTATTTTCCCTGCTGTACTGAAATAATCTCTGCTCAGCTAAGTTTCACTGTGCACGAGGAAGTGTAATGGATGCTTATTTCATCGTTTGCAGGGAAGTTTAATTGTGTGCAAAAACGTTGAACATTTCAGTGAGTGTTTCCACCCGATAATGTCCTTTTCCCTCTTTGTGTTTAGCTAAGTCAGGAATTTCTCATTATGGCAGCGCAAACACAGTGTAATGACTAGAATGGCACTCGGTGGAGCACGTACCACTGCCAGGCTGAACAGTTTACTTTTTGTGTCCCACCAACAGCCCAGATCTGGATCAGAACCAGCATCTCATCAGCTTGTTCTTGTCACCTACTCACTCATCCACCAAGTTTCATCCAAATCCATCCACAACCTTTTGAGATATCATGCGGTATATCATTTTTGGTCCGTCTCTCAATGGTGCTGTTCTTGCGTATGACAGCTTGGCTGCCGGGGTAGCTATCATTTCATGGAAGCACGGCTGTGCCGCTGATGCTGTGCTCCTCTACCAGTACACTGGTACTCATTTCACCGACCTCGAAAGGATGACAGGCTGTCAACCCCACCTGGTGTTAATTCAGCAGCTAATGGGGCCCGAACTCAGCACCCGAAGATCCTAAGCCAGCCGCTCCAACCACTAAGCCAACACCAGGCTTTCTCTCAATGGTGAAGAATCCTTTAAAAAAATTCTAGTATCTGGATCCGGATCTTCACCAAAATCTAATCAATTCGTCCTTGTCACACACCCAACCTGTCCACCAAGTTTCATCCAAAGCCGTCCACAACTTCTTAAAGATATCCTGCTCACAGACAGACAGACAGAACAAAGAGGGGTGAAAACATAACCTCCGCTCACCTTCGGTGGTGGGGGTAATAAGTATAAATGACACCACCGTGAGGATTTGGACATTTGCTGTAAGTAGGAACGTGGCAATTGTTCTGTGTTGCTGTGTGCCAGGTACCTGCAGTTCTTTGGAGATTTGCTGGCAAAGACATGCAAAGTGAGAGAAAAAGCCATGTGTGTGCAGTTAATGATACTTCGTGGTGTGCTTCCAGTGGGTGCAGGCAAGCCAACTTTTATATTTTCACCAGTCTTCACACACTCACCAATCCTCACTCTTTCAACAACCTTGGCTCTAATTCACCAACCCTGATGTTTCCCACCACCCCCAATCTCAACCTGTTCCACAATATTCTCTCTTGCATAAATACACACACCACTCCCCACCTTGACCTCCTCAGCAACAGCTATGCTCTCACCAAGTCCCATACCTTCCCCAAAGCTTTACACATTCACCTGTGAGCCAGGGAGAAGTATTATAGCTTAAATATATAACTTTGATAAACAATGGGCATATTGACATCACTATAAGGCACAGAGCAATTTTCTGTACTGGATATGTTTTTATGCCTCAGTATGTTTGACTTTGCTGAATCTATACACAAGGATATACATTAAGGCAGGAGGAGGCCTTCCGGGCCCCTGGCCCATCATGCCGATGTGGCTGGTATCCACACATTATTAAATGAATCTCTCAATTTACTTCTCTATCTTCTTTGTTTACGATAATGATTACGATAATTTGAGGATTACAAAATCTGACATGATACATTTTTTCCCCCCTTGTATTCCCCAATAAAAATGCAGGGGCTAGCAGGATAGCTTAAGGTATGCACACTCGCTTTTGAGCAGTCGGGCCATCTAGCCTGGATTTGAATCTCAACCCAGATATAGACTGTCACCCTGATGTTTCATAGGCAGAGCAATTCAACAATGTGTGTGTCGTCCGTCAAAGGACGTTAAGCCGGAGGACCCGTCTGCCAGCACTGATTGTTGGTGGAGGTTAAAGAGTAAAAACATCAAATTTTGCACTAATTTCTGAGGAGCTAGTCATGTTTTGTCTCTGGGAGTACCTGAATGGCTGTGAAAAGCATTTTATATGATGTGTTCCATAGCAAATCAGAGACCCCCAAAATAATGATATGACAGATCCAAATATATTACACAGGTATTTAAAAAAAACTATTTACTACTTAACAGGGCATTGAAAAAAGTATAAACATGTGAAGTGATGTATTCAATAAATAATCAATCTCTTCAGTCCTCCACAAGACCGCACAACATTTACAAACCGACACAAGGCCATTCAAATTGCAGAGTGGAGCACAAGCTGGAATGCTGGGATCAGCTCCCCAATATTAGGGAAGGCCACACATGCGTTTTGCTGTATCTGCATGCCACAACCTTGGCTGCTCAGGACAGAGCTGATGATGATGATGATGAGACTGATGATGATGATGAGAATACCACCTCATTGTTATCTATCTATAATTCCAGCAATCTGTGTGTGTGTGTGTGTGTGTGTGTGTGTGTGTCTGTGACCACTGTTTCTCGACAACCACTGGTCCGATCTAATTGAAACTTGCCAGGTATATTGCTGGGGACCTGAGGATGTGCCTTTCAAAGGTTTGATATTAATCGGACAAGTCCTTCCCAAGTTATGGCCATTTATTTACCAACCAATGACATGACACATTGCTGCGGCCATTTATTTACCAACCAATGACATGACACGTTGCTGCGTAGGCGTGGCTGCGTAGGCCGGTGCGCGGCCAGCCGACGATGACGTCACGGGCCGTGCCGATTACCTGGCAGCAAATGTCATGGCAAGCAAAGACAGGGAGGTAAACTTGATTTTAATTAACTCTGTGTGGAAGTGTGGTTGTCGTGAGAACGTGAGAGCGAAGGAACAGCCTGTGTGGTTGCCGTTTCTGGCTCGTGGTTTGAAAGTATTTTTTTGTTTTTTTTTTGCACGTATGGCCACGCACGTACGG
>CM068952.1:24575253-24589947 GCA_035128595.1 Eptatretus atami | reverse complement strand
CCTGTGTGGTTGTTGTTTCTGGCACGCGGTTTGAAAGTTTTTTTGTTTGTTTGTTTGCACGTACGGCCACACACCTACGGGCATGCGCTAGTTCTCTAAAATCTGGGAAAATGGTCATCGTCACTTGCCAAAGAGATTAAGTCATATCAGCAAGATTCTTGAAATGAGTGTGGAGGTCTTCTACTGTAGATCTGATGCTTTATGGTGATCCCAATTAAACCTGCACTGGATCATATGAAAGGTAGGGGTGATTCCAGCAGATCCAGTTGTTCAAAAGGAGATTGTTACTTGTGCCAGGGTTAACAGGTTGTGTGTATTTGTCTGTTCGGTAGAGTGAGGAAGTTACCAACTAATTGTGAAAGCTTGTCAAACAGTTTGACTCCACTCTTCTTTACGAGATCTTTTTTCTAAGGTTTAGGTGGGTTGTGATTCATGATGTCCTCAATAGTTTTGATGCTGTTTGTTCTTTCCCTGTGGCAGACTACCTTTAATGAAGCAAATTCCAAAATATTTGCACCCACTGTCACTTTGTTTCATTTTCTGACTATTTTGAAGGTCACACTATTCAAATTCGCTGAAATCGGGAATTTTCTTCTCATCACCAAATGTGGACATATCATGCTCTGATTGTCACCCAAATATTGTTTTTTCTGGAATTGTTTCTCCGGGTTGAGTGAAAAATGTTTGGGTGACTCGGCACACTCACAAGCTATGAGCTATCTCACCACTTTAAGAATCAGAATAACTTTTTAAAAAAAATTCTAATTTCGTATCCAGATTCGGATCTTCACCAAAATCGATTTGATTCGTCCTTGTCATACACCCAACCTGTCCAACAAATTTCATCAGAATCCGTCTACAACTTTTTGAGATATCTTGCACACAAACAAATAAACAGACGGGGGCGAAAACACAATCTCCATCCATCGCAGATGGTAGAGGTAATAATTGGGTCAAAATGTCAAAGGACAAAGTCACAGTCGATACAAATAGCCCTGATTGGCCTGTCTGCCGTGCAGCGCGAGACAAACGGGTTTTTAAATCACTTCCATGTTTATTTAGTTATTTACCATTTGAGCCATAACTCATAATATAACATGTATCTGTCGAGGCCATAACTCTTTTTTAATTTTTATTTATTTATTTATTTTTACCATTTGAGATTTTGTCATCAATTGCTGAATGTCCTTTTCCCTCTTTGTGTTTAGCTAAGTCAGGAATTTCTCATTATGGCAGCGCAAACACAGTGTAATGACTAGAATGGCACTCGGTGGAGCACGTACCACTGCCAGGCTGAACAGTTTACTTTTTGTGTCCCACCAACAGCCCAGATCTGGATCAGAACCAGAATCTCATCAACTTGTTCTTGTCACCTACTCACTCATCCACCAAGTTTCATCCAAATCCATCCACAACCTTTTGAGTCATCAACGATTTGTGAGCAGCAATATGGGTTTATGCCAGGAAAGAGCACCACTGATGCGATGTTTGCTTTGAGAATGTTGATGGAGAAGTATAGGGAAGGCCAGGAGTTACATTGTGTGTTTGTGGATTTAGAGAAGCTTATGATAGGTTGCCAAGAGAGGAGTTGTGGCATTGTATGAGGAAGTCAGGAGTGGTGGAGAAGTATGTGAGGATTGTGCAGGATATGTATGAGGACAGTGGACAGCGGTGAGGTGTGCGGTAGGAATGACAGACCGGTATAAGGTAAAAGTGGATTGCACCAAGGATCGACTCTGAGCCCTTTCCTGTTTGCAATGGTGATGGACAGGTTGACGGACGAGATCAGACTGGAGTCTCCATGGACTATGATGTTCGCGGATGACATCATGATCTGTAGGGAGAGTGGGGAGCAGGCTAGCGCGCTTGAGAGGTGGAGGTACGCACTGGAGAGAAGGGGAATGATAGTCAGTAGGAGTAAGACGGAGTACATGTGCGTAAATGAGAGGGAGGGTGGTGGTATGGTGCGGTTGCAAGGAGTTGAGGTGGGAAGGTGGATGGGTTTAAATACTTGGGATCAACTGTCCATAGTAACGGAGAGTGTGGGAGAGAAGTGAAAAAGAGAGTGCAGGCAGGATGAGTGGGTGGAGAAGAGTTGCAGGAGTGATTTGTGACAGAAGGGTAGCTGCAAGAGTTAAGGGGAAAGTATATAAGACGGTAGTGAGACCAGCTATGTTGTATGGTTTGGAGGCGGTGGCGCTAACAAAAAGACAGGAAGCGGAGCTGGAGGTGGCAGAGTTAAAGATGCTGCGATTCTCTTGGGAGTGACGAGGATGGACAGGATAAGGAATGAGTATATTAGAGGGACTGCGCAGGTAGGACGGTTTGGAGACAAAGTGAGAGAGGCGAGATTGAGATGGTTTGGACATGTGCACAGGAGGGAAGCGGAGTATATCGGGAGAAGGATGCTGAAGATGGAGCCGCCAGGCAGGAGGAGAAGAGGAAGGCCAAAGAAGAGGTTCATGGATGCGGTGAGGGTGGACATGCGGGTGGTTGGAGTGTCAATGGAAATGTGGAGGATAGAGCGAAATGGAGACGGTTGATCCGCTGTGGCGACCCTAATGGGAGCAGCCGAAAAGGAAGAAGAAGAAGAAGATTTTTCATCAAATTATCAAGAAACCTTTAATATGATAATATCGAGAACATTAGTTAATAAAATTTGTTTTCGTCAAGCTTAGAGTACAAAGAGGATGTGGACAGGCTTTGCATTTTGAGCTGCTTTGTAGATTTCTTTTCTTTACAACATCGAGGCTTATGGAAGAGAGAGGTGACTGCATGAACTGACATTGCGGCAGCGAGGCAACACTTGGACACAGTAAGCTAAGGGAATGAACAAACAGGAAAGGGTTGAAAACATCGTAACCTGCAAGTAAGTGTGTGTAGTTAGGTTGGGTTAATGGGGGTGAAAATGACTGTGGGTAAAGACAGGGGATGACGTGAGATGACGGCCTCTGCTCAGGATTCCGACAGTCACCCTGCTGGGCTTTTCTTGATTTTCCATTTGTGGAGGTGATGAGTTAATCGAGCATGGCATGTACAGATCCGCTTTAATTCTCAACACACTAAAAACAAAAGTGGGAGAAAAATTAACTTTTTGCCACATTTTGAGCAATTCCTGGTGAGTGTGCCGAGTCACCCAAAATTGTTCACCATTAAAACAGCAGCAAGCTGGAAGGGCACTCCGTAGAGCGCATACCTCCGCCCCATAAAGCCTGATCCACGAGAACATATCTGGCCCAATACATTTTTGAAATGTCATGCTATAATATATCCTTTTTGAGCCCGATCTCTCAAAGGTGAAGAATCACTTGAAAAATCCGAGTAGTCGGATCCGGATTCGGATCTTCACCACAATCGAATCAATTTGTTGTGGTCACACACCCGACATGTCCACAAAGTTTCATCCGAATCCATCCACAACTTTTCGAGATATCGTGCTATATATCGGTTTAGCCCAATCTCTCAATGGTGAAGAATCACTTAAAATATTATTATCAGATCCAGATCTTCACCAAAATTGAATCGATTCTTCTTTGTTACACACCCAACATGTCCACCAAGTTTCGTCCGAATCCGTCCACAACTTTTTGAGATATCAGCACACAAACAACAAACAAACAAACAAACAGGGGTGAAAACATAACTTCCTTCACCTTCGGTGGTGGAGGTAATGACCTGTTGAAACGATTTCAGCAAAAAATGATTTGGGTGACTATCAGCACATGAAACCATCATTTCGAAATTAAAAGAACACATTTTTGCAAATTTGAGTTTTGTGACCTTGACCTTCAAATATTCCAGACATGAAACCATTCAAACCTTTGGAATGCTTTGGATTTTTCCTCGTTGAGAGTAGTCTTCTTTAAGAATCATACTCCAATATAAACCCACCTGAACCTTATAGATATAGCTGTTAAGAGGAACATGATTCGTTTTTTCACTGTGCCTTTCCTAAATTGCCCACATGGTTATGTTTTTGAGTGCTTATTCATCGCAGCTGCGAGTTTTACCAGGGCTCTCTGCATGTGCTCAATAAACCTAAATTGCCTGCGATACACTATGGTAGGAGGCAGTCTGGAAGGTGTTGCGGCTTTACTAAGTGCAGCTGATTCTACTTCAACTTACTTCTTGGTCCTTGTGATGGAACCAAAAGCATATGAGAGTTAAATGTTCCCTTGGAGCCTGTGTCATGTGGCAGACGTAACACTTCATGGTCGTGTGCTGCATTCATATCACTCTTCAATGTCGTTTGTGAAGAAGTTCTGAGGTCGCCCTTCTTGGAGTCGATTGGTGTGAAGCTGAGTGGTGTTTTTTCTTTCACGCTTGGCCTAGGCAGACGAGCTTTTTCTCTCGGTTGAGCTCTTGTTGAACCTTTTGGAGAAATTCCAGTTGGTTTGAGTTGAAGGTCCTCGTTCGGATTATTATTTTTATTCTCTCATCATGCCGCCGCCATATTGTGAGCTTTAGGAACAAGGAGGCAATTGTGCTGCGGCTGGCATTCTTTGCTGTACGATTATTATATGAAACTAATGAAGGAACAGAAGCAGCAGAAGGATAGGATTTTATATGTTAGGGATTCTTTCTCAAACAAAAAAAAGGATTCTGCTGCTGCCACTGTGAAACAACGGCTGATGTCTCTCTACTTTGGCCAAATGGTGAGGATGGATGCTGGATTGAGATCCCAGAGGTTGTCGGTTCATAATCTAGCTGAAGGTACCAGTATTTAGGATTTGGATCATAATCGTCTGAAAGCCGAGCTAATCTCAAAATAATTACCATGCCAATATCTGATTGTTGATAGAAACCCATGTGGCTCATTAACAACCTCAGGGTGGGATAATCTGCCAGCCTCACCTGGTGTGGTTTACGTATGATGCTCGTCCACTCATTGTGGTTGAATTATTCCCTTCCTTTAATTGTTATAGAAGGTCATTCCTAATGAGTAATGACGATGCATCCATCCATCGTACTCTTATCCTGTACTTTCCACTTCACGAATAATTATAAAACACTGCCACACTTAAGAGGGATGCACTTTTGTTTAGAATGGACGAGCACATTACCTATAGGGCGACTGCGTCACCCCCTACAGTGACACACACACACTAACATTTTACTGTTGGTAAGCTAACACATGCAATTCTGACAACTCCTCAACAAAAAAGTCTCACCCTCTCCCTCCCCCTCCCAACCCTAAGGCATCATTCCCCTACCACACTCAAGCCTTCAACACCCCCCTCCCCCTCTCCCCAAAGCCTCCACCTCCCCCTTCCATTTGCTACAGTTCCCATCTTTACTCTCACCCTCCTGCCGCTCATAAAAGCAAACGGGCATTCCCACGTCGAAACAGAGGAATATGTAACACTTTCTGCTCACCTATCATGCCATCACCACTTCACAGAAACCCATAACAGTCGCCTGTTCAACTCACAATTGGAAGAGAAAATAGTCGGAAACAATAGCAAACCTGCGCAACCTCCGCAGTAAAAGCTCTGCTTAAGCGATAGGGTTCTACAGGGTAATTTGAATTGGTTATCAATGGTAACTTCTTAAGTTCTAAGGGTTCTAAAAAGGGTACATATTTTAAGGGGTTCCTAAATTGGCAGCCATAGTCGAGAAATTGTGTGTGTAGTCAGGCAAACTGTCCAACCAATGGGTGGAACTCGCACGCACGCATGGACGGAAGATGGCACGGCTCCTTTTATAGGATAGATTCCTTCGAACAAACAATGGAATTTCCAAGTAATGAAACAAACGGTCATATTATTCCTTTCTTCAAAATAGCTGTCAGTCCTTGAAATCGTTATTTTTCCAATCGATGATAAACAACCATTGGAGTGAAAAACATTTCATTTTCTTCTTGTTCTTCTTCTTATTATTATTGTTCTTATTGTTCTTATTGTTCTTGTTCTTCCTGTTCTTCTTGTTCTTGTTCTTCTTCTTGTTCCTCTTCTTCCTGGTTGCATCCTTACTGAAACACAGCTGTGTTGCTGATGTGTTGACCATGCACATTCGGGCAATAATTTGCTATTTGGCCAGGGTGCTGGCACAGAATGGCCTCATCTTCAAAAGGGACCAAGGGGTCTTTCACATCCATCAGTGAATGCTAGTTGATGGGACATCTCGCTTAACATCCCTCAGACACAGGACACACTCGTTGATATAATGCCCTGCCACTGAAGCTCCGACCGGCAGTTTCTTGTTGGGTCGGAAATCAAACCAAGAGTTCAAAGGTGAATACACCTTTGAGCTATCCTGTCAGCCTCCTATGAACAGTAAGCATCACCAATCATCAGGCTCAGAGTAAGCATCACACACTATATATTCCCAAAACTATTGGGACATTATCAGGAAACGTGCAGGATTATTACTTGACAATGGTTTATTTGCATACTAACCTGGGTGTTAATCTGCATTTTGTAACTAGCATGGTTCAAATCTTTACCACTAATACTTGTAGCAAAATATTTGGTCGATATAATAAGTTCAAGATTTCGAGGTTCCTCTGACTCAATCTGATGTTTGTAATCTTAACATTGCTTGTCCCATTTTCAACATTAACACAATCAATTACTTTACATATCCTAAAGATATTATCCCACAAATTAGTCATCCCACCCTCTGGCACCCAATCAGCTTTCCACATTGGAGGCCAGTCAGCTCTTTACCCCCATGGTACCTTCTCCACAACCGAGTTTCAATACTCTTGTTCACATTTATAAAGAACATTCTGCTCGTTGGTGTAAGGGGGATGGGTATACACATGCAGGTTGAGATGTCGCAATACTTTAGGTAATGCAGTGTATCTTGTGCATCAAGCTCGAAACAGAACGTCGGTTCTTCCAAAGCACTTTCTTTGGCTAGGTTAACAATCCTGGATGAGTGGCCACTCCGACGCAGGATACTCAACTGAGTGTGCAGGGATTCGTTCAGGGTGCCGACGACAGCTTGCCTCCTTTTTGGGAAGGACACCGTGAGATCTTTAACAACCACTAATGCTAGCAGACGGGACATCCAATTTAACATCCATCCGAGGGACGGCACACACATTTATGGATCGGCCTGCATGAGAAACACTGGCATGGCAGTTAATATAGTCGGGATTCAAACCCAAGATAGACAGCTCAGACGTGAGTGTGCGTACCGCTTGGCTATCCTGCCAGCCCTACTACAGCGTATGACCATATCCAAATTACGTCATTTTTCTTGACAAGTATCAATTCATCTCCCCACCTGGCCAATGACAAGAGGCATCCTCTTCAGCTAAAGTTGGCTGTAAAATTTATGTCATTTTAGTTTGTTTATCATTTTGGTTATTTTTCACTCCCTGTTTTGTACATTTTTTTTTGCATCTATTTTAAACTCTTTTGGCTTCTCTCCTACCCTTTGTTCCTCCAGGATGCAAAGTCTTCCTGAGAGTGTTCCAAGGTCTTCAACTTTTGCACACATCTCCTGTTTAGTAAGTGTCTCGATACGAGTAAGAAAACCTCACGTTGTTCAGCTTCCCTACATTTAACTGCCTGTTTGTTTATTAGTGAATGAATGAGTGCATATCTGACAGTGATTGCATTATGAACTTGGGCTGGTTGCATAATTACTGGGCCATGATATTAGGGTAGGATTGATAAATTTAGCCTGTGTGTACTGGCACACATTGCTCTGTTGCTCGGAAAAAAATCCTCATGACTGGACAGTTCTCTGTTTATTGGGCAAATGGGAATCCAGATTTAGCATTCCCCTTTCCCACCCCACCCTTTCCACTGTTCAAATACCATTCCTTTAATATTGAGACTAAAATTGTAATTGGATTATGACCTTTGTTAGATCTGACGGTGGCACTGTAGTTGGAGCACCCACTCTGAGTCTGAGTGGTCAGCAGTTTGATTCTGATCATGACAGAATCCTATCAAAGACTAAAAAGAGGACCACTGGACATATAGCTTATCTGGGCTTTGGCCTAATGTTGTAACCCAAATTTGGTGGCATTATGACTGGTGGATCTGGAGAGGAAGGTTTTTGAAGGAATTTACTCAATTTTCCCAAAACTTTACCAAATCGGCCATTTTGACACACTTCCGGTCACGTAATCAACATGACCTCCACAATTAAACATCCCTATCCTAGCTTGATGTTGTAACCCAAGTTTGGTAGCGTTCTGACTGGTGGGTCTGGAGAAGAAGATTTTTGAAGGAATTTACGCGACTGCCATTTTGACACACTTCCGGTTACGTGATCGGTGTGACCTCCGCAATTTAACATCAGGGCCCTGTCCTCATGTTTTAACCCAAATTTGATAGCACTAGCAGAGTACTCGCTCTACGGGTGATCTTGTTCCAAGCATGCAACACGTTCTTCTGACGCATACCTTTATCTGGGCGGCGTATAGGCAAGTGATATCTCTGTATAGGAAAAATAAATAACCCAGGTTACGTGCATGAAGCAAAAACGTACCTACTGCTTGCAATCCAAAACACGTCACTGTACTGGTAAACGTGGGGACAGGAAAACTGTACTGTAAATGCTGTTGACTTGTAATACCCTCCCCCACCTGGAGGCCGCACTACATGATACACATTTACTTAGAGAATTTGTGTCCTCCCCCCACCCCCTCACTCCCCCAAGACTTCTGGCAAAGATAAAAACACCCCTATACATTAATTGGGGTCATGCTGATTCTCTGTAGAAAGTCTGGATGTAATTGGGCCAGAACTGTAGGAGGAGTAGCGTAACTAACAAATAAACCCACAAACACTGGTCCGTGAATTATCGTCAGGATTCTGACTGGTGGGTCTGGAAAAGAAGAAATTTACGTGCTTTTTCCCAAAAATTTACGAAATCGGCCACTTTGACATATTTCTGGTCATGTGGACAGCATAACCTCCGCAATTTCACCTACTTACCCTGGCCTAATGTTTTAACCCAAATGTGGTAGCATTCTGACTGGTGGGTCTGGAGAAGAAGATTTTTGAAGAAATTTACTAAGTTGGCAAACAAGTTCAACAATGCATTGTTTGAAGAAACAATACAGGTTTCATCCAATGACAACACATTATTGTAAAATTGATAGTTTTAATGTTGAATGTCACATTTTAGTTGGATGCAGTTATCATGCTGGAAAAGTCACATGATTATCTGTTGACTACTTTTCCTGCGTGCTTGTTCTGCACACACACAATCACTGTCCCTTCACCCTCTCCTGTAGCATTGTGCCAATGGGCAGCCCAGAAGGAAATCTGTGCGTGGGTTTCTCTCCCGGACTCAACCTACAAGGAGACATTCTGGTGAGCGTGAAACAGGGCCACCTCACCGTGGGATATCTTTTTATTCCTGTAATCAACTGTAGTGGAAATGCAAAGTTATTGCATTACATTATTTATGCAACTATGTGCTTTCATCCCAGCCATTACCACCTCACAAGTGCATTGTTTGCATTTGTGTTTCCTCATTTTTGCTGAGCTTCATAAAAACCTGTCTCTTGGTCATATCTGTCGGAGTCACAGCATCATCCTTGCTGAAAACTCTTTATGCTGTTCCTCTCGATGAGCAGGTCAAGTGTTTCTGGGCGGTCTCAGAGTCTGGCACATGGGAGACACTGTTTCAGGTTCAGTTCCACACCGGTGCACTGCACAAGTCCTCTTTGGTGCTTGGAAAAGACCAGCTGGAGCACGCTTATAACGGTGTGTAACTATTTGCAAGATACACATATTACTGCCCTCACGCACAATTTCCGTCGATGTACTTTCATAACATTTATGAAGAGTTTTAGACATTGAAAGTTTCGGTGGCATAATGGTTAGAGCATCCAACTCTGAGCCAGGGAGGTCAATGGTTAGAATCCTGGTCTGGTCATACCATAAGACTTAAAAAATGGTATGTGCTGCTTTCTTGCTTGATGATCAGCATTTAAAAAGATAGAGCACAGACAAACATCCATGGGTTGGCAACAACCATGATGGGCCTCATGGCCTCCTATGTTGAAGTGCCTTGTAAAATAACTCATATTAAAATAGATCATTTGGCCTAACATGAGATAATTTGCCACAGCACCGACCCCATTAATCTACCCCACTACCTCAACTCGTAAAGTGTGTTACCCAAAATTTATCATATCGGAGGACCAAACAAAGGAATAGGGATGTATCAGCACAAGCAAACACTGATTCGAGGAACTGCAACATTATGTATACATGTGTTTTTAAAAACATTTTGCCCTGTATGTTTCAAAGGTTTCATCACACGAGAGACTCACCATCTCAGATACATTTCGACCCAACAATAAGCTGCTTCATTCATTTCCTCTTAATGCTTATCCATTGCCTCCCACCCCCTTCCTGTTTTCATTAGCAACTTATTTTCATGTATTACACACAGTATGTTGTGAATGAAAATAATGTTTCATCTGAGTTTGTTGCTCACCTCAAATGTATGGTAACTGAAAGCACACACAGCACTCTTCGTTCTAAGTAGGTGGACTTTTATGTCATGCTAACAACACTTCTATTGATTTTTAAAATACTGTCGGACCCCGCTATCGCGGGGGATGCGTTCATGAAAAATGCCGCGAATGTCAGAAAAATGGGCATTGGATTTTTTTTGTTTGTTTAAAAATATATAATTTTACATGGTCTAGGCTCATGGAAGAGAGATGACACCGAACAAATCAACACAACATAACAAAGGGAACAGCAGGAGGAAGGGGAAAACACCAACGGCAGGGTGGAGAGAGAAAGTAGACGGAGATGGACAAACGAGGGAAGCAGCTAATGATGAGGGTAAAGGGAGAACGCAAAGAGTGGACAGTACGGATACATAAACAAAATTTGTGTTTGACCAGTTTGTGATTTTGTTGAGGTCTGAGGAGAAGCAAGAAACTGCTGCCTGTCTATCAGAAGGATTAGAGATGTCAAAGCAGAGAGTGGAATCATCAGCAAAGAGATGGAGGATTTTTCCAGGGAGTCAGCGATCTCATTGAGGAAGATTAGGAATAATATGGGGCCTAGAACACTTCTTTGTGGTACGCCAGCCTTGACAAGGAGAGAAGATGAAAGGGTTCCATTGAGAGCCACACGTCGTCTACGAGAGGGGATGAGGTCAGTCATCCAAGATGAAAGGGTTCCATTGAGAGCCACACGTTGTCTATGAGAGTGGATGAAGTCAGTAATCCAAGAGTGACGTTGGCCTTGTATGCCACAGACAGAGAGTTTGGAGAGCAAGGCAGGATGCCAGACTGTATCGAAAGCTCGAGATATGTCTCGAGAGAGGCCCTGATCTCATGTCTGATATTGAGGGCTTCCATCCATTGTTGGGAGAGTCGAAGCAGCATGTCCAAGGTCGAGTGACCTTGTCCAAATCAGAATTGGTGATTTGAGATAAGGGTGTTGGAGAAAAGGAATGGTTTTATGTCAACTGCGATGATGGATTCCATGACCTTGCTGATGATTGGAAGTACAGTAAGCTAATTGGGCTGTGGTTAAGGGGATCTGTTTTTGAACCCTTTTTATGTAATGTTATGATTTTGGCTGATTTCCAATTTCCCAGGTGGATATAGGAGACCAGTCCTGAAATTAATAAAAATATAATTGAATACATGAAGCGCGAATGTAGAAGCAGGTCACTGACCCGCGAATACACGGGGCTCGCGAATAGCGAATAGCGAGGTCCGACAGTACAGAATGTCTTTACCGATAGTAGACAGAGGTTATATTTTCACCTCTGTCTGTTTGACTGTGGACAGGATATCCCAAAAAGTTGTGGACGGATTCGGATGATATTTGGTGGACAGTTTGGGTGTGTGAAAAGAACAAAATGATTCGATTTCGATGACGATCCGGATATGGATACTGGAATTTTTAAAGTGATTTTTCACCATTGAGAGATGGGGCCAAAAACGACATATAGCACGATACTTCAAAAGGTTGTGGTCGAGTTATAACAAAACTTGGTGAATGAGTCGGTTAGGTGACGAGAACAAGCCGATTCGATTTTAGTTCAGGTCAAAATCCAGATCCGGCGTATCAGTGGGATACAAAACGTAAACTGTTCAGCCTGGCAGAGGTATGTGCTCTGCCGAGTGCCGTTCTAGTTGTTAATGGATTCCACCATCTTACAGTTTGTTGTCTTACATTGCCTAACAGTGTGTTTAAGGATTTAAGGTGTTAACTGACAAATACCCAATGAATCGTATTTCTCTTGTGCATTTGAGCCTTACATTGTTCAAATTTATCACTTACTCTACCGGTCAAAAGTTTTAGAACACCCACATTTTTCAGTTTTTACTGAAATTTAAGTAGTTCAAGTCCAGTGAATAACCTGAAATGGTACAAAGCTAAGCGGTAAACTGCCAGAGGTTTAAAAAAAAGTTTAGGTTACCAAAAACTGAAAAATAATGTAAATTTCAGAGTTGTTATGAAAGGCCCTTTTCAGGGAACAAGTAATGAGTTAGCAACTGCAGCTGTTCTGCAGCATTGGAAGTAAATCAAGCCTTTAAAGTTGAAGCAAACAATTCCTACAGGTGTCCAAACTTTTGTTGATTACTTACAAACCCTTTGTCTGTGTAAAAGCAGTGTTGGAACAGACTGTGTTGCTACACCCTCTGAAGCATTATTTTGACAATATTGCACTGCAGGAAGTAGTATATTACTATCATAATGACGAGAAAAAGACAATTAACAAAGGAAGACAGACAGACCATTATAACCCTTAAAAGTGTAGGTCTTTATTTTAGAGAAATTGCAAAACCAGCCAAGGTGTCAGTGAGTACAGTTTGCTACACCATTAAAAGGCACTTGGAAACTGGAGGAAACTCTGACAGGAAGAGGTCTGGCAGACCCAAAGCCACAACACAATCAGAAGACAAGTTTCTGAGAGTCAACAGCTTGCATGACAGGTGGCTCACAGGACAGCAGCTTCAAGCACAGCTTAACACTGGTCGAAGTAAGGAAGTCTCAGTTTCAACTGTGAAGATAAGGCTTCGAGCTGCAGGTTTGACAGGTCGAATGGCAGTAAGAAAGCCATTGATTGCTAAGATGGAAAATAAGAAAAAGAGGCTTGCCTGGGCCATGAAGCACCACCAGTGGACTCCTAAAAACTGGAAGAAGGTCTTATGGACCTATGAATCAAAATTTGAAATCTTCGGTTCATCACGCAGGGTTTTTGTACGCCGTCGAGTAGGCGTAAGGATGGTTCCTCAATGTGTGACACCAACTGTCAAACATGGAGGAGGAAGCGTGATGATCTGGGGCTCTTTTTTCTGGATCAGAGTTGGCGGACTTGCACAGAGTGACTGGCACCCTGAACCAAAAGGCTACCACAGCATTTTGCAGCGTCATGCAATACCTCTGGTCTAGGCCTAGTTTCAGGGTTCATCCTACAGCAAGATAACGACCCAAAACATACCTCCAGGCTTTGTCAGAACTACCTTAGAAGAAAAGAACAAGATGGTAGGCTTCAAATCATGGAATGGCCAGACAGTCTCCAGACTTAAACCCATCGAGCTGGTTTGGGATGAACTGAACAGAAAGGTGAAAGCAAAGCAACCTTCAATGCAACACATTTGTGGGAACTTCTGCAACAGTGTTGGGAAGAACTTTCCAAACAATATTTGATTTCCATTGTAGAAAGAATGCCACGAGTATGTTCGGCTGTTATATCTGCAAAAGGTGGCTACTTTGAAGAGTCAAAAATTTCGATTAAATTTTGCTCAACAAAACAATTCCATGATTTCTTTTTTATCTGCAATTGTTTATTTGTTCTGTGCTTTAATTTCAGAGTACATGAAACATGAAACTGCTTAAATTTCAGTAAAAACTGGAAAAATGGGGGTGTTCTAAAACTTTGGACCGGAAGAGTATATTTTGGTTAATAACATCAACAAAACCACATTTAAAAAAGCAATTGAAAACACAAGACATGACAGATGTGAGAGATAGTCTGTAAACCTGCTGTGCCAGAGATAGTCTGTATATGGTGATGGTATAGGACTCTAGTTAAGAAGGTTTGCATACTCATGAAAAGCTCACCAAAATGTTTCTGAGAATCATGGTCATCTGAGTTTGGCTTCAGAGCCAATTTATGAAGAAGTGTTTCTGTGGCTGAAAGCTAACACCGGACAGGTTACCACTCCATTGTATAATGTGGAGATTTCCACTGAGCAGCCATGGGAATCAAACCCACAACATTGTTGGCAAAGCAACAAATATTTTGCCACTCCACCCCGAGCCGCTATGGCATGCTGTGAGCTTTAATTAACTCGCATCCAAAACTTTCCAAAACAACAACTCACTCAAATATTTATACACAAATAACTGTCCCATGTTCTCAAGGACACTAATAGCTGTAGTAAACTTATGGAGCAACCATGAACTTGCTTCTTCAATCAAGACTGGCTGTGGCATAATTGATATTCAACTAAACAATGTATTTATACAAAACTGAGTTATCGACTTCTACTCACCGCGAAAGGTTGATGACTTCGTCCAGTCTGATCGGTGACCCATAAGTTGTTAAACTTGGGTGTGGGTGCATGCATCGTCACAAGTTTAATAAAAAGCAAGAAATGGTGCATCACCAGTGTGCCAATTTGGTATTGTGTCCACAAAATACAATAGGCCGGGGGCCAGTGGGAGCTACCTTGCACCCCCCCCTGCGACAATTTTTCACTGATACCACAGTGTTCATATATATCCCAAGTATCAG
>CM068952.1:24554964-24575228 GCA_035128595.1 Eptatretus atami | reverse complement strand
CCACAGGTGATAAATCTTTCTGAAAACGATGTTGATTTAAAGACAGAATGAACCTAAAGGTGAGCAAATGCTGTGCATCTCGCAGAAACCGACGTTATTCGGTAACAATCGTAACATATCGGTATCAGGTTACGGAACATATTGACCCAACTGTCCAATCATGTCCAGGATACAGCAAGAGCTTTCTCTAACTCCTAATGAGGAATTGAGGAATCCTCAATAAACATACAGGATCTATACAGGGTTGGCCCAAATGTTAAAACGGGATGCCAGTCTCCATGAAAGCCAATGTCGGTCATGTGCTGTTGCGGACAAGATACAACAACGGAATTTATCAACAAGTTAGCTCGGATAACAGTATGTTTACTCACCGTGAAAACGAGGTGTTGCCTGAGACTCCCAAAGCAAAGTCATGCGATAAACTGTATACTGATTAACTGCAACATTATTAGACATGTAATTTTTTTCAACTGAATACGTCACATGCATTTTCATTAATGTCTTTTTGCAATTTTGCTGTGAATGACAAAGGGTGCCAAGTGAAGATCTAGTGTTGTCTAACATAATGTATTTTGCTCATCGCATGTTAGCTGACTTTTCGGCGACCTGAATACGGATTCAAAATGTGATTCGTAACACATATAGATGTCGGCTCTCGTGATGGAGTAGTAAAACGGCTTGTCGCATTGAGCCTTACCGGCGGTTGAATCCATGGACTGATCAGCAGAAACTTTCGAAATTTGCAATGGTGTCTGCATGGATTAGAATGTCGCCTTAGAAACGTCACATTGTCGTGAGTGCCCCATGCCTTGCATAGAACTTATGGATCCACAGCAGCATCTAAATGTGATGCAAAAGTGGTGGTATTTTTTGTACCATCACCTCCTCCTTACAGCCTGAACCCGAACCTAACAGCCTAACCCGCACGCACTCACATTGCCCAAAAATAATAACTTTTCTTCCCCCTCCCCTCGCTCCACAACCTCCCACCTTCCCTTGTCTTCTCCTTGCTCTTTCTTTCAAAATTTCGTTTTTCTCAATTTACACAACTGACTACAACTCCTCGCCCACCCCAACTGTGTATGTACACATATATATTTATATTATATATATAATTAATATATTAATATATAATGTATCTTGAAAGTGGGATGCTATACAAACAATCTTCTAAAGATTCCTCTGTTTTATTATGTATTTTGAATTTGTACTCTTATCCATAATGTTTACCAAAAAACCGACGTTGCACATTCAGTGTCTGAAATTCCTTCGGTAAAGCCTCGAAATGTGAATTTCAGCTTCTTACAAGATGAATTTTTTTTGGAGACGCAAACAAAAGAGTCTATGGTCTCGTTTCATGACATCATATTACATCCCTCGATAAATCAGGAGCAGTTGTTTTTGGCAGTTAGGACTGTGTCCTGGCCACTCGACCGCTCCACAGATTAGCCAGCTCTGTCTTTGGTGAAACTACATGAACGCTGGCGATGATTTCGCCCCAAAATGCGATCATATTGAACTGCAAAGGTATGAAGTATGGGCTAACAAGGTGTGTGTACTTTCCTTGTGAGAGTGAGGCTGAGAGGTTGATATGGATTGGTGCGTGTGTAGGTTTAAAGGCATGTGCTGAAGATCAATAAATGGTGTTTGTGAATTTTGTGAGTGTGCATGAATCACCGTGTTTGTGAGGGTATTCGGTGGTATGTGTGTTTTGTTTTTTTGTAGTCCAGGTCACTGGGGCGTGTGCCACTGTTTCTGTGGCAGCTTACTGTCTTACATATGACATCTGCAGCGGGTAAGATCAGCACAGTGACTGCACTCGCACTCTCAAGCACCATATCTGGCTAGGCCGTAGCACTGGTGTGGACAAAGCTGGCAACCTGCATACTAAGTTACTTTACCATACTGAACTGCATGTTACTTTACTACATGTGGGTCTGACAACTAACTTCGGCATTCTGACCAAACTAGAAATCTTTCTTTAGTTTTTAGGAGTCAGGACCCACTGGACAAGTTTTCCATGAAGAGGTTTATGATGACAGCTCTCTTCTTCTTTGCTTCTTCCCAAAGAGAGTGATTGTGTCTACTTTTCCCTGCTGTACTGAAAAATCTTGCTCAGCTAAGTTTCAATTGTGGAGCGAGAAGTTGTAATGGGGGGATGGCTTATTTCATCGTTTGCAGGCAAGTTTATTGTGTCAAAAACGTTGAACATTTCAGTGAGTGTTCACCGATATGTCCTTTTCCCCTTTGTGTTTAGCTAAGTCAGGGAATTCTTCATTATGGCAGCGCAAACACAGTGTATGACTAATGGGCACTCGTGTGGAGCACGTACCACTGCCAGGCTGACAGTTTACTTGTGTCCCACCAACAGCCTCAGATCTGCGATCAGAACCAGAAAATCTTATCAGCTTGTTCCTTGTCACCTACCAACTATCCACCAAGTTTCATCCAAATCCATCCACAACCTTTTGAGATATCATGCGGTATATGCATTTTTTTGGGTCCGTCTCTCAATGGTGCTGTTCTTGCGTATGACAGCTGGCTGCCGGGGTACTATCATTCATGGAAGCACCGGCTGGTGCCGCTGTGGCTGGCTCCTCTACCACACGTACACTGGTACTCATCTCACCGAGCCTCGAAAGGATGCAGGTGTCACGCCACCTGTGTTAATTCAGGCAGCTAATGGGGCCCCAAACTCAGGACCCGAAGATCCTAACAGCCGCGTCCAACCACTAAGCCAACACAGCTTCTCTCAATGGTGAGAGATCCCTTAAAAAATTCTAGTATCTGAGATCCTGATCTTCACAAAAAGCATCTAATCAATTCGTCCCTTGGTCACACACCCAACCTGTCCACCAAGTTCATCCAAAGCGGTCCACAACTTCTAAAGATATCCTGCTCACAGACAGACAGGACAGAAAAGAGGGCGTGAAAACATAACCTCCGCTCACCTTCGTGTGGGGGTAATAAGTCATAAATGACACCACCGTGAGGAATTTGGACATTTTGCTGTAAGTAGGAACGTGGCAATTGTTCTGGTGCTGCTGTGCAGGTACCTCAGTTCTTGGAATTTGCTGGCAAAGACAATGCAAAGGAAGAGAAAACAATGTTGTGCAGTTAATGATACTCTGGTGGTGCTTCCAGTGGGTCAGCAAGCGCAACTTTTATATTTCAAACCAGGTTTTCCCAAAACCAAAACACTTCCACCCCCCCCAAATCCTGCACTCTTCAACAACCTTGCTCTAATTCACCGAACCTGTGTTTCCCACCCCCCCATTCTCAACCTGTCCACAATATTCTCTCTTGCATAAATAGCACACACCACTCCCCACCTTGACCTCCTCAGCAACAGCTTATGCTCTCAACCAGAGTCCATACCTCCCCAAAGCTTTACACATTCACTGTGAGCCAGGGAGAAGTAATTATAGCTTAAATATAAATAACTTTGATAAACAATGGGGCATTTGAACATCACTATAAGGCACTAGAGCAATTTTCTGTACTGGATAGTTTTTATGCCTCAGTATGTTGATTTGCTGAATCTACTACACAGGATATACATTAAGGCAGGAGGAGGCCTCCGGGCCCGCTCCATCATGCGATGTTGCGCTTGGTATCCACACATTATTAAATGAATCTTCTCAATTTACTTCTCTATCTTCTTTGTGTTACAGATAATGGATTACGATAATTTGAGGCATACAAATCTGACATGATACAATTTTTCCCCCCTTGGTTTCCCCAATAAAAATGCAGGGGCTAGCAAGGATAGCTTAAGATATGCACACTCGCTTTGAGCGTCGGCCACTCTAGCTGGATTTGATCTCAACCCAGATATAGACGTCACCCGATTTCATAGGCAGAGCAATTCAACAATGTGTGTCGTCCGTCAAAGGACGTTAAGCCGGAGACCGTCTGCCAGCACTGATTGTTTGGAGAGGTTAAAGAGTAAAAACATCAAATTTGCACTAATTATTCTGAGGAGCTAGTCATGTTTGTCTCTGGGAGTACCTATTGCTGTGAAAAGCATTTTATATGATGTGTTCCATAGCAAATCAGAGACCCCCAAAATAATGATATGACAGATCCAAATATATTACATCAGGTATTAAAAAAAAACTATTTACTACTTAACAGGGCAATTGAAAAAGTATCAAACATGTGAATGATGTATTCAATAAATAATCAATCTCTTCAGTCCTCCACAAGACGCACAACATTTACAAACGACACAAGGCCATGCAAAATTGCAGAGTGGAGCACAAGCTGGAATGCTGGGATCAGCTCCCAATATAGGGAATGGCCACACATGCGTTTTGCTGTATCTGCATGCACAACCTTGGCTGCTCAGACAGAGGCTGATGATGATGATGATGAGACTGATGATGATGATGAGATACCACCTCATTGTTTTACTATCTATAATTCCAGCAATCTGTTGTGTGTGTGTGTGTGTGTGTCCTGTGACGCTGTTTCTCGACAACCACTGGTCCGATCTAATTGAAAACTTGCCAGTATATTGCTGGGGACCTGAGGATGTGCCTTCAATGGTTTGATATTAATCGGACAAGTCCTTCCCAAGTTTGGCCATTTATTTACCAACCAAATGACATGACACATTGCTGCGGCCATTTATTTACCAACCAATGACATGACACGTTGCTGCGTAGGCGTGGCTGCGTAGGCCGTGCGCGGCAGCCGACGATGACGTCACGGGCCGTGCCGATTACCTGGCAGCAAATGTCATGGCAAGCAAAGACAGGAGTAAACTTGATTTTAATTAACTCTGTGTGAAGTGGGTTGTCGTGAGAACGTGAAGCGAAGAAACAGCCTGTGTGGTTGCCGTTTCTGGCTCGTGGTTTGAAAGTATTTTTGTTTTTTTTTGCACGTATGGCACGCACGTACGGGAACACGTGAGAGTGAAGGAACGGCCTGTGTGGTTGTTGTTTCTGGCACGCGGTTTTGAAAGTTTTTTTGTTGTTGTTTGCACTACGCGCACACACCCTACGGGCAGCGCTAGTTCTCTAAAATCTGGAAAAATGTCATCGTCACTTGCCAAAGAGATTAAGTCATATCAGCAAGATTCTGAAATGAGTGTGGAGGTCTTCTACTGTAGATCTGATGCTTTATGGTGATCCAATTAAACCTGCACTGGATCATATGAAAGTAGGGGTGATTCCAGCAGATCCAGTTGTTCAAAAGGAGATTGTTACTTGTGCCAGGGTTAACAGGTTTGTGTATTTGTCTTCCGTAGAGTAGGAAGTTACCAACTATTGTGAAAGCTTGTCAAACAGTTTGACTCCACTCTTCTTTACGAGATCTTTTTTCTAAGGTTTAGTGGGTTGTGATTCATGATGTCCTCAATAGTTTTGATGCTGTTTGTTCTTTCCCTGTGGCAGACACTTTAATGAAGCAAATTCAAAATATTTGCACCCACTGTCACTTTGTTTTCATTTTCTGACTATTTTGAAGGTCACACTATTCAAATTCGCTGAAATCGGGAATTTTCTTCTCATCACCAAATGTGGACATATCATGCTCTGATTGTCACCATAAATTGTTTTTTCTGGAATTGGTTTCTCCGGGTTGAGTGAAAAATGTTTGGGTGACTCGGCACACTCACAAGCTATGAGCTATCTCACCACTTTAATAATCAGAATAACTTAAAAAAAAATTCTAATTCGTATCCAGATTCGGATCTTCACCAAAATCGATTTGATTCGTCCTTGTCATACACCCCAACCTGTCCAACAAATTTCATCAGAATCCGTCTACAACTTTTTGAGATATCTTGCACACAAACAAATAAACAGACGGGGGTTGAAAACACAATCTCCATCCATCGCAGATGGTAGAGGTAATATTTGGGTCAAATGTCAAAGGACAAAGTCACAGTCGATACAAATAGCCCTGATTGGCCTGTCTGCCGTGCAGGCGCGAGACAAAACGGGTTTTAAATCACTTCCATGTTAATTTAGTTATTTACCATTTGAGCCATAACTCGTAACATAACATGTATCTGTCGAGGCCATAACTCTTTTTTAATTTTTTATTTATTATTTATTTTTACCATTTGAGATTTTGTCATCAATTGCTGAATGTCCTTTTCCTCTTTGTGTTTAGCTAAGTCAGGAATTTCTCATTATGGCAGCAAACACAGTGTAATGACTAGAATGGCACTCGGTGGAGCACGTACCACTGCCAGGCTGAACAGTTTACTTTTTGTGTCCCACCAACAGCCCAGATCTGGATCAGAACCAGATCTCATCAACTTGTTCTTGTCACCTACTCACTCATCACCAAGTTTCATCAAAAAATCCATCCACAACCTTTTGAGTCATCAACGATTTGTGAGCAGCAATATGGGTTTATCCAGGAAAGAGCACCACTGATGCGATGTTTGCTTTGAGAATGTTGATGGAGAAGTATAGGGAAGGCCAGGAGATTACATTGTGTGTTTGTGGATTTAGAGAAAGCTTATGATAGGGTGCCAAGAGAGAGTTGTGGCATTGTATGAGGAAGTCAGGAGTGGTGGAGAAGTGTGAGGATTGTGCAGGATATGTATGAGGACAGTGCGACAGCGGTGAGGTGTGCGGTAGGAATGACAGACCGGTATAAGGTAAAAGTGGGATTGCACCAAGGATCGACTCTGAGCCCTTTCCTGTTTGCAATGGTGATGGACAGGTTGACACGAGATCAGACTGGAGTCTCCATGGACTAGATGTTCGCGATGACTCATGATCTGTAGGGAGAGTGGGAGCAGGCTAGGCGAGCCTTGAGAGGTGGAGGTACGCACTGGAGAGAAGGGGAATGATAGTCAGTAGGAGTAAGACGGAGTACATGTGCGTAAATGAGAGGAGGGTGGGGTATGGTGGCGTTGCAGGAGTTGAGGTGGGAAGGTGGATGGGTTTAAATACTGTGGAATCAACTGTCCATAGTAACGGAGAGTGTGGGAGAGAAGTGAAAAAGAGAGTGCAGGCAGGATGGAGTGGGTGGAGAAGAGTTGCAGGATGATTTGTGACAGAGGGTAGCTGCAAGAGTTAAGGGAAAGTAATAAGACGGTAGTGAGACCAGCTATGTTGTATGGTTTGGAGGCGGTGGCGCTAAAAAAGACAGGAAGCGGAGCTGGAGGTGGCAGAGTTAAAGATGCTGCGATTCTCTGGGAGTGACGAGGATGGACAGGATAAGGAATGAGTATATTAGAGGGACTGCGCAGGTAGGACGGTTTGGAGACAAAGTGAGAGAGGCGAGATTGAGATGGTTTGGACATGTGCACAGGAGGAAGCGGAGTTATATCGGGAGAAGGATGCTGAAGATGGAGCCGCCAGCAGGAGGAGAAGGGAAGGCCAAAGAAGAGGTTCATGGATGCGGTGAGGGTGGACATGCGGTGGTTGGAGTGTCAATGGAAGAATGTGGAGGATAGAGCGAAATGGAGACGGTTGATCCGCTGTGGCGACCCCTAATGGGAGCAGCCGAAAGAAGAAGAAGAAGAAGATTTTTCATCAAATTATCAAGAAACCTTTAATATGATAATATCGAGAACATAGTTAATAAAATTTGTTTCGTCAAGCTTAGAGTACAAAGAGGATGTGGACGGCTTTGCATTTTGAGCTGCTTTGTAGATTTCTTTTCTTTACAACATGAGGCTTATAGAAGAGAGAGGTGACTGCATGAACTGACAGTGCGGCAGCGAGGCAACACTTGGACACAGTAAGCTAAGGAATGAACAAACAGGAAAGGGTTGAAAACATCGTAACCTGCAAGTAAGTGTGTGTAGTTAGGTTGGTTAATGGGGGTGAAAATGACTGTGGGTAAAGACAGGGATGACGTGAGATGACGGCCTCTGCTCAGATTCCGACAGTCACCTGCTGGGCTTTTCTTGATTTTCCATTTGTGGAGGTGATGAGTCAATCGAGCATGGGCATGTACAGATCCGCTTTAATTCTCACAACACTAAAAACAAAAGTGGGAGAAAATTAACTTTTTGCCACATTTTGAGCAATCCTGGTGAGTGTGCCGAGTCACCCAAAATTGTTCACCATTAAAACAGCAGCAAGCTGGAAGGGCACTCCGTAGAGCGCATACCTCCGCCCCATAAAACTCGATCCACGAGAACATATCTGGCCCAATACATTTTGAAATGTCATGCTATAATATATCCTTTTGAGCCCGATCTCTCAAAGGTGAAGAATCACTTGAAAAATTCCGAGTAGTCGGATCGGATCGGATCTTCACCACAATCGAATCAATTTGTTGTGTGTCACACACCCGACATGTCCACAAAGTTTCATCCGAATCCATCCACAACTTTCGAGATATCGTGCTATATATCGGTTAGCCCAATCTCTCAATGGTGAAGAATCACTTAAAATATTATTATCAGATCCGATCTTCACCAAAATTGAATCGATTCTTCTTTGTTACCCACCCATCATGTCCACCAAGTTCGTCCGAATCCGTCCACAACTTTTTGAGATATCAGCACAAACAACAAACAAACAAACAAACAGGGGTGAAAACATAACTTCCTTCACCTCGGTGGTGGAGGTAATGACCTGTTGAAACGATTTCAGCAAAAAAATGATTTGGGTGACTATCAGCACATGAAACCATCATTTCGAAATTAAAAGAACACATTTTTGCAAATTTGAGTTTTTGCGACCTTGACCTTCAAATATTCAGACATGAAACCATTCAAACCTTTGGAATGCTTTGGATTTTTCTTCGTTGAGAGTAGTCTTCTTTAAGAATCAACTCCAATATAAACCCACCTGAACCTTATAGATATAGCTGTTAAGAGGAACATGATTCGTTTTTTCACTGTGCCTTTCCTAAATTGCCCACATGGTTATGTTTTGAGTGCTTATTCATCGCAGCTGCGAGTTTTACCAGGGCTCTCTGCATGTGCTCAATAAACCTAAATTGCCTGCGATACACTATGGTAGGAGGCAGTCTGGAAGGTGTTGCGGCTTTACTAAGTGCAGCTGATTCTACTTCAACTTACTTCTTGGTCCTTGTGATGGAACCAAAAGCATATGAGAGTTAAATGTTCCCTTGGAGCCTGTGTCATGTGGCAGACGTAACACTTCATGGTCGTGTGCTGCATTCATATCACTCTTCAATGTCGTTTGTGAAGAAGTTCTGAGGTCGCCCTTCTTGGAGTCGATTGGTGTGAAGCTGAGTGGTGTTTTCTTTCACGCTTGGCCTAGGCAGACGAGCTTTTTTCTCGGTTGAGCTCTTGTTGAACCTTTTGGAGAAATTCCAGTTGGTTTGAGTTGAAGGTCCTCCTGTTCGGATTATTATTTTTATTCTCTCATCATGCGCGCCATATTGTGGCTTTAGGAACAAGGAGGCAATTGTGCTGCGGCTGGCATTCTTTGCTGTACGATTATTATATGAAACTAATGAAGGAACAGAAGCAGCAGAAGGAAGGTTTTTATATGTTAGGGATTCTTTCTCAACAAAAAAAAGGATTCTGCTGCGCATGTGAAACAACGGCTGATGTTCTCTACTTTGGCCAAATGGTGAGGATGGATGCTGGATTGAGATCCCAGAGGTTGTGGGTTCATAATCTAGCTGAAGGTACCAGTATTTAGGATTTGGATCATAATCGTCTGAAAGCCGAGCTAATCTCAAAATAATTACCATGCAAATATCTGATTGTTGATAGAAACCATGTGGCTCATTAACAACCTCGGGTGGGATAATCTGCCAGCCTCACCTGGTGTGGTTTACGTATGATGCTCGTCCACTCATTGTGGTTGAATTATTCCCTTCCTTTAATTTGATAGAAGGTCATTTCCTAATGAGTAATGACGATGCATCCATCCATCGTACTCTTATCCTGTACTTTCCACTTCACGAATAATTATAAAACACTGCCACACTTAAGAGGGATGCACTTTTGTTTAGAATGGACGAGCACATTACCTATAGGCGACTGCGTCACCCCCTACAGTGACACACACACACTAACATTTTACTGTTGGTAAGCTAACACATGCAATTCTGACAACTCCTCAACAAAAAGTCTCACCCTCTCCCTCCCCCCCCAACCCTAAGGCATCTTCCCCTACCACACTCAAGCCTTCAACACCCCCCTCCCCCTCTCCCCAAAGCCTCCACCTCCCCTTCCATTTGCTACAGTTCCCATCTTTACTCTCACCCTCCTGCCGCTCATAAAAGCAAACGGGCATTCCCACGTCGAAACAGAGGAATATGTACAACTTTCTGCTCACCTATCATGCCATCACCACTTCACAGAAACCCATAACAGTCGCCTGTTCAACTCACAATTGGAAGAGAAAATAGTCGGAAACAATAGCAAACCTGCGCAACCTCCGCAGTAAAAGCTCTGCTTAAGCGATAGGTTCTACAGGGTAATTTGAATTGGTTATCAATGGTAACTTCTTAAGTTCTAAGGGTTCTAAAAAGGGTACATATTTTAAGGGGTTCCTAAATTGGCAGCCATAGTCGAGAAATTGTGTGTGTAGTCAGGCAAACTGTCCAACCAATGGGTGGAACTCGCACGCACGCATGGACGGAAGATGGCACGGCTCCTTTTATAGGATAGATTCCTTCGAACAAACAATGGAATTTCCAAGTAATGAAACAAACGGTCATATTATTCCTTTCTTCAAAATAGCTGTCAGTCTTGAAATCGTTATTTTTCCAATCGATGATAAACACCATTGGAGTGAAAAACATTTCATTTTCTTCTTGTTCTCTTCTTATTATTATTGTTCTTATTGTTCTTATTGTTCTTGTTCTTCCTGTTCTTCTTGTTCTTGTTCTTCTTCTTGTTCCTCTTCTTCCTGTTGCATCTTACTGAAACACAGCTGTGTTGCTGATGTGTTGACCATGCACATTCGGGCAATAATTTGCTATTTGGCCAGGGTGCTGGCACAGAATGGCCTCATCTTCAAGGGACCAAGGGGTCTTTCACATCCATCAGTGAATGCTAGTTGATGGGACATCTCGCTTAACATCCCTCAGACACAGGACACACTCGTTGATATAATGCCCTGCCACTGAAGCTCCGACCGGCAGTTTCTTGTTGGGTCGGAAATCAAACCAAGAGTTCAAAGGTGAATACCCTTTGAGCTATCCTGTCAGCCTCCTATGAACAGTAAGCATCACCAATCATCAGGCTCAGAGTAAGCATCACACACTATATATTCCCAAAACTATTGGGACATTATCAGGAAACGTGCAGGATTATTACTTGACAATGGTTTATTTGCATACTAACCTGGGTGTTAATCTGCATTTTTTTAACTAGCATGGTTCAAATCTTTACCACTAATACTTGTAGCAAAATATTTGGTCGATATAATAAGTTCAGATTTCGAGGTTCCTCTGACTCAATCTGATGTTTGTAATCTTAACATTGCTTGTCCCATTTTCAACATTAACACAATCAATTACTTTACATATCCTAAAGATATTATCCCACAAATTAGTCATCCACCCTCTGGCACCCAATCAGCTTTCCACATTGGAGGCCAGTCAGCTCTTTACCCCCATGGTACCTTCTCCACAACCGAGTTTCAATACTCTTGTTCACATTTATAAAGAACATTCTGCTCGTTGGTGTAAGGGGGATGGGTATACACATGCAGGTTGAGATGTCGCAATACTTTAGGTAAGGCAGTGTATCTTGTGCATCAAGCTCGAAACAGAACGTCGGTTCTTCCAAAGCACTTTCTTTGGCTAGGTTAACAATCCTGGATGAGTGGCCACTCCGACGCAGGATACTCAACTGAGTGTGCAGGGATTCGTTCAGGGTGCCGACGACAGCTTGCCTCCTTTTTGGGAAGGACACCGTGAGATCTTTAACAACCACTAATGCTAGCAGACGGGACATCCAATTTAACGTCCACCGAGGACGGCACACACATTTATGGATCGGCCTGCATGAGAAACACTGGCATGGCAGTTAAAATAGTCGGGATTCAAACCCAAGATAGACAGCTCAGACGTGAGTGTGCGTACCGCTTGGCTATCCTGCCAGCCCTACTACAGGCGTATGACCATATCCAAATTACGTCATTTTCTTGACAAGTATCAATTCATCTCCCACCTGGCCAATGACAAGAGGCATCCTCTTCAGCTAAAGTTGGCTGTAAAATTTGTCATTTTAGTTTGTTTATCATTTTGGTTATTTTTCACTCCCTGTTTTGTACATTTTTTTTTGCATCTATTTTAAACTCTTTTGGCTTCTCTCCTACCTTTGTTCCTCCAGGATGCAAAGTCTTCCTGAGAGTGTTCCAAGGTCTTCAACTTTTGCACACATCTCCTGTTTAGTAAGTGTCTCGATACGAGTAAGAAAACCTCACGTTGTTCAGCTTCCCTACATTTAACTGCCTGTTTGTTTATTAGTGAATGAATGAGTGCATATCTGACAGTGATTGCATTATGAACTTGGGCTGGTTGCATAATTACTGGGCCATGATTAGGGTAGGATTGATAAATTAGCCTGTGTGTACTGGCACACATTGCTCTGTTGCTCGGAAAAAAATCCTCATGACTGGACAGTTCTCTGTTTATTGGGCAAATGGGAATCCAATTTAGCATTCCCCTTTCCACCCACCCTTTCCACTGTTCAAATACCATTCCTTTAATATTGAGACTAAAATTGTAATTGGATTATGACCTTTGTTAGATCTGACGGTGGCACTGTAGTTGGAGCACCCACTCTGAGTCTGAGTGGTCAGCAGTTTGATTCTGATCATGACAGAATCCTATCAAAGACTAAAAAGAGGACCACTGGACATATAGCTTATCTGGGCTTTGGCCTAATGTTGTAACCCAATTTGGTGGCATTATGACTGGTGGATCTGGAGAGGAAGGTTTTTGAAGGAATTTACTCAATTTTCACAAAACTTTACCAAGTCGGCCATTTTGACACACTTCCGGTCACGTAATCAACATGACCTCCACAATTAAACATCCCTATCCTAGCTTGATGTTGTAACCCAAGTTTGGTAGCGTTCTGACTGGTGGGTCTGGAAAGAAGATTTTTGAAGGAATTTACGCGACTGCCATTTTGACACACTTCCGGTTACGTGATCGGTGTGACCTCCGCAATTTAACATCAGGGCCTGTCCTCATGTTTTACCCAAATTTGATAGCACTAGCAGAGTACTCGCTCTACGGGTGATCTTGTTCCAAGCATGCAACACGTTCTTCTGACGCATACCTTTATCTGGGCGGCGTATAGGCAAGTGATATCTCTGTATAGGAAAAATAAATAACCCAGGTTACGTGCATGAAGCAAAAACGTACCTACTGCTTGCAATCCAAAACACGTCACTGTACTGGTAAACGTGGGACAGGAAAACTGTACTGTAAATGCTGTTGACTTGTAATACCCTCCCCCACCTGGAGGCCGCACTACATGATACACATTTACTTAGAGAATTTGTGTCCTCCCCCACCCCCTCACTCCCCAAGACTTCTGGCAAAGATAAAAACACCCCTATACATTAATTGGGGTCATGCTGATTCTCTGTAGAAAGTCTGGATGTAATTGGGCCAGAACTGTAGGAGGAGTAGCGTAACTAACAAATAAACCCAAACACTGGTCCGTGAATTATCGTCAGGATTCTGACTGGTGGGTCTGGAAGAAGAAATTTACGTGCTTTTTCCCAAAAATTTACGAAATCGGCCACTTTGACATATTTCTGGTCATGTGGACAGCATGACCTCCGCAATTTCACCTACTTACCCTGGCCTAATGTTTTAACCCAAATGTGGTAGCATTCTGACTGGTGGGTCTGGAGAAGAAGATTTTTGAAGAAATTTACTAAGTTGGCAAACAAGTTCAACAATGCATTGTTTGAAGAAACAATACGGTTTCATCCAATGACAACACATTATTGTAAAATTGATAGTTTTAATGTTGAATGTCACATTTTATTTGGATGCAGTTATCATGCTGGAAAAGTCACATGATTATCTGTTGACTACTTTTCCTGCGTGCTTGTTCTGCACACACACAATCACTGTCCCTTCACCCTCTCCTGTAGCATTGTGCCAATGGGCAGCCCAGAAGGAAATCTGTGCGTGGGTTTCTCTCCCGGACTCAACCTACAAGGAGACATTCTGGTGAGCGTGAAACAGGGCCACCTCACCGTGGGATATCTTTTTATTCCTGTAATCAACTGTAGTGGAAATGCAAAGTTATTGCATTACATTATTTATGCAACTATGTGCTTTCATCCCAGCCATTACCACTTCACAAGTGCATTGTTTGCATTTGTGTTTCCTCATTTTTGCTGAGCTTCATAAAAACCTGTCTCTTGGTCATATATGTCGGAGTCACAGCATCATCCTTGCTGAAAACTCTTTATGCTGTTCCTCTCGATGAGCAGGTCAAGTGTTTCTGGGCGGTCTCAGAGTCTGGCACATGGGAGACACTGTTTCAGGTTCAGTTCAACACCGGTGCACTGCACAAGTCCTCTTTGGTGCTTGGAAAAGACCAGCTGGAGCACGCTTATAACGGTGTGTAACTGTTTGCAAGATACACATATTACTGCCCTCACGCACAATTTCCGTCGATGTACTTTCATAACATTTATGAAGAGTTTTAGACATTGAAAGTTTCGGTGGCATAATGGTTAGAGCATCCAACTCTGAGCCAGGGAGGTCAATGGTTAGAATCTTGGTCTGGTCATACCATGATTTAAAAATGGATTGTGCTGCTTTCTTGCTTGATGATCAGCATTTAAAAAGATAGAGCACAGACAAACATCCATGGGTTGGCAACAACCATGATGGGCCTCATGGCCTCCTTGTTGAAGTGCCTTGTAAATAACTCATATTAAAATAGATCATTTGGCCTAACATGAGATAATTTGCCACAGAACCGACCCCATTAATCTACCCCACTACCTCAACCTGTAAAGTGTGTTACCCCAAATTTATCATACGGAGGACCAAACAAAGGAATAGGGATGTATCAGCACAAGCAAACACTGATTCGAGGAACTGCAACATTATGTATACATGTGTTTTTAAAAACATTTTGCCCTGTATGTTTCAAAGGTTCTATCACACGAGAGACTCACCATCTCAGATACATTTCGACCCAACAATAAGCTGCTTCATTCATTTCTCTTAATGCTTATCCATTGCCTCCCACCCCTTCCTGTTTTCATCAGCAACTTATTTTCATGTATTACACACAGTATGTTGTGAATGAAATATATGTTTCATCTGAGTTTGTTAGCTCACCTCAAATGTATGGTAACTGAAAGCACACACAGCACTCTTCGTTCTAAGTAGGTGGACTTTTATGTCATGCTAACAACACTTCTATTGATTTTTAAAATACTGTCGGACCCCGCTATCGTGGGGATGCGTGCATGAAAAATGCGCGAATGTCAGAAAAATGGGCATTGGATTTTTTTTGTTTGTTTAAAAATAATAATTTTACATGGTCTAGGCTCATGGAAGAGAGATGACACCGAACAAATCACACACAACATAACAAAGGGAACAGCAGAGAAAAGGGAAAACACCAACGGCAGGGTGGAGAGAGAAAGTAGACGGAGATGGACAAACGAGGGAAGCAGCTAATGATGAGGGGAAAGGGAGAACGCAAAGAGTGGACAGTAGGATACATAAACAAAATTTGTGTTTGACCAGTTTGTGATTTTGTTGAGGTCTGAGGAGAAGCAAGAAACTGCTGCTGTCTATCAGAAGGATTAGAGATGTCAAAGCAGAGAGTGGAATCATCAGCAAAGAGATGGAGGATTTTTCCAGGGAGTCAGCGATCTCATTGAGGAAGATTAGGAATAATATGGGGCCTAGAACACTTCTTTGTGGTACGCCAGCCTTGACAAGGAGAGAAGATGAAAGGGTTCCATTGAGAGCCACACGTCGTCTACGAGAGGGGATGAGGTCAGTCATCCAAGATGAAAGGGTTCCATTGAGAGCCACACGTTGTCCATGAGAGTGGATGAAGTCAGTAATCCAAGAGTGACGTTGGCCTTGTATGCCACAACACAGAGAGTTTGGAGAGCAAGGCAGGATGCCAGACTGTATCGAAAGTCGAGATATGTCTCGAGAGAGGCCCTGATCTCATGTCTGATATTGAGGGCTTCCATCCATTGTTGGGAGAGTCGAAGCAGCATGTCCAAGGTCGAGTGACCTTGTCCAAATCAGAATTGGTGATTTGAGATAAGGGTGTTGGAGAAAAGGAATGGTTTTATGTCAACTGCGATGATGGATTCCATGACCTTGCTGATGATTGAAAGTACAGTAGCTAATTGGGCTGTGGTTAAGGGGATCTGTTTTTGAACCCTTTTTATGTAATGTTATGATTTTGGCTGATTTCCAATTTCCCAGGTGGATATAGGAGACCAGTCCTGAAATTATAAAAAATATATTGAATACATGAAGCGCGAATGTAGAAGCAGGTCACTGACCCGCGAATACACAGGGCTCGCGAATAGCGAATAGCGAAGTCCGACAGTACAGAATGTCTTTACCGATAGTAGACGAGGTTATATTTTCACCTCTGTCTGTGTGACTGTGGACAGGATATCCCAAAAAGTTGTGGACGGATTCGGATGATATTTGGTGGACAGTTTGGGTGTGTGAAAAGAACAAAATGATTCGATTTCGATGACGATCCGGATATGGATACTGGAATTTTTAAAGTGATTTTTTCCCATTGAGAGATGGGGCCAAAACGACATATAGCACGATACTTCAAAAGGTTGTGGTCGAGTTATAACAAAACTTGGTGAATGAGTCGGTTAGGTGACGAGAACAAGCCGATTCGATTTAGTTCAGGTCAAAATCCAGATCCGGCGTATCAGTGGGATACAAAACGTAAACTGTTACGCTGCGAGAGGTATGTGCTCTGCCGAGTGCCGTTCTAGTTGTTAATGGATTCCACCATCTTACAGTTTGTTGTCTTACATTGCCTAACAGTGTGTTTAAGGATTTAAGGTGTTAACTGACAAATACCCAATGAATCGTATTTCTCTTGTGCATTTGAGCCTTACATTGTTCAAATTTATCACTTACTCTACGGTCAAAAGTTTTAGAACACACATTTTTCAGTTTTTACTGAAATTTAAGTAGTTCAAGTCCAGTGAATAACCTGAAATGGTACAAAGCTAAGCGGTAAACTGCAGAGGTTTAAAAAAAAGTTTAGGTTACCAAAAACTGAAAAAATAATGTAAATTTCAGAGTTGTTATGAAAGGCCCTTTTCAGGGAACAAGTAATGAGTTAGCAACTGCAGCTGTTCTGCAGCATTGGAAGTAAATCAAGCCTTTAAAGTTGAAGCAAACAATTCCTACAGGTGCCAAACTTTTGTTGATTACTTACAAACCCTTTGTGTGTAAAAGCAGTGTTGGAACAGACTGTGTTGCTACACCCTGAAGCATTATTTTGACAATATGTCACTGCAGGAAGTAGTATATTACTATCATAATGACGAGAAAAAGACAATTAACAAAGGAAGACAGACAGACCATTATAACCCTTAAAAGTGTAGGTCTTTATTTTAGAGAAATTGCAAAACCAGCCAAGGTGTCAGTGAGTAAGTTTGCTACACCATTAAAGGCACTTGGAAACTGGAGGAAACTCTGACAGGAAGAGGTCTGGCAGACCCAAAGCCACAACACAATCAGAAGACAAGTTTCTGAGAGTCAACAGCTTGCATGACAGGTGGCTCACAGGACAGCAGCTTCAAGCACAGCTTAACACTGGTCGAAGTAAGGAAGTCTCAGTTTCAACTGTGAAGATAAGGCTTCGAGCTGCAGGTTTGACAGGTCGAATGGCAGTAAGAAAGCCATTGATTGCTAAGATGGAAAATAAGAAAAAGAGGCTTGCCTGGGCCATAAAGCACCACCAGTGGACTCCTAAAAACTGAAGAAGGTCTTATGGACCTATGAATCAAATTTGAAATCTTCGGTTCATCACGCAGGGTTTTTGTACGCCGTCGAGTAGGCGTAAGGATGGTTCCTAATGTGTGACACAACTGTCAAACATGGAGGAGGAAGGTGATGATCTGGGGCTCTTTTGCTGGATCCAGAGTTGGCGACTTGCACAGAGTGACTGGCACCCTGAACCAAAAGGGCTACCACAGCATTTTGCAGCGTCATGCAATACCTCTGGTCTAGGCCTAGTTGGCCAGGGGTTCATCCTACAGCAAGATAACGACCCAAAACATACCTCAGGCTTTGTCAGAACTACCTTAGAAGAAAAGAACAAGATGGTAGGCTTCAAATCATGGAATGGCCAGACAGTCTCCAGACTTAAACCCATCGAGCTGGTTTGGGATGAACTGAACAGAAGGGTGAAAGCAAAGCAACCTTCAAGTGCAACACATTTGTGGGAACTTCTGCAACAGTGTTGGGAAGAACTTTCCAAACAATATTTGATTTCCATTGTAGAAAGAATGCCACGAGTATTTTCGGCTGTTATATCTGCAAAAGGTGGCTACTTTGAGAGTCAAAAATTTCGATTAAATTTTGCTCAACAAAACAATTCCATGATTTCTTTTTATCTGCAATTGTTTATTTGTTCTGTGCTTTAATTTCAGAGTACATTGAAACATGAAACTGCTTAAATTTCAGTAAAAACTGGAAAAATGGGGGTGTTCTAAAACTTTGGACCGGAAGAGTATATTTTGGTTAATAACATCAACAAAACCACATTTAAAAAAGCAATTGAAAACACAAGACATGACAGATGTGAGAGATAGTCTGTAAACCTGCTGTGCCAGAGATAGTCTGTATATGGTGATGGTATAGGACTCTAGTTAAGAAGGTTTGCATACTCATGAAAAGCTCACCAAAATGTTTCTGAGAATCATGGTCATCTGAGTTTGGCTTCAGAGCCAATTTATGAAGAAGTGTTTCTGTGGCTGAAAGCTAACACCGGACAGGTTACCACTCCATTGTATAATGTGGAGATTTCCACTGAGCAGCCATGGGAATCAAACCCACAACATTGTTGGCAAAGCAACAAATATTTTGCCACTCCACCCCGAGCCGCTATGGCATGCTGTGAGCTTTAATTAACTCGCATCCAAAACTTTCCAAAACAACAACTCACTCAAATATTTATACAAATAACTGTCCCATGTTCTCAAGGACACTAATAGCTGTAGTAAACTTATGGAGCAACCATGAACTTGCTTCTTCAATCAAGACTGGCTGTGGCATAATTGATATTCAACTAACAATGTATTTATACAAAACTGAGTATATCGACTTCTACTCACCGCGAAAGGTTGATGACTTCGTCCAGTCTGATCGGTGACCCATAAGTTGTTAAACTTGGGTGTGGGTGCATGCATCGTCACAAGTTTAATAAAAAGCAAAAAATGGTGCATCACCAGTGTGCCAATTTGGTATTGTGTCCACAAAATACAATAGGCCGGGGGCCAGTGGGAGCTACCTTGCACCCCCCCTGCGACAATTTTTCACTGATACCACAGTGTTCATATATATCCCAAGTATCAGAAAAAGATGTTCCCAGAAAAATAACTCATTTGCACTATGCTTTATTAAGCTGTTTCCATTTTTGCATGTAATTAAGCTATCCAAACATTATTCTACATCTCTGACAACAAAGGAAATATGTTCACTTTATTCCTTGACCCTCCAAACATATGTGTAGATTCCTCATTTACAAATTTCCATGTACCAGAAGTTGAGATATTTACGAAAATGAGAATTTCCATAATGGTGGATATATATATATATGTATATTGTATATTATATATATATATATATATATATATATACATATGTATATATAATATATGCATATGTGATATAATATATATATATGCATATGTGGATATATATATATATATATATATCGATATGTGGATATATATATATATATATGCATATGTGGATATATATATATATATGCATATGTGGATATATATATATATATATATATATAATATATATATATATATATTATATATATATAGTATCTTCTTCTTCTTCCTTCGGCTGCTCCCGTTAGGGGTCGCCACAGCGGATCATCCGTTATGATCCGCATAATGATTTGGCACAGGTTTTACGCCGGATGCCCTTCCTGACGCAACCCTGGTCGCCTCTTACGACACAGGGATATGGTACACCTATTCTAACTGGGGCATACACCGGGCCCAGTACACTGGTACTCACTTCGCCGACCTCGGAAGGTTGACACGCTGAGTCAACCTCCTGGTGTGTCTTAATTCAAGCGGCCAACGGGGCTTGAACTCAGGACCTTTTGGATC
>CM068952.1:24529094-24554939 GCA_035128595.1 Eptatretus atami | reverse complement strand
CCCGAGAGAGATCTACCAACTCAAGCTTCAACACCCTCCCCTCTCCCCAAAGCCTCCACCTCCCCTTCCATTTGCTACAGTTCCCATCTTTACTCTCACCCTGCCGCTCATAAAAGCAAACGGGCACCCACGTCGAAACAGAGGAATATGTACACTTTCTGCTCACACTATCATGCCATCACCACTTCACAGAAACCCATAACAGTCGCCTGTTCAACTCACAATTGGAAGAGAAAATAGTCGGAAACAATAGCAAACCTGCGCAACCTCCGCAGTAAAGCTCTGCTTAACGATAGGTTCTACAGGGTAATTTGAATTGGTTATCAATGGTAACTTCTTAAGTTCTAAGGGTTCTAAAAAGGGTACATTTTTAAGGGGTTCCTAAATGGCAGCCATAGTCGAGAAATTGTGTGTGTTAGTCAGGCAAACTGTCCAACCAATGGGTGGAACTCGCACGCACTGCATGGACGGAAGATGGCACGGCTCCTTTTATAGGATAGATTCCTTCGAACAAACAATGGAATTTCCAAGTAATGAACAAACGGTCATATTATTCCTTTCTTCAAAATAGCTGTCAGTCTTGAAATCGTTATTTTTTCCAATCGATGATAAACAACCATTGGAGTGAAAAACATTTCATTTCTTCTTGTTCTTCTCTTATTATATTGTTCTTATTGTTCTATTGTCTTTGTTCTTCCTGTTCTTCTTGTTCTTGTTCTTCTTCTTGTTCCTCTTCTTCCTGGTTGCATCCTTACTGAAACACAGCTGTGTTGCTGATGTGTTGACCATGCACATTCGGGCAATAATTTGCTATTTGGCCAGGGTGCTGGCACAGAATGGCCTCATCTTCAAAGGGACCAAGGGTCTTTCACATCCATCAGTGAATGCTAGTTGATGGGACATCTCGCTTAACATCCCTCAGACACAGGACACACTCGTTGATATAATGCCCTGCCACTGAAGCTCCGACCGGCAGTTTCTTGTTGGGTCGGAAATCAAACCAAGAGTTCAAAGGTGAATACACCTTTGAGCTATCCTGTCAGCCTCCTATGAACAGTAAGCATCACCAATCATCAGGCTCAGAGTAAGCATCACACACTAATATATTCCCAAAACTATTGGGACATTATCAGGAAACGTGCAGGATTATTACTTGACAATGGTTTATTTGCATACTAACCTGGGTGTTAATTCTGCATTTTGTAACTAGCATGGTTCAAATCTTACCATCTAATACTTGTAGCAAAATATTTGGTCGATTAATAAGTTCAAGATTTCGAGGTTCCTCTGACTCAATCTGATGTTTGTAATCTTAACATTGCTTGTCCCATTTCAACATTAACACAATCAATTACTTTACATATCCTAAAGATATTATCCCACAAATTAGTCATCCCACCCTCTGGCACCCAATCAGCTTTCCACATTGGAGGCCAGTCAGCTCTTTACCCCATGGTACCTTCTCACAACCGAGTTTCAATACTCTTGTTCACATTTATAAAGAACATTCTGCTCGTTGGTGTAAGGGGGATGGGTAACACATGCAGGTTGAGATGTCGCAAACTTTAGGTAATGCAGTGTATCTTGTGCATCAAGCTCGAAACAGAACGTCGGTTCTTCCAAAGCACTTTCTTTGGCTAGGTTAACAATCCTGGATGAGTGGCCACTCCGACGCAGGATACTCAACTGAGTGTGCAGGGATTCGTTCAGGGTGCCGACGACAGCTTGCCTCCTTTTTGGGAAGGACACCGTGAGATCTTTAACAACCACTAATGCTAGCAGACGGGACATCCAATTTAACTCCATCCGAGGGACGGCACACACAATTTATGGATCGGCTCGCATGGAAACACTGGCATGGCAGTTAATAAGTCGGGATTCAAACCCAAGATAGGCTCAGACGTGAGTGTGCGTACGCTTGGCTATCCTGCCAGCCCTACTACAGCGTATGACCATATCCAAATTCAGTCATTTTTCTTGACAAGTATCAATTCATCTCCCACCTGGCCAATGAAAGAGGCATCCTCTTCAGCTAAAAGTTGGCTGTAAAATTTGTCATTTTAGTTTGTTTATCATTTTGGTTATTTTCTCACCCCTGTTTTGTACATTTTTTTTTGCATCTATTTTAAACTCTTTTGGCTTCTCTCTACCCTTTGTTCCTCCAGGATGCAAAGTCTTCCTGAGAGTGTTCCAAGGCTCTCACTTTTGCACACATCTCCTGTTTAGTAAGTGTCTCGATACGAGTAAGAAAACCTCACGTTGTTCAGCTTCCCTACATTTAACTGCCTGTTGTTTATTAGTGAATGATGAGTGCATATCTGACAGTGATTGCATTATGAACTTGGGCTGGTTGCATAATTACTGGGCCATGATATTAGGGTAGGATTGATAAATTTAGCCTGTGTGTACTGGCACACATTGCTCTGTTGCTCGGAAAAATCCTCATGACTGGACAGTTCTCTGTTTATTGGGCAAATGGGAATCCAATTTAGCATTCCCCTTTCCCACCCACCCTTTCCACTGTTCAAATACCATTCCTTAATATTGAGACTAAAATTGTAATTGGATTATGACCTTTGTTAGATCTGACGGTGGCACTGTAGTTGGAGCACCCACTCTGAGTCTGAGTGGTCAGCAGTTTGATTCTGATCATGACAGAATCCATCAAAGACTAAAAAGAGGACCACTGGACATATAGCTTATCTGGGCTTTGGCCTAATGTTGTAACCCAATTTGGTGGCATTATGACTGGTGGATCTGGAGAGGAAGGTTTTTGAAGGAATTTACTCAATTTTCCCAAAACTTTACCAATCGGCCATTTTGACACACTTCCGGTCACGTAATCAACATGACCTCCACAATTAAACATCCCTATCCTAGCTTGATGTTGTAACCCAAGTTTGGTAGCGTTCTGACTGGTGGGTCTGGAGAAGAAGATTTTTGAAGGAATTTACGCGACTGCCATTTTGACACACTTCCGGTTACGTGATCGTGTGACCTCCGCAATTTAACATCAGGGCCTGTCCTCATGTTTTAACCAAATTTGATAGCACTAGCAGAGTACTCGCTCTAGCGGTGATCTTGTTCCAAGCATGCAACACGTTCTTCTGACGCATACCTTATCTGGGCGGCGTATAGGCAAGTGATATCTCTGTATAGGAAAATAAATAACCCAGGTTACGTGCATGAAGCAAAAAACGTACCTACTGCTTGCAATCCAAACACGTCACTGTACTGGTAAACGTGGGACAGGAAAACTGTACTGTAAATGCTGTTGACTTGTAATACCCTCCCCACCTGGAGGCCGCACTACATGATACACTTTACTTAGAGAATTTGTGTCCTCCCCCCACCCCTCACTCCCCAAGACTTCTGGCAAAGATAAAAACACCCCTATCATTATTTGGGGTCATGCTGATTCTCTGTAGAAAGTCTGGATGTAATTGGGCCAGAACTGTAGGAGGAGTAGCGTAACTAACAAATAAACCACAAACACTGGTCCGTGAATTATCGTCAGGATTCTGACTGGTGGGTCTGGAAAAGAAGAAATTTACGTGCTTTTTCCCAAAATTTACGAAATCGGCACTTTGACATATTTCTGGTCATGTGGACAGCATAACCTCCGCAATTTCACCTACTTACCCTGGCCTAATGTTTTAACCCAAATGTGGTAGCATTCTGACTGGTGGGTCTGGAGAAGAAGATTTTTGAAGAAATTTACTAAGTTGGCAAACAAGTTCAACAATGCATTGTTTGAAGAAACAATACAGGTTTCATCCAATGACAACACATTATTGTAAAATTGATAGTTTTAATGTTGAATGTCACATTTTATTGGATGCAGTTATCAATGCTGGAAAAGTCACATGATTATCTGTTGACTACTTTTCCTGCGTGCTTGTTCTGCACACACACAATCACTGTCCCTTCACCCTCTCTGTAGCATTGTGCCAATGGCAGCCCAGAGGAAATCTGTGCGTGGGTTTCTCTCCGGACTCAACCTACAAGGAGACATTCTGGTGAGCGTGAAACAGGGCCACCTCACCGTGGGATATCTTTTTATTCCTGTAATCAACTGTAGTGGAAATGCAAAGTTATTGCATTACATTATTTATGCAACTATGTGCTTTCATCCCAGCCATTACACCTCACAAGTGCATTGTTTGCATTGTGTTTCCTCATTTTTGCTGAGCTTCATAAAAACCTGTCTCTTGGTCAATATTGTCGGAGTCACAGCATCATCCTTGCTGAAAACTCTTTATGCTGTTCCTCTCGATGAGCAGGTCAAGTGTTTCTGGGCGGTCTCAGAGTCTGGCACATGGGAGACACTGTTTCAGGTTCAGTTCCACACCGGTGCACTGCACAAGTCCTCTTTGGTGCTTGGAAAAGACCAGCTGGAGCACGCTTATAACGGTGTGTAACTTTTGCAAGATACACATATTACTGCCCTCACGCACAATTTCCGTCGATGTACTTTCATAACATTTATGAAGAGTTTTAGAATTGAAAGTTTCGGTGGCATAATGGTTAGAGCATCCAACTCTGAGCCAGGGAGGTCAATGGTTAGAATCCTGGTCTGGTCATACAATAGACTTAAAAAATGGTATGTGCTGCTTTCTTGCTTGATGATCAGCATTTAAAAAGATAGAGCACAGACAAACATCCATGGGTTGGCAACAACCATGATGGGCTCATGGCCTCCTTGTTGAAGTGCCTTGTAAAATAACTCATATTAAAATAGATCATTTGCCTAACATGAGATAATGTTGCCACAGACCGGACCCCAATTAATCTACCCACTACCTCAACTCGTAAAGTGTGTTACCCCAAAATTTATCATATCGGAGGACCAAACAAAGGAATAGGGATGTATCAGCACAAGCAACACTGATTCGAGGAACTGCAACATTATGTATACATGTGTTTTTAAAAATTTGCCTGTATGTTTCAAAGGTTTCATCACACGAGAGACTCACCATCTCAGATACATTTCGACCCAACAATAAGCTGCTTCATTCATTTCCTCTTAATGCTTATCCATTGCCTCCCACCCCCTTCCTGTTTTCATCAGCAACTTATTTTCATGTATTACACACAGTATGTTGTGAATGAAATAATGTTTCATCTGAGTTTGTTGCTCACCTCAAATGTATGGTACCTGAAAGCACACACAGCACCTTCGTTCTAAGTAGGTGGACTTTTATGTCATGCTAACAACATTCTATTGATTTTTAAAATACTGTCGGACCCCGCTATCGGGGGGATGCGTCATGAAAAATGCCGCGAATGTCAGAAAAATGGGCATTGGATTTTTTTTGTTTGTTTAAAAATATATAATTTTACATGGTCTAGGCTCATGGAAAGAGAGATGACACGAAAATCAACACAACATAACAAAGGGAACAGCAGGAGAAGGGGAAACACCAACGGCAGGTGGAGAGAGAAAAGTACGGGAGATGGACAAACGAGGGAAGCAGCTAATGATGAGGGAAAGGAGAACGCAAAGAGTGGACAGTGGATACAATAAACAAAATTTGTGTTTGACCAGTTGTTGATTTTGTTGAGGTCTGAGGAGAAGCAAGAAACTGCTGCCTGTCTATCAGAAGGATTAGAGATGTCAAAGCAGAGAGTGGAATCATCAGCAAAGAGATGGAGGATTTTTCCAGGGAGTCAGCGATCTCATTGAGGAAGATTAGGAATAATATGGGGCCTAGAACACTTCTTTGTGGTACGCCAGCCTTGACAAGGAGAGAGATGAAAGGGTTCCATTGAGAGCCACACGTCGTCTACGAGAGGGGATGAGGTCAGTCATCCAAGATGAAAGGGTTCCATTGAGAGCCACACGTTGTCTATGAGAGTGGATGAAGTCAGTAATCCAAGAGTGACGTTGGCCTTGTATGCCACAGACAGAGAGTTTGGAGAGCAAAGGCAGGATGCCAGACTGTATCGAAAGCTCGAGATATGTCTCGAGAGAGGCCCTGATCTCATGTCTGATATTGAGGGCTTCCATCCATTGTTGGGAGAGTCGAAGCAGCATGTCCAAGGTCGAGTGACCTTGTCCAAATCAGAATTGGTGATTTGAGATAAGGGTGTTGGAGAAAAGGAATGGTTTTATGTCAACTGCGATGATGGATTCCATGACCTTGCTGATGATGGAAGTACAGTAAGCTAATTGGGCTGTGGTTAAGGGGATCTGTTTTTGAACCCTTTTTTTATGTATGTTATGATTTTGGCTGATTTCCAATTTCCCAGGTGGATAGGAGACCAGTCCTGAATATTAATAAAAATATAATTGAATACATGAAGCGCGAATGTAGAAGCAGGTCACTGACCCGCGAATACACGGGGCTCGCGAATAGCGAATAGCGAGGTCCGACAGTACAGAATGTCTTTACCGATAGTAGACAGAGGTTATATTTTCACCTCTGTCTGTTTGACTGTGGACAGGATATCCCAAAAGTTGTGGACGGATTCGGATGATATTTGGTGGACAGTTTGGGTGTGTGAAAAGAACAAAATGATTCGATTTCGATGACGATCCGGATATGGATACTGGAATTTTTAAAGTGATTTTTCACCATTGAGAGATGGGGCCAAAAACGACATATAGCACGATACTTCAAAAGGTTGTGGTCGAGTTATAACAAAACTTGGTGAATGAGTCGGTTAGGTGACGAGAACAAGCCGATTCGATTTTAGTTCAGGTCAAAATCCAGATCCGGCGTATCAGTGGGATACAAAACGTAAAACTGTTCAGCCTGGCAGAGGTATGTGCTCTGCCGAGTGCCGTTCTAGTTGTTAATGGATTCACCATCTTACAGTTTGTTGTCTACATGCCTAACAGTGTGTTTAAGGATTTAAGGTGTTAACTGACAAATACCCAATGAATCGTATTTCTCTTGTGCATTTGAGCCTTACATTGTTCAATTTATCACTTACTCACCGGTCAAAAGTTTTAGAACACCCACATTTTTCAGTTTTTACTGAAATTTAAGTAGTTCAAGTCAGTGAATAACCTGAAATGGTACAAAGCTAAGCGGTAAACTGCCAGAGGTTTAAAAAAAGTTTAGGTTACCAAAAACTGAAAAATAATTGTAAATTTCAGAGTTGTTATGAAAGGCCCTTTTCAGGGAACAAGTAATGAGTTAGCAACTGCAGCTGTTCTGCAGCATTGGAAGTAAATCAAGCCTTTAAAGTTGAAGCACAATTCCTACAGGTGTCCAAACTTTTGTTGATTACTTAAACCCTTTGTCTGTGTAAAGCAGTGTTGGAACAGACTGTGTTGCTACACCCTCTGAAGCATTATTTTGACAATATGCACTGCAGGAAGTAGTATATTACTATCATATGACGAGAAAAAGACAATTAACAAAGGAAGACAGACAGACCATTATAACCCTTAAAAGTGTAGGTCTTTATTTTAGAGAAATTGCAAAACCAGCCAAGGTGTCAGTGAGTAGTTTGCTACACCATTAAAAGCACTTGAAACTGGAGGAAACTCTGACAGGAAGAGGTCTGGCAGACCCAAGCCACACAATCAGAAGACAAGTTTCTGAGAGTCAACAGCTTGCATGACAGGTGCTCACAGGACAGGCAGCTTCAAGCACAGCTTAACACTGGTCGAAGTAAGGAAGTCTCAGTTTCAACTGTGAAGATAAGGCTTCGAGCTGCAGGTTTGACAGGTCGAATGGCAGTAAGAAAGCCATTGATTGCTAAGATGGAAAATAAGAAAAAGAGGCTTGCCTGGGCCATAAGCACACCAGTGGACTCCTAAAAACTGAAGAAGGTCTTATGGACCTATGAATCAAATTGAAATCTTCGGTTCATCACGCAGGGTTTTTGTACGCCGTCGAGTAGCGCGTAAGGATGGTTCCTCAATGTGTGACACCAACTGTCAAACATGGAGGAGGAAGCGTGATGATCTGGGCTCTTTTGTGGATCCAGAGTTGGCGACTTGCACAGAGTGACTGGCACCCTGAACCAAAAGGGCTACCACAGCATTTTGCAGCGTCATGCAATACCCTCTGGTCTAGGCCTAGTTGGTCAGGGTTCATCCTACAGCAAGATAACGACCCAAAACATACCTCAGGCTTTGTCAGAACTACCTAAGAAGAAAGAACAAGATGGTAGGCTTCAAATCATGGAATGGCCAGACAGTCTCCAGACTTAAACCCATCGAGCTGGTTTGGGATGAACTGAACAGAAGGGTGAAAGCAAAGCAACCTTCAAGTGAACACATTTGTGGGAACTTCTGCAACAGTGTTGGGAAGAACTTTCCAAACAATATTTGATTTCCATTGTAGAAAGAATGCCACGAGTATGTTCGGCTGTTATATCTGCAAAAGGTGGCTACTTTGAAGAGTCAAAAATTTCGATTAAATTTTGCTCAACAAAACAATTCCATGATTTTTTTTTATCTGCAATTGTTTATTTGTTCTGTGCTTTAATTTCAGAGTACATTGAAACATGAACTGCTTAAATTTCAGTAAAAACTGGAAAAATGGGGGTGTTCTAAAACTTTGGACCGGAAGAGTATATTTTGGTTAATAACATCAACAAAACCACATTTAAAAAAGCAATTGAAAACACAAGACATGACAGATGTGAGAGATAGTCTGTAAACCTGCTGTGCCAGAGATAGTCTGTAATGGTGATGGTATAGGACTCTAGTTAAGAAGGTTTGCATACTCATGAAAAGCTCACCAAAATGTTTCTGAGAATCATGGTCATCTGAGTTTGGCTTCAGAGCCAATTTATGAAGAAGTGTTTCTGTGGCTGAAAGCTAACACCGGACAGGTTACCACTCCATTGTATAATGTGGAGATTTCCACTGAGCAGCCATGGGAATCAAACCCACAACATTGTTGGCAAAGCAACAAAATATTTTGCACTCCACCCGAGCCGCTATGGCATGCTGTGAGCTTTAATTAACTCGCATCCAAAACTTTCCAAAACAACAACTCACTCAAATATTTATACACAAATAACTGTCCCATGTTCTCAAGGACACTAATAGCGTAGTAAACTTATGGAGCAACCATGAACTTGCTTCTTCAATCAAGACTGGCTGTGGCATAATTGATATTCAACTAAACAATGTATTTATACAAAACTGAGTTATCGACTTCTACTCACCGCGAAAGGTTGATGACTTCGTCCAGTCTGATCGGTGACCCATAAGTTGTTAAACTTGGGTGTGGGTGCATGCATCGTCAAAGTTTAAATAAAAAGCAAGAAATGGTGCATCACCAGTGTGCCAATTTGGTATTGTGTCCACAAATACAATAGGCCGGGGGCCAGTGGGAGCTACCTTGCACCCCCCCTGCGACATTTTCACTGATACCACAGTGTTCATATATATCCCAAGTATCAGAAAAAGATGTTCCCAGAAAAATAACTCATTTGCACTATGCTTTATTAAGCTGTTTCCATTTTTGCATGTAATTAAGCTATCCAAACATTATTCTACATCTCTGACAACAAAGGAAATATGTTCACTTTATTCCTTGACCTCCAAACATATGTGTAGATTCCTCATTTACAAATTTCCATGTACCAGAAGTTGAGATATTTACGAAAATGAGAATTTCCATAATGGTGGATTATATATATATGTATATGTTGATATATATATAAATATATATATATATATATATATGTATATATATATATATGCATATGTGGATATATATATATATATATATGTGATATGTGGATTATATATATATATGCATATGTGGATATATATATAATATATGCTATGTGGATATTATAATATATGCATATGTGGATATTATATATTATATATATATAATATATATATATATATATAGTATCTTCTTCTTCTCCTTCGGCTGCTCCCGTTAGGGGTCGCCACAGCGGATCATCCGTTATGATCCGCATAATGATTTGGCACAGGTTTTACGCCGGATGCCCTTCCTGACGCAACCCTGGTCGCCCTCTTACGACACAGGGATATGGTCACCCTATTCTAACTGGGGCATACACCGGGCCCAGTACACTGGTACTCACTTCGCCGACCGGAAGGTTGACACGCTGAGTCAACCTCCTGGTGTGTCTTAATTCAAGCGGCCAACGGGGCTTGAACTCAGGACCTTTTGGATCCCAAGCCGCTACCCTAACCACTACGCCAACACCAGGCTATATAGTATATAGTATATAGTATATATTATATATATATATATATATATATATATATATATATAATATGTACACACACACACACAGCACACACCACGTACACACACACACACACACACACACACACGGTCTAGGCTAGAGGAAGTGCTATGACACACCAAAATCAGAACACAATACAACAAAGAACACCAGGAGAAAGGGGAAAAACACCAATGGCAGGGTGGAGGCAGAAAGGTGGAGACAAACAAACAAGGAATGCAGGTAATGACAAGGGGTAAGGGAGAACGCAAAGGGAGGACAATATGGATATCTCAGCAAAATTTTGGGAAGGGTGTGGGGTGGTTTAACAGGTGTAGAAAATATCATGATTTTGGATGGGGGATTACTTGATCGAAGATTTCTCTGAAGATTTTTAGTTTTCTATCCCGAAGAAAGGACTATCACCTTCCTCTGTTATCATCTGAGCTTCAGCGTTTGAACATCAGTATTGCAGCACTCTCTGGGGTTCGGAGGCCATATGTTGGCAAGATCATGGCGGGTGTTTACATCTACTATTGGTCTGGTCACTCTGATGGTTACCATACCCAAGGAGTTGCTGTAGCTGTGTATGTGTTAAGGTGACGATCCATCCAGGATTGTGCCCAATAGCCGAGGAGACTGCTTCGGCAGCACCGACGCTCTGTACAGAGTATGATCCCAATGTATGGTCCAATAAGCTGACTCACATGATAACACTGAACAACAAATTTCAAAAATTTTTTTTTACTGGAGATGTGTAAAGTGATTAAGACTAATTTGGGTACGTGATTTCAAAATCATAACCCGTTTTGCTGTATCACGTCAGGATTTTCAGGAACATAAATATTCCCATTGCTAGAAGTCAGGATTTCAATGAAATTTACATATGTCTTTAACATGTCTATTTCGTACAATTGTGTTAACTTGTTTAATTTCTTCTTTCAGATAAAGATGAGTAGGCGTTCTGTACCAATCATCCTGACAACTTCTGTTATGTCTGTGGTCGGTATACCAAAAAAGATCAACAGCGAAGTATCTACAGCAGTGAAAATGAAGGCCGCCTACTTTCACTACTTCGGTGGTAAGGTGGGGACCAAGAACAGAGCTGGGCCACACATCTGCTGCACAAGCTGTCCAACAACCTTGACTCAGTGGTTGGTGGGCAAGCGCGCGAGCATGCCATTTGCGGTGCCCTAGATATGGCGTCAGCCGCAATCATCATGATGATTGTTATTTCTGCTGCACAAGCATCGCCGGCTTCAACAAGAAGAATAAAGTCACATCAAGTACGCTGACTGCGTCTCTGCTCAACTGTCATGACGCAGACCCCGTTCCAACACAACTTCTTTGGGGAACGAGCGGCGGACAACTATGAAGAATAGTGCAGCAGCTGCTGGAGTCCTTCAGGAAACTTGGCTCCAGGATGTCCCTGAAAATCCTATTCCTACACCAGCACCTGAACTTCTTCCCTGACAACTTGGGAGCAGTCTCGGACGAGCACGGCGAGCTTCCACCAAGAGATTTCACTCATGGAGACGCGTTACCAAGGGCGGCACAACCCGAAACATGATGGGCGATTTCTGCTGGTTCCTGCATCGTGAAACTGACACAGAGCAGCACAACGCAAGCCAATGCCTAAAGCATTTTATAATTACATTCTAGTGGAGTTTTTCTGTAATTTCCTATAATTTTGAAGCATTCATGATGAAATAAATGAATAAATGAATTTTTGTAAATTCATTGAAATCCTGACTTCTAGGCAATGGGAATATTTCTGTTACTGAAAATCCTGACGTGGATACAGCAAAACGCGTTATGATTTTTGAATCAGCGTACCCAATTAGTCTAAATCAGTTTACATTCTCAGTAAAAAATTTTTGTTGTTCAGTGTAATTGAGGTAACACCCGTCAACGACCGTATTATGAGACAAAGGATTTGTCACTCCTTGGGTGTCATTTCTCTCGTCTCTGTATATGCTCCGACTGAGGCGAGTGATCTCACCGTGAAGGACGCATTCAATTCCGTGCTTGAGTCTGTGGTTGATCAGTGCCCCAGGCGAGATACTCTTCTTGTCTTCGGGGGTTTCAATGCATTGACTGGCACTGATGGGGATGGTTATGAGACATGTGTTGGTCTCCATGGGTGTGGAGCTGTGAACCAGAATAACACTAATTTCCTTGACTTTGCAAGAAGTCGTGAACTTAGGGTGGCCGGTTCATGGTTTCAGCGCCCACAACCTCATCACTGGACTTCGTATTCCAACGCTGGTGGTGTGGCAAAGGAGATTGACCATGTGCTCATTGATGGTTGCTGGAGGATGATCCAGAACTGCAGGTTCGACCGTAGTGCTCAGTTCCTCAATCCCAACCACAGGCTTGTGGTAACAACTCTGAAGTTCCAGCTTAAATCTGGGAGAATGGTACCATTTCAGTCTATGCTGGATGTTGGCAAGCTCAAGGATGTGAGGGTAGCTGGGGAGTTTGCGAACAGGCTGAGTGGGGATTTGGGGGGTCTGGGTGCATTGTGAAATCCTCAAGAGTTGTGGAGTGCCTTCAAGACCACCATCCTTGATGTTGCTGGTGGATCTCTTGGAATTCACCGTAGAGCGAAGAAGAATTTTGTCTCTCAAGGGCAAAGAGGAGTGAGGGACACAAGATTTTGAAGCAAATACAGAATTGAGGTATTTGGCTTTCTCACAAGCAGAGTCGGCTGTGGTGTCATTTGAAGTGAGGGAAGGGATGTAAGGGAAGCATTCACCAGAGACCGACTTGACAAGGCACCACCAGGTTTGAGAGGAGGGAGACAAGTTTGAAAGCTCATTCTTGAGATTGGACTGATGTTGTTTTCTGGCTCTCCTGAGGGTAGACACACTTGTTGCGGGCTTTGTGGAATGATCTGAGGTTGCCTTCGGTTGGATTTCCCTTCCAGGAGGAGAATGCAAGTTGTTTTAAAGCAACAGCCTCACCACAGGATTCAGGGAACCAAGAGCGGGAGGATGGTCAAGATAACTTAAGACGAGATGGGATGAATCTGTGCATAAGAGAGAGCAGGTTTCTGTGGAAGAATTCCCAGGCTGAATTGATATTAGCAGCGGTGGATATAGGAGACCAGTCTTGACGTGCGATGGCTGCTTGTCGTCCCTGCCAGTTTGTTTGAGTGAACTGCCAGACTCGCTGGTGCTGAGACTGTCTCTGAGAAAGGCGAGATATATGTTGATCTTCACTAGCACATGATCAGAAGAGCCAATTGGGCCAGAGGATGAGCAAGACACATTGGCGAGGAAGTTAGTCATCGCCAAGTCCATAAAGGGAAGATTTTCCCTCGGGAGAAATCGAGTCCGACCCATGGAGTCACAGAAGAGCCCTTTGCAGAAGTTCCTTGCAAGAGAACTCGTATTAATGTATAATTGCATCTACATGGACGAGTGCCATTTCACAGCGATATAATTGAACTTAACACTTGCAAAATCTCAGTTGCATTGACATTTGGAAACGTGCCAGTATGACGTGGTTCGTAGTACCGTCCGCTACCTAAGGTTTAAACTTCTCTCAGTCGATCAATAAATCAAAATCAAACAGCACAATACATGTTCGGTGATGATTTCCACTTAAGTTAACATTTCCATCTCCACCTTCTCCCTGCTGGTTGCAGACCCAAACTTTCCGGAGGGTGGAAGCGTTGAGTTCCTGTTTGCAGACAGTCCAGAAGAACTCCCAGGTATATTCATCTCCTATCTTTATTCTGCTTGTCGTGTTTTTTTTCTGGCTCTGTTAGCCAGCCTCGTTAGACACTGATTCCATCTACTGACTGGCATTATTTTCACCTTCTCATCCGTATCCACGACTCTGCATTCTTATTTCGGTGATTGGTCACTTTTTCACTTCACTCATGTTGATTACTGCAAAAATATTGTTCCTTTAACACCTGCTTCTAAGATTCCTTCATCACTCCCCAAGTGACTTACTCCAAGGCAGTTTGATGATGATGATGATGATTATGATATGATTATGATAACCGGTCATCATTATGATTGTATTATTAGTTATGGTCATGATGACGAGTGGTTGTTGATTAGTTGGTAGAACTGACGATTGTGGTTGTGATGATATCTGGAAGTGTGATGTAGTTTTTTTCTTGTTCTGACAGAAGTTGAGGGGCCTCTTTATAATGACCCTTCAGTGGTGGTGGATAACAGTATGACAGATCCATTCCTTCACAAGAACTCTCACCCCGAGCCAGGTAGGTTGTACATAAAGGTGTAAGTAATTTGTATGGAATGCACTGAGTCCTGTTTTTGGTTGAGACCGTGGGTTTTATGAGCTTATTATTGATAAAACTGAAAGGTCATCTTATATTTCTCTCTCACTTCATCAGTGATTTTATGATGTAAGAAACCGTCCATTTTGACATCATTTGAAAGCCTTGAAAATGAATGTTATTGAATTGTGTGATTTTTTTTTTAATTGTTTTTCCTTCGAGCTCTTCAATAATAAATCCAAATTGAAAGAGTGTAATACAGTAGGTGAATATCCTCCTTTTGAATCAATGAAAACTCTTACTCTAGGTTTCTGGAATAACCCTGTATAAAGAACTATATTTTCAAATATGGAACCATACGTACATTTCAAGCAAAAGACATTGTTTTAATATTGCGTTCAGCTCACTTGCCTGGTATTGCTTAGTGGTTAAGGTGGCTGGCTTGGGACTTAGTTGAAGTCCTGAGTTCAAGCCCCTGTCGACCTTGAATTATCACCAGGTGGCGTTGACTCATGCTGTCATCCTTCTGAGGTCTGCAAAATGAGTACCAGTGTACTCGGGTAATAACCTGGTAATAACCTGGGTAATACTGGGGGTAACCTGTGTTGGAGTGGTGACCCATCCAGGACTGTACTCCTTGCCAATGAAACTGCCTCTGCAGCCCATGTGCCTTTATGGTGGAAAAAATGGAAAGGAAAGGCACAATTTATTATTATTATTTTTATTATTATTATTATTATGCTCTACGTTTTGTTCTCCAAAACCCCTTCTGTTTGAAATGTGTGAAACAAGTTTCTGATTTCTGTAAATATCTTTGTTAATTTTATACTCCATTCACTCTCTCTTCTTCAACCAACAGGTTTGGTTCTGCCTCCACACGATGTTCCAACACGCAGTGAGCCTGGAAGGAGCACCATGGAAACGCACGGTACTCTGAGTGTATTATCAGAGCACGCGTTGTCACTCAGCAGTGACTCTGGTCGGTCTACTGCCTCCTGCCGCACAGATGAGCTTCGTTCACCTGCAACCCTGTCTAGCGACTCCTCCACACCATCTCCATTCTCCATCAGCTCGACTCAGCCAGATACCCAGGGAGAAGGGACAGCCACACCACGGTGCTCCCGTGGAAAGTTAACAACCGAACAACAAGATTCCTTGATTGAACTGCTGAGGACATTTGACATGACATTGAACAGTGTGGAGGACACTAGAGGGAATAGTGATGATCTGGAGATCTCTCCCCACCTGCTTCCCCAGTCTCCTCAAAAGGTCCACTTCAATGACTTGTCTGTGACTCTTGAGCGTGAGACTGACATTCTGGATGATGATCTGAATGCAGCAAATGAAGTGCATAGCATGGGCAGCCTGGGAACACTATCATCACTTGAGGGAGCACCTGTCTCGGCTCACAGGAAGGGCAGTCAGGACTCTTTGCACACAGATAGCACCGGCTACAGCACAGTGGTGGAGGAGAGCAATGATGGGCTGTCACCTTCCTTGCTTCTGCCACCAGCTTTTGGTTCTAGTTTTTCCCAAGGGCGGATGGCAGCAGGTGTGATGAACCCTCGGGGAGTCACCATTGCAGTTGGACAAAGTGCATTGATACATCCCAGACAAACTGTTAAATTTGAGGCAGCAGCTCCACAGAGCAAAAGTACATTGACAAAAAAAGAACTTGGAGACTCTCATGGATGTAGAAAAGAAGTTGTTGACTACGGCACTCTGAATGAAATCCTTTCCAGTCCGGCTTCAATTCCAACCTCCAAGTCTAAACCTGTTGTCCCAGTACGAGGTAAAAGCAGTCAGCAGGCAGTCCAACAGGGTATCAAGTTTGTGGCAGGTTTGACTGGAACCGCTCGGAACATGCGCCAGGACCATATGCATAGTGACAATCCGACTGAATATAGTGTCTCACAAGAAGAAGAAGAACTGGATCAATCACTTCATGAATTGCACAAGATGATCATGGATCTTGACCCCACCTACATCCCCCCAACAAACAGTGCTTGTACCCACAGCCCCATCATTACTGAATGTGAGTCCTGTCTGCATGTTATAGCCTTCAGCCACATTAAGCTAACTTGTTAAGGAAAACTGATAAACTATTGAAGTTTTTGTGATGTCACGTGTATTGGGTTTCATTCCACGAGTGATAAAGACATCACCTTAATGATAAGAAATTGTTTTATTTGTCTGGGTTTTCACTTTAATTGTTTTTGTTTCAATCATTTTCAGTCTCTGTGTCTTCACATTCTTCTGAAATTTTGTCATAGGGCATTAAACCCCACAGGTTTGATTATTTGTCCTTCCAAATCATTGCAAGTTTTCCAATAGGATTTTAATACATACAAGTTTGGCGATGAACCACAATGCCATAATATTTTAACACTGCTGTTATGAGCAGAGATGTCAGCAAGTCACCTGAGCCAAGTCTCAAGTAATTCTCAAGCCCTTGAGGGCAAGTCTCAGTTAAGTCTCAAGCCCTTGAGGGCAAGTCTCAGTTAAGTCTCAAGTCCTTGAGGGCAAGTCTCAAGTCAATAATGTCATTATCACGTCACGTCATAACGTCATTATCATAGACCTTGGTTACGTACGTGTAAGTAGGTGTAAGCCTTTAATAGTTACGTGTAAGCTCAGTGTTACTGTGTTAGTCAGTGTTAGTGCAGTGCAAACGTTAGAAAGTTCGAAACGAAACATGTTGGAATGTCTGACGGAAAAGAAAACTTACTTCTGCGGGTGAGTTTTTAGGTGACGAATTAAATTTGATGCAACATACATTTCACATACACCACTCCTTTTATTCAATGCACCTTCAAAATATATATAAGCAAATTAGATCACCCTCAGAATCTCCGCCATGCTACCGATAACGGAGTGAAGTGCGTATGCGCAGAGTAGCAGCAGCAAGCTACACAGTGACGCTCAGTCTCGATGGTGTAATGGTAAGAACGTCCACTCAAAGCTCAAACCATTACTTGTGTGTGGGTTTGTGCGTGGGGGGGGGGGTGTTGTTTGTTTGTTTGTTTTCTTTCCATTCTGAGCCATAAAACACATGGACTAAAATAAATGAAATACCACAGAAGAAGCTAAATGGGTGTGAACTGAGCAGCAGCAATACAGCATGCACACCTACTGAATTCAAGGACGTAGACTCCATGTAATGAAAGATACTATAGCTCTTCTTGCTTTTCTCTGTAATTTACCTTCTTTTACTCCACTAAACACATGTATGAGCAATCAGAGGCTCGGAGTTCAGCTACACTTTGGGCGCTGTATAACTAATACCTTTTCTAAGCTCGACGCAATCTATTTACCGAGTTTGTGCTCCCTTTGGTGCGTGACTCCGCTGATCTTTGTTTATAAATATAATCACATCCTACCAGACATTGAATGAATATTACTCACAAACACATCATTGAGATATATTTATTTTGATATGCTGTCGTATTCATTCATTCATCGTCATTGACAACAAGTCTTTAAGGCCAAGTCTCAAGTCAAGTCGCAAGTCACAGAATTTGCAAATCAAATGCGACTCGAGTCCAAGTCGCCGACTCGAGTCCAAGTCGCCGACTCGAGTCGCCATCTCTGGTTCTGAGTAACTGAGTGGGGTCCTATGATTATCCATATTCAAGTGATTCTTGTGGCCCCACTTGTTGTTTCTGATCGGAATATTGTTGGTTTGTTTTCATCTTATGGCATTATTTAATACAATGTATTTAATGTTTTTCAGCATGCTCAAGTTCCCCTTCAGTTGGTGGGGATCTCTTTCAGCACCAGCAAATGGCTGGAACTTGCGGTTCCTTTTCTGGCTTGGACTTAAGTTCCCAATGCCATTTTTCTGAAAATGGATTGATGCCTGTGTCACAATTTACTTCCCACAGCTTAGGGTCTGCATCATCATCCAGTTATAACAGCTTGCAGCCTCCATCATTATCCAGATATCACAGCTTAAAGCCTGCATCAACACAATTTAGTTACAACAGCTTGCAACCTGCATCATCATCCAGTTACAACAGTTTACGAGTCATACCACCATCCAGTTACAACACATTGCGTCCTGCACCACCATTCAGTTACAACAGCTTTCGTCCTGCACCACCATTCAGTTACAACAGCTTGCGTCCTGCACCACCATCCAGTTACAACAGCTTGCGGCCAACTCCATCATCCAGTTTCAACAACGTGTGGCCTGCTTTGTCATCTGGCTATTACAGCTTGCGGCCTACACCACCAAGTTATAACATGGAACCTTGGCAATGTCAAACTGATGAGACACTTCGCCAGCAGTCTGATCAGTCCTCTTCCAGAACTTTGGGATTAACGGTAAATGCATGCATGATTTGTTAAGGTTCTGCAGTTCTTTTGAGAACAAAAATAATATAAAATGGATGTCTGGCACATAGGAACTGGGACATAAAATTATTGCATTTCTGGGTCACAAAACGTTTAACAAATTTTTTTTTGAATTATTTGTTTATGAACTTTAAGTGGTTTGGGGTCTGTTGGTCATTTGCATTTATTGGATGTGTATGGTGTAGAAGAACCAAGAAGCCTCACAGATTTCTGACAAAGTGGAACAGCGTAGTGGCAGTGGCAGAGCATCACCAGGTAGATGTTTCATTTTACCTTCTTTGTGAATACTGTACATAACACCTTATTTCATTGTACTGTAAATACATTACATTTGAATAAGCTCATTATTTCTAACCACTTATTGTGCGATCCATCAATCATAAAGTACAAAATACATAATTTCAACTCTTATTGACATTTACCTGATGTTTACCAGGTTGTTTACATGTAACTGTTTCTTTGTCTAATTTGTGTTTTATCTATACTCTGGTTAAATAAATTAGAATATTTACATAGGTTTAGGATAGAGCTAAGCATCTTGCCAATTATGAGAGCCCTTCCCAGTCTTTTACTGCCCTGGTGGCTTGAGGAGCCTCAATTTGTCGAAAAGAGATCTCGTTGTAACTCTTCCCTTTTTCACTTCCACAGTTTACAAGTAAAACAAACATAAAATGTCATAGCCCCCGTTGTTTTAGTAATTTTGCTGTATGGAGTTAAAGAGCTAGCCCATATTTATGTACAACTAAAATGGCTGCCAGTCTACCAATCGGCCATCGTTGATCAGAGCACAAAATACAAGGAGGCGCACGTGCATTTATCTGTGCTTGATCATGTACTGTGCTTGTTCCAAGTTTGAACAAAATCGGACCATGCATGTCTGAGAAATGGTTGGGGACACATTTAAGTAACAAAATGGCTGCCAGTCTGCCATCTTGGATCTGATCAAATAAAAACTATAAAATGACGTGCATATGTAAGCCATAATTCATTATCTGTGTGCCAAGATTGAACAACATCGGTAAATGCATGTCTGAGAAATGTTTGAGGACGTGTTCAATATCTGTTTTTTTTTACAACTAAAATGGCCGCGTCTACCAGTCAGCCATCTTTGATCAGATCACAAAATAAAGTGAGATGAAAGTGTATGCCATTGTGTACTTTGCTTGTGCCACATTTGAACCATGCATGTCTGAGAAATGGTTGGGGACACATTTAAGCAACAAAATGGCCACTAGTTGGCCATTTTGGATTTGACCTCATAAGAAAATGATGTGCAAAAGTCAGACGTCATTCTTTATCTGTGTGCCAAGTTTGAACAACATCGGTAAATGCATGATTGAGAAATGGTTCCATACGGGTTCAACATCGGGTTTTCTTACAACTAAAATGGCTGCCAGTCAGCCATCTTGGATCTGATCTCAAAAGAAAAATTGTCACGCATGTGTAAGCCATCATTCATTGTCTGTTTGCCAAGTTTGAACAAGATCGGTAAATGCATGTCCGAGAAATGGTTGAGAACGTGTTCGACATGGGTTGGTTTTTTTACAACTAAAATGGCCGCCAGTCGGCCATCTTTGATCAGATCGTGAAACAAAATGATGTGCATATGTATACCATCATGCGTTGTTTTTGTGCCAAGTACGAATAAAATCCGTCCATACATGTCCGAGATATGGTTGTGGACGCACACACGGACACAAAAATCGAGACCAAACCCATAAGCCCCCGTTTCGGACTAAGTTTAATGGTGGCTAAAAATCAAATTTGTAGTCGTGTGTGCTGTGATAAGTTGGGTAGATGGAAAAGTTGTGGAGGTTGCAAGATATAAGAGCTGTGAAAAACAATTGCACATGTGACTATAGAACACAGCAAATACGACAATCATCATACTGATGGAGCTATGACATCGCTGCCATTGCTATACTGTGGCATCGCTACTCATTAAACACAAGAAGTGTGTGTGTGTGTGTGTGTGTGTGTGTATGTATATATATATATATATATATATATATATATATATTATATATAATATAATATTGGGGTGCACAAGTATGAGCCAGTCGGAAATTTATTCATTGAGATGTGATAGCAATAAATAAATCATTGTAATATGAAGCCAAAAGCAATTTCAAGGGATTTCCATGAACTTTTAAAGATATAACAACACTAATTATAACAGGAAAATTAAATCTGTCTTTCCGGAAATAAATCAATAATCAGTGTGACACCCTTTTGCCTTGAGAACTACTTCAACTCCATTTGGGATTGATTGAATTAATTTATGGATTGTGTTTGAGTCAATCTTTTCCCAACAGTGTTGTAATGCCCTCCAGAGCATAGTCAGACTGCTCACATAAATTTTATCTCTCTCAAATGTATTCACCCTTCATTTGTTATGTTAAGACTTTATTATGTTAAGTTAATGTTGAGACAAAGAGTCAGTCAATACCAATAATAAATTTAATAATATGGATACATATCTTCAATTATATAACAAATTTGTGTTTAGAAAGCTTGGCATTGATTTAAGTGGACTTGTACTTTCGAACCCCAATGTATCGATGTATGCAGCCGAAACACAAGGGATTGCATTTTTCATAAATTAAAATGAGTACATGACATTTTGGGGGAAACCTAAGGTAGAATTCGATTGCAAAGATATATGTGTGCATAAAATAATTTCATTTGAAAATGATTAAATAATGCAACGATCACAGAACATGATTACATGAGCTGAAAGAGAATATTTAACTATTTACGGGGAACCATTATCGACAGGCACTTCAGCTAGTATTAATAATGGCTTGATACAGACAAACAGTAATTTGGTTGTATTCTCAGGAAATAACTTGACTGTCGTCACAACAATGACTGATGGTGTAGTGCGCTATTTCTCCTTTGAACAGAGTAAAGTGAACCATGCGTTGCCATGATGAATCCTGCTGGGAAGATGCAGAACCTTGATCACAAGGATAGAAAATTATGGAAACAATGACATTTAGGGAGGATTACATCAACAGAAATGAACTGTCCAGTAGAATTCAGTACGATTTGGCATTGCCGTGCGGAATATGTGTGTTGTGTGAAAGGGCACACTCGACTATGACGTCTTTATCATATTTTTGTGTATTTCTTTGTTGTTTTCATGAGTGAATGTAATTAATCTTTGCAGTCAGAATTTACAAAACTACTTTGAGAGATTATATGAAGAACCATGTAGCTTTAAGCTTCCAATTATAATTTTAAAATGAAATTTTATACTTTTAGAAAGGTGAGCAATTTATGCCTCTAAATATTGGTTTTATTGACTGATCTAAGTCTTCATTTTCGTTTGTTTCACTTTGTTTTGTTTTGTTTGAATCCCATCAGGACACAAGAATATGATTGAATCGACAAGTTTGCCCATGAAATCCGAGCAGTTACAACCGAGTGTCTGCAAAACAAGGAAACAAGGGCTGCCCGCCAGGCATCTCACATCTGACATCTGGCATCCACATGGAGCAAAAGTAAACTTTGAGAACAGCAAACCTCAACAGTGTAATTTTGTGTCTACTCTTGGCATCCAGGATCCTGTAGTTGCCAAAGAAGTCGAGAAGGGAAACATTAAAGATCCTGTGCTTGATATCTCCTCTTCATTGTCACGTGGATCAGAACAGTTGGTGAGCACTGACTCGCCATCACCTCAATCTACTGTGGCACGGATGCTCCCAAACTCATCGCATTTTTTCCCAGATGTTGAGGCCAAGAAAGACATGAGGGTGCAAGATTGCTGTGAGGCTACTTCACAAACCATAGGCTCTGGGACGAACAAAGAAGTTGGTACAAATCTGCAGGTGGAAGGCAAGTGTTCAGACTCCGGCCTGGTCAGATTTGTTCGGGTTTCACCCATGGACAATGTTGTGGCTTATGAACAGCCTCTAGAAGACACATTCAGAGACCAGGAAGGCTTATATGGTTGTAAGGAAACCTCTCCGTCATCTCCCAACTATGTGTCTATGAACAGAACCATATTTAAAACAGGCTCCTTCCCAGGATCAAGGAAAGTTTCATTTCCAAACAGCTTCCCTCACACTCTTCCGAGACGCAGCCCTGGGGCACCACACACCAAAGCATTGGAATGGAATTCTGATGGTAAGCTAACGATGTGTCTTAATGCGAAACCATTCAACATGTACAAGGGGCAAGTAAAACGTTTTTGGCTAATATATACAAACAACAATTAAAGAGCATAAACCTAAAGTACAGTATATCTTTCCGCATACTCATTAAACACAACAACATTTTTTTCCCAAGAACACTCAACTTTTTGCAGAACATGCAAAATCCCTTCTCTTTGTCTTTGGTACAATGTCCAACGACTTCAATAATGTCTTCTCACCTGGAACTTCCCACTATGTACCTACCCTAAGTGTTGATAATCACCGTTATTGGCTCTGCCTTTTGTACCCAGATTTGTGATTGCAAATAAATGGTTACACCATTACGTATTGATAACCACTGATGTAAAAGCCATGATAAATGAGTTACAGAATGGTTTGTTTTAACGAGGCATATTCGGTCAGGTTACTGCTCTTGTAAAGCAAACTAGTTATTGAATCTTACACTTTGTTCTGAAATGGTGGATAAAGAGGATGAAGCAAGAGGCCATGTGCTGGAGGATTATACATGCTGGCTGAGTTCGTATTACTCTTTCGACTCCAAAAATATTTTTCCGATTACAAAGCTACGAATGGATGATTGGGTTGGTTGGGCAGGAATGTTTGTTTTTTATTAGAAAAAGGTTTCTCTGGAATTGTGCGTGAAGAACGATATCTACACACAACCTTATTTCCTTTGAAAAGAAGTCGAGCGTCGTGGAGGAGCTAGAACACAGAATGGATCAAGACATAACAGAACAAAAATTACAGTGGGAAGATGGGTGGGGCGAGGGACAAAATAGAGGGAGACTTGGAGGAATATGAGAAGTGGGGAAGAATGCGAGCAAGGGAAGGAGGACAAAGGGATTGAACAAGCTGGATATACAACCACAAACTCAATCACAGAAGGGGAAGGAAAAACTGGGGAAGAAGTTCTCAACTTAGCTCATGAAGAAGAAGACAGAAATGGAGGAAAAATAAAAATGAAGAGGATGGTGAGGCAATGGAGGAAATCCAGTAAGCTGGAAACCCGGAAAGAGGTGGGCTTGGGGAGGGTTTATAGGGATAAAAAAAGAACCTGAATGTCGATGAGGGGTGACCTGAGATGGTGGTAATGAGCTGACTTGAAGCCCTGGAGGGAATAAAGAGATTGAACAGACTGAGGAAGTTGGTTCCACAGGCGGAAAAGAGGAACAAGTGAGTGGAGATGAGCAGTGAGTCTGGATTTTTGGAGTTTCATCAAAGGGGGTTACTGGTAGATGGTGTGCACCCTGCAGTAACCTTGTCGGAAGGGATTACAAAGCACAGAAAGGGCAAAAGGTGCAAGACCAGAAAGCATGCGAAGACCAGAAAGGAGGCGGTAGACGACAGAGGTCACTGACCTGTCTGCTATGTGAAAGTAATAGGACAAGAGACTCAGCTACATCGTAGGTGATACCAATGATTTTGAATGCCTTTGTTTCCATGGATTCAAGCAGAGCAAGGTCTGAGGCAGAGGCACCAGCCCGAAGTTGACACCAGTGCTCCATCAAGCTGTGGATGAAGGCTTTGTAAGTAAATTAAACTTCAGATATGCCAAGGAAAGACTTTGCAAGACAGAGGATGCCCAGTCAGCTGCTGGCTTTGGTGGCCAACTTAGATAAGTGGTTTGCCCAACAAAGGCCATGGATGATGGTGAGGCCCAAAGGTTTGAGTGAACCTCTTCAAGAGGATTATTGAGGAAGTAGATTAGAAGGTTCACCAGATGGTCTTTTCGGAGGGACAGAGACAGAGTCTGAGTGTGAGATTTGTCAGGATTGAAATACATATTCCAAATGTATGACCAGCTTGTGATTCTTTCAATGTCTGGAGAGAGAGAAGAGGCTGCTGCCTTCCTATCTGAAGGAGAAGGGAGGCTATGGCAAAGGATGGAGTAATCAGCAAAGAAATAGAGGATTTTCCAGAGAATCAAAAGATTGTTGATGAAGATTAGGATAGGACTGGCTTTAAGACACTGCCTTGGGGCACTCCAGGCTTGGCAGGGAGAAAAACATGAGAGGATCTTGTTGAGAGCCGTGTGTTGACTACGGAAGTGATGGAAGTGTGTAAGCCATGGGTGAAGATTGCCTTGGATGCCATAGGCAGAGAGCTTGGAGAGCAAAGAGGGGTGCCAGACAATAATAAATGCTCGAGATACAGTATGTCCAGAGAGGTGACCCGATCTCATGTCTGAGATTGAGTCCATTCTTGGGGGAGCAGAAGCAGCATGTCGTTTATAGAGTGACCCGGTCTGAATTCAGGCCATTAGAGAAAAGGAAGGATTTGATGTCAACTGTGATGATGGATTCCACTAACTTGCTGATGAATGGAAGTAGGCTAATAGGTCTGTAGTGAAGAGGATCTTTTTTACAACCTGTTTGTGCAACATAGTGATGTTGGCTGACTTCCAAGCAGATGAAAAGGATGGCAACCTAAGGCAAATGATGTGGCGAAGAGAGCAGAAAGAGGATGTGCAAGAGTGGCAGAGCATGTTTTTAAGACACTTGCACTGATGCTAAAGAATTTCGGAACTACTGGTGCAAACATTTATCTGGATTTGCATCGCAATTAGATAACTGGACCAGAGAGAACAATAACATATTTGGTTTCACCTTCATTTATTATGATTGGAATCCATTCTGTGACATTTTCATTCATTCTCTCATTCATTCTTGCACAACTTTGCAGAGGAGCTGAATAACGGGATCACTTCTACATTTGTCCAGGACACGTCTAAGTTCTGGTACAAACCACGAATTACTCGAGAGCAAGGTCAGTCATATGAAGCAGTTACATTTGCCCTCTGTTTTGGTAAGATGATGTTAACTTGTGTGATAAGACATTTTGGCTTCCTCCCTGGATGGAAAAGTGTGTGTGTGTGTGTGTGTGTGTGTGTGT
>CM068952.1:24501941-24522358 GCA_035128595.1 Eptatretus atami | reverse complement strand
TGAATATAAATGTGCATAATTACTCGCTGTCTTCCAAATTATTTTTTTTCTCTTCTGACAAATTATCAGCAAGAAATTAAAAGTAAACAAATATGGGACTTCTGGGCAGTAATGGATGTTGACAGTAAAACTTGAGGCATTTTGGGAATTAGGTTTGTACAAAATATTTTTGGGAAGGAATGGTTATGTGGATCACTTAAATACAACACATGGATGGGATTAGTAGACAAAATTCCATCACTCTCAAATAAATGTTTTGGATTTCCTCATGCATTTCAAAATGAGCTTTTGAGGTTCAAAATCTTACCTGGTGACATAACTGAGCAAAGAATCCTGATAATCTCCATCAGTGATATTTAGCTGATAAATCCTCAACCTGCTTGAAAATCTTCTTAACCTGCGACAAGAGGGTTGATATAAACTCGCAACAGAACATCATGAATAATACTGAATCATAATTCCACTTGATGCCACAATCGGCCTCCTCTTTTATGCTTTGAATCAGTTTCACTTGCAAAATGCATTTGTACCGGTAGGCTTCTTATTTTGCCTTTATTACCTGTTGCTGTGCAAAACAGTCATTTCCTGCAGCACAGTATGTCTTTCTTTGGCCTGTGATCACCGATGAGCGCGTTTTGGCTTTGACTTCCAATTGTCCCAGCAGAATTGAGTCATAACTCAGGATTAGCACATGCTTGTGAGTCGCCTATTGTTTCTGTGATGTGTCTATAAAGTCATAACTCTAAAAATAACTTTGCCGACTCTGAGCACACTGCCCGAAGATCTCTTGAACGCAGGATTGTAGTACAGCAAGTCCTCCACTGATGTTGCTCCGATTTACATTGTTTTCCGAGAACGTCGCCGATAAATTTGGGACCATAATTCGATTTAAAATGCATCGATTCATTGCAATGTGTTTTGAAAAGAGAAAATGAAAATATTTAAAGAAAACCATGGGCACGGATTACTTTTGGCAGCTAAAAACGAGAGAATGTGCTCACAGTGTGACCCCATTAGTCCTGATAGAATAACAAAAGGAGAGACAAGGTGATGGATAATATGGGAGATTTGTTAAGTGTGTGGATCAAAGATCAAGGTTAACATAATGTGCGGTGAGTTTGATTATAATACAGGAAAAGCAAAATCACGATTTCAGGACGTAAAGACAATGCATGGGGAGGTTCAACGATGGAAAGCTTTTAGGAAGCTGTAGTTGGTTACAACCGTTACAACATCATTGCAATTTGTTAATATCATTTTTGTACTTATTTAATACTAGCAAATACAACTCGTCGCTTCGCTGATGGGGACAATAAAGGGGGGGGAGAGAGAAGAAGAGAGGGAGAGAGAGAGAGAGAGAGAGAGAGAGAGAGAGAGAGAGAGAGAGAGAGAGAGAGAAGAGAGAGAGAGAGAGAGAGAGAGAGAGAGAGAGGAGGAGCAGTGTCGGTGAGAAGGGAAGGGGAGGCAGAGAGGATGAAGAGAGGCAGCTAGGAAGGGGAGGGGAGAGCGAGAAGGAGAGGAGGTGGGAGAGCGACACCGCCAACCAAACGTTACGTTCACAGCGGGAGGGAGGGTGTGTGTGTGTGGTGTGTGAGAGAGAGAGGAGAGGGAGAGGGAGAGAGAGAGACTGAGACTGAGACGAAGAGACTGAGACGAGATGAGACTGAGACGAGAGGAGAGGGAGAGGAGGAGACGGAGAGGAGACGGAACGGAGCGACCGAGGAGGAGGAAAAAAAAACAAAAGACAGGTGAGGGTGGAGGTGGAGTTAGAAAGAGAATGATAAGTGACGCTTAATGATCGAACAGCTGTACACACAATAACACAACAGAGTTTGGTAAAGTAATCTGCTGGCACATCTGCAAAAACTTTGATATTCCAGTTCCAGAAAATTTGTGGGAAAATTAACCAAAAGCAATCACTGAAAACATTGAAGCACCGCTCACGTACCTAATGATCCCAAGTGGCAGAAACATCGAAAACAAGCATTGCGACCAAATACCATACTTAGGTGAAAAAAAGAGAGAAGAAGGCATTGCTGATTGAGGTGTTGATACCGGTGATTTTGGACTAACGATGCAGAAATCAAGAAAATGACCAAACACCAAGATCTCAACAATGAAGTGAAAGGATCCTGGAAACTGAAGAATGCCAAGTTAGTCAGTGATAGTTGGAGCTACGGGAATGATGAAGAAGAACCTCACAGAGATATTAAAAACCATCCCTGGGAATATCACCACAAACGAACTACAGTTGGAGCCTGCTGGGCTCAGTTACGATCCTGAAGAGAGCCCTCAGCAAAAAACTTTGAAAACAAACTTCACAGCTTGGTCTGTGGATTGTGACCCCCTTACTGTAATGAGGGTGTATATCTTGAGCCCACCAATCAACACACACACACACACACACACACACACACACACACACACACACACTTTGAGACCTGGAGGGTTCCACTTTCTGGAACCCATATATGGAGATAGCAACCAAACACACAACCACACACACACACACGGATACTTCAAGACCTGGGAGGGATCTGTTCCACCTTCTGATAACGCACAACCCCATATGTAGACACACACACACACACACACACACCAAGTTCCGTTCTGGTAATACAGTTGATATAGATACACACTCGCAAACGTACACACGCATAAAATACGTAAAAACGACAAACACAAAGATTTACCTTGAAACAGAGTTCTTTGAAAGAGGAATTCAAGTGGGAAATTAACAAAATTCAATTGATAAATATATTAAGGCACCTGGTCGGATGGACCTTATTATTTTTACATATGTATCGATGTCGAAGTGAGGGGTGGATTATATTAGGAGATCGCACAAAAAGGTTAAACAAAACGATATCCTGTAAAAATAAAATTGCACATTTTCAGTGGATAAGACACCAACCGAGGCACCAACCGCACGGCACCGCAGGGTCCAACACAGGCGGAAACATATGTCTGTCTATTTGATGTTCCATTGAGAGCACGGGTACTTTTACCAAAATGAACAACCACGCAGCTTGGAGAGCGCTTGCCAAGTGGCTTAAGCACTCAAGCAAGCACTCCAATGAAATGGTTGATAAGAAACAGCTCATTTGGCACGCTATGAGCTACACATTAAACATACACTTCCAGGAGACGCCTGAAATGTCATATGTATCTGAATTGGACAAATGAACACTTTTCTAGGATTTGGAACTGCTTGGAAATTCGATTCTGGGCCTTAAATTTTGTAATTCTTCTTAGTTTAAGAGATACTCATGGTGATCGCATGTGCGGACATGAAATAAAGCAACGAATGCTGCCATTTCCAGGTGTTTATAAGCATTGCAATGTACCCAGCGATTCGTAACTATGATGAACAGGCATTCGATAATATAAGTGAAGAAAGTGAAAAAAAACTTTATTGTTAAGAAATTGTTGCGGCCTGTTCCAAGTCAAGGCAAGGTTGAGTAGGCCAAAAAACATGGCGGCTTCAGACCCCAGCGAAGTTACCGAGGAAACGCCTTAAGATCCCAGACAGCGAGGTGGCCGAGGATCGCCTGATGAAAGATATAATTAAATAAGGCTGTTAATTATCTTCAAAAGGGGTGTTTTAATTAACCCAAACAAAAAGAGAGAGATACAGGTAAGCTCGTTGGTAAAGTTATGTATAACACAATCGAAACGTTCTGTGCCGTTACTAATATGTTATGCACACGACAAACGTTTTGATACGCCAACAAACTCAAAAAAACCATCAAAATTTCAGCGTCACGTCAAGTTTTAGATCAATTTTTTATACGTTGGCAGTTGGCTGCTTAAACGTTTCAAGGTGTGACAGGGCCCTGACTGAGTGGGTCGCTATGATATTGATTATCCATATCTCAAGTGATTCTTGTGGCCCACTTGTTGTTCTCTGATCGGAATATTGTTGTTTTTTTCAATCTTATGGCATTATGTTAATACAATGTATTTTAATGTTTTTTCAGCAGCTCAAGTTCCCCCTTAGTTGGTGAGGATTTCTTTCAGCAACCAGCAAATGGCGGAACTTGCGGTTCCTTCTTCTGGCTTGGACTAAGTTCCAATGCCATTTTTCTGAAAGGATGATGGGCACAATTACTTCCCACAGTCTTAGGGTATGCATCACATTCCAGTTATACACTTGCAGCCTCCATCATTATCCAGAGTATCACAGCTTAAAAGCTGCATCAACACATTTAGTTACAACAGCTTGCACCTGCAATCATACCAGTTACAACAGTTTACGAGTCATATCACCACCTCTCAGTTACTAAACACATTGCTCCTGCACACCATTCAGTTACAACTAGCATTCGTCCTGCACCCATTCGTTACAACAGCTTGCGTCCTGCTACCACCATTCCATTACAACAGCTTGGGCCAACTCATCCATCCAGTTTCACAACGTGTGGGCCTGCTTTGTCATCTGGCTATTACAGCTTGCGGTCTACACACCAAGTTATAACATGGAACCTTGGCAATGTCAACTGATGAGACACTTCGCCAGCAGTCTGATCATCCCTTCCAGAATTTGGATTAACGGTAAATGCATGCATGATTTGTTAAGGTTCTGCAGTTCTTTTGAGAAAAAAATAATATAAAATGGATGTCTGGCACATAGGAACTGGGACATAAAATTATTGCATTTCTGGGTCACAAAACGTTTAACAAATTTTTTTTTGAATTATTTGTTTATGAACTTTAAGTGGTTTGGGTCTGTTGGTCATTGCATTTATTGGATGTGTATGGTGTAGAAGAACCAAGAAGCCTCACAGATTTCTGACAAAGTGGAACAGCGTAGTGGCAGTGGCAGAGCATCACCAGGTAGATGTTTCATTTTCACTTCTTTGTGAATACTGTACATAACACCTTATTTCATTGTACTGTAAATACATTACATTTGAATAAGCTCATTATTTCTAACCACTTATTGTGGCGATCGATCAATCATAAAGTACAAAATACATAATTTCAACTCTTATGAACATTTACCTGATGTTTACCAGGTTGTTTACATGTAACTGTTTCTTTGTCTATTTGTGTTTTATCTATACTCTGGTTAAATAAATTAGAATATTTACATAGGTTTAGGATAGAGCTAAGCACTGGCCAATTATGAGAGCCCTTCCCAGTCTTTTACTGCCCTGGTGGCTTGAGGACCTCAAATTTGTCGAAAAGAGATCTCGTTGTAACTCTTCCCTTTTTCACTTCCACCAGTTTACAAGTAAAACAAACATAAATGTCATAGCCCCGTTGTTTTAGTAATTTTGCTGTATGGAGTTAAAGAGCTAGCCATATTTATGTACAACTAAAATGGCTGCCAGTCTACCAATCGGCCATCGTTGATCAGAGCACAAAATACAGGAGGCGCACGTGCATTTATCTGTGCTTGATCATGTACTGTGCTTGTTCCAAGTTTGAACAAAATCGGACCATGCATGTCTGAGAAATGGTTGGGGACACATTTAAGTAACAAATGGCTGCCAGTCTGCATCTGGGATCTGATCAAATAAAACATAAAATGACGTGCATATGTAAGCCATAATTCATTATCTGTGTGCCAAGATTGAACAACATCGGTAAATGCATGTCTGAGAAATGTTTGAGGACGTGTTAATATCTGTTTTTTTTTTACAACTAAAATGGCCGCGTCTACCAGTCAGCCATCTTTGATCAGATCACAAAATAAAGTGAGATGAAAGTGTATGCCAATTGTGTACTTTGCTTGTGCCACATTTGAACCATGCATGTTGAGAAATGGTTGGGGACCATTTAAGCACAAAAATGGCCACTAGTTGGCCATTTTTGGATTTGACCTCATAGAAAATGATGTGCAAAAGTCAGAACGTCATTCTTTATCTGTGTGCCAAGTTTTGAACAACATCGGTAAATGCATGATTGAGAAATGGTTCCATACGGGTTCACATCGGGTTTTCTTACAACTAAAATGGCTGCCAGTCAGCCATCTTGGATCTGATCTCAAAAGAAAAATTGTCACGCATGTGTAAGCACATTCATTGTCTGTTTCGCAAGTTTGAACAAGATCGGTAAAGTGCATGTCCGAGAAATGGTTGAGAACGTGTTGACAATGGTTGGTTTTTTTTACAACTAAAATGGCGCCAGTCGGCCATCTTTGATCAGATCGTGAAACAAAATGATGTGCATATGTATACCATCATGCGTTGTTTTTGTGCCAAGTACGAATAAAATCCGTCCATACATGTCCGAGATATGGTTTGTGGACGCACACACGGACACAAAAATCGAGACCAAACCCATAAGCCCCGTTTCGGACTAAGTTTAATGGTGGCTAAAAATCAAATTTGTAGTCGTGTGTGCTGTGATAGTTGGGTAGATGGAAAAGTTGTGGAGGTTGCAAGATATAAGAGCTGTGAAAAACAATTGCACATGTGACTATAGAACACAGCAAATACGAAATCATCATACTGATGGAGCTATGTACATCGCTGCATTGCTATAACTGTGGCATCGCTACTCATTAAACACAAGAAGTGTGTGTGTGTGTGTGTGTGTGTGTGTATGTATATATATATATATATATATATATATATATATATTATATATAATATACATATTGGGATGCACAAGTATGAGTCCAGTCGGAATTTATTCATTGAGATGTGATAGCAATAAATAATCATTGTAATATGAAGCAAAAGCAATTTCAAGGGATTTCATGAACTTTTAAAGATATAACAACACTAATTATAACAGGAAAATTAAATCTGTCTTTCCGAATAATCATAATCAGTGTGACACCGTTTTGCTTGAGACTACTTCACTCCATTTGGGATTGATTGAATTAATTTATGGATTGTGTTTGAGTCAATCTTTCCTCCAACAGTGTTGTAATGCCCTCAGAAGGCATAGTCAGACTGCTCACAATAAATTTTATCTCTCTCAAATGTATTCACCCTTCATTTGTTATGTTAAGACTTTATATGTTAAGTTAATGTGAGACAAAGAGTCAGTCAATACCAATAATAAATTTAATAATATGGATACATATCTTCAATATATAACAAATTGTGTTTAGAAAGCTTGGCATTGATTTAAGTGGACTTGTACTTTCGAACCCCAATGTATCGATGTATGCAGCCGAAACACAAGGGATTTGCATTTTTTCATAAATTAAAATGAGTACATGACATTTTGGGGGAACCTAAGGTAGAATTCGATTGCAAAGATATATGTGTGCATAAAATAATTTCATTTGAAAATGATTAAATAAATGGCAACGATCAAGAACATGATTACATGAGCTGAAAGAGAATATTTAACTATTTACGGGGAACCATTATCGACAGGCACTTCAGCTAGTATTAATAATGGCTTGATACAGACAAACAGTAATTTGGTTGTATTTCAGGAAATAACTTGACTGTCGTCACAACAATGACTGATGTGTAGTGCGCTATTTCTCCTTTGAACAGAGTAAAGTGAACCATGCGTTGCCATGATGAATCCTGCTGGGAGATGCAGAACCTTGATCACAAGGATAGAAAATATATGGAAACAATGCAATTTAGGGAGGATTACATCAACAGAAATGAAACTGTCCAGTAGAATTCAGTACGATTTGCATTGCGCGTGCGGAATATGTGTGTTGTGTGAAAGGGCAAACTCGACTATGACGTCTTTATCATATTTTTGTGTATTTCTTGTTGTTTTCATGAGTGAATGTAATTAATCTTGGCAGTCAGAAATTACAAAACTACTTTGAGAGATTATATGAAGAACCATGTAGCTTTAAGCTTCCAATTATAATTTAAAAATGAAATTTTATACTTTTAGAAAGGTGAGCAATTTATGCCTCTAAATATTGGTTTTATTGACTGATCTAAGTCTTCATTTTCGTTTGTTTCACTTTGTTTTGTTTTGTTTGAATCCCATCAGGACACAAGAATATGATTGAATCGACAAGTTTGCCCATGAAATCCGAGCAGTTACAACGAGTGTCTGCAAAACAAGGAAACAGGGCTGCCCGCCAGGCATCTCACATCTGACATCTGGCATCCACATGGAGCAAAAGTAACTTTGAGACAGCAAACCTCAACAGTGTGAATTTGTGTCTACTCTTGGCATCCAGGATCCTGTAGTTGCCAAAGAGTCGAGAAGGGAAACATTAAAGATCCTGTGTTGATATCTCCTCTTCATTGTCACGTGGATCAGAACAGTTTGTGAGCACTGACTCGCCATCACCTCAATCTACTGTGGCACGGATGCTCCCAAACTCATCGCATTTTTTCCCAGATGTTGAGGCCAAAAAAGACATGAGGGTGCAAGATTGCTGTGAGGCTACTTCACAAACCATAGGCTCTGGGACGACAAAGAAGTTGGTACACAATCTGGCAGGTGGAAGGCAAGTGTTCAGACTCGGCCTGGTCAGATTTGGTTCGGGTTTCACCATGGACATATGTTGTGGCTTATGAACAGCCTCTAGAAGACACATTCAGAGAGCCAGGAAGGCTATATGGTTGTAAGGAAACCTCTCCGTCATCTCCCAACTATGTGTCTATGAACAGAACCATATTTAAAACAGGTCCTTCAGGGATCAAGGAAAGTTTCATTTCCAAACAGCTTCCCTCACACTCTTCCGAGACGCAGCCCTGGGCACCACACACCAAAGCATTGGAATGGAATCTCTGATGGTAAGCTAACGATGTGTCTTAATGCGAAACCATTCAACATGTACAAGGGGCAAGTAAAACGTTTTGGCTAATATATACAAACAACAATTAAAGAGCTAAACCAAAAGTACAGTATATCTTTCCGCATACTCATTAAACACAACAACATTTTTTTTCCCAAGAACACTCAACTTTTTGCAGAACATGCAAAATCCCTTCTCTTTTGTTCTTTGGTACAATGTCCAACGACTTCATAATGTCTCTCACCTGGAACTTCCCCATATGTACCTACCCTAAGTGTTGATAATCACCGTTATTGGCTCTGCCTTTTGTACCCAGATTTTGTATTGCAAAATAAATGGTTACACCATTACGTATTGATAACCACTGATGTAAAAGCCATGATAAATGAGTTACAGAATGGTTTGTTTTAACGAGCATATTCGGTCAGGTTACTGCTCTTGTAAAGCAAACTAGTTATTGAGATCTTACACTTGTTCTGAAATGGTGGATAAAGAGGATGAAGCAAGAGGCCATGTGCTGGAGGATTATACATGCTGGCTGAGTTCGTATTACTCTTTCGACTCCAAAAATATTTTTCCGATTACAAAGCTACGAATGATGATTGGGTTGGTTGGGCAGGAATGTTTGTTTTTTATTAGAAAAAGGTTTCTCTGAATTGGTGCGTGAAGAACGATATCTACACACAACCTTTATTTCCTTTGAAAAGAAGTCGAGCGTCGTGGAGGAGCTAGACACAGAATGGATCAAGACATAACAGAACAAAAATTACAGTGGGAAGATGGGTGGGGCGAGGGACAAAATAGAGGGAGACTTGGAGGAATATGAGAGTGGGAAGAATGCGAGCAAGGGAGGAGACAAAGGGATTGAACAAGCTGGATATACAACCAAAACTCAATCACAGAAGGGGAAGGAAAAACTGGGGAAGAAGTTCTCAATTAGCTCATGAAGAAGAAGACAGAAAGGAGGAAAATAAAAATGAAGAGGATGGTGAGGCAATGGAGGAAATCCAGTAAGCTGGAAACCCGAAAGAGGTGGCTTGGGAGGGTTTATAGGGATAAAAAAAGAACCTGAATGTCGATGAGGGGTGACCTGAGATGGTGGTAATGAGCTGACTGAAAGCCTGGAGGGAATAAAGAGATTGAACAGACTGAGGAAGTTGGTTCCACAGGCGGAAAAGAGGAACAAGTGAGTGGAGATGAGCAGTGAGTCTGGATTTTTGGAGTTTCTCAAAGGGGGTTACTGTAGATGGTGTGCACCCTGCAGAACCTTGTCGGAAGGGATTACAAAGCACAGAAAGGGCAAAAGGTGCAAGACCAGAAGAGCATGCGAAGACCAGAAAGGAGGCGGTAGACGACAGAGGTCACTGACCGTGTCTGCTATGTGAAAGTAATAGGAACAAGAGACTCAGCTACATCGTAGGTGATACCAATGATTTGAATGCCTTTGTTTCCATGGATTCAAGCAGAGCAAGGTCTGAGGCAGAGGCACCAGCCCGAAGTGACACCAGTGCTCATCAAGCTGTGGATGAAGGCTTTGTAAGTAAATTAAACTTCAGATATGCCAAGGAAAGACTTTGCAAGACAGAGGATGCCAGTCAGCTGCTGGCTTTGGTGGCCACTTAGATAAGTGGTTTGCCCAACAAAGGCCATGGTGATAGGTGAGGCCCAAAGGTTTGAGTGAACCTCTTCAAGAGGATTATTGAGGAAGTAGATTAGAAGGTCACCAGATGGTCTTTCGGAGGGACAGAGACAGAGTCTGAGTGTGAGATTTGTCAGGATTGAAATACATATTCAAATGTATGACCAGCTTGTGATTCTTTCAATGTCTGGAGAGAGAGAAGAGGCTGCTGCCTTCCTATCTGAAGGAGAAGGGAGGCTATGGCAAAGGATGGAGTAATCAGCAAAAGAAAAGAGGATTTTCAGAGAATCAAAAGATTGTTGATGAATTAGATAGGACTGGCTTTAAGACACTGCTTGGGGCACTCCAGGCTTGGCAGGGAAAAAACATGAGAGGATCTTGTTGAGAGCCGTGTGTTGACTACGGAAGTGATGGAAGTGTGTAAGCCATGGGTGAAGATTGCCTTGGATGCCATAGGCAGAGAGCTTGGAGAGCAAAGAGGGGTGCCAGACAATAATAAATAGCTCGAGATACAGTATGTCCAGAGAGGTGACCCGATCTCATGTCTGAGATTGAGTCCATTCTTGGGGGAGCAGAAGCGCATGTCGTTTATGAGTGACCCGTCTGAATTCAGGCCATTAGAGAAAAGGAAGATTTGATGTCAACTGTGATGATGGATTCCACTAACTTGCTGATGATGGAAGTAGGCTAATAGGTCTGTAGTGAAGAGGATCTTTTTTTACAACCTGTTTGTGCAACATAGTGATGTTGGCTGACTTCCAAGCAGATGAAAAGGATGGCAACCTAAGCAAATGATGTGGCGAAGAGAGCAGAAAGAGGATGTGCAAGAGTGGCAGAGCATGTTTTTAAGACACTTGCACTGATGCTAAAGAATTTCGGAACTACTGGTGCAAACATTTATCTGGATTTGCATCGCAATTAGATAACTGGACCAGAGAGAACAATAACATATTTGGTTTCACCTCATTTATTATGATTGGAATCCATTCTGTGACATTTTCATTCATTCTCTCATTCATTCTTGCACACTTTGCAGAGGAGCTGAATAACGGGATCACTTCTACATTTGTCCAGGACCCGTCTAAGTCTGGTACAAACCACGAATTACTCGAGAGCAAGGTCAGTCATATGAAGCAGTTACATTTGCCCTCTGTTTTGGTAAGATGATGTTAACTTGTGTGATAAGACATTTTGGCTTCCTCCCTGGATGGAAAAGTGTGTGTGTGTGTGTGTGTGTGTGTGTGTGTGTGTGTGTGTGTGTGTGTGTTGTTCGGTAACAGACTTTCTGTGAGCCTGCAATTTCTAGGGAACTCACCATAATGGCTTGACATCTCATTGAAAGGATTATTCCTCAGATTATGTAGAATAATGGTCGGGGTGAAGGTGGAGGAGGAATGGAGTGTTGTAGTTTTGTGGCTTTTCCTGGTGTTACATGAGGTTGCAATGCCCACATCTATCCTGGATAAAGTGACAATTTTTGCTTCATTTAATAAGCTTAGAATTAAACATGGGAATGGAAAGTGCACAAACGAACTTGAACATCTCACAACACTGTCAAAATTATTCTGTTGGAGAAGCTTTTGTCCGTGGCCTTACATTTCCTTGAGCTGGAACCTGGTCTAAATAAGGTGAAAAAAAACAGCCTTTTTACAGCCATTTTCCCCTGCTGAGCAGGGGTTAGCTGTTTACGGGCTCTGTGCACATCAGTTTCCCTTCTTAAGGCAATGTTTTATGGCCGGATGCCCTTCCTGACGCCAACCCTGGTAGCCTCTTACGACACACAGGGATATGGTACACCTATTCTAACCGGGGCATACACCGGGACCAGTACACTGGTACTCATTTTGTCGACCTCGGAGGGATGACAGGCTGAGTCAACCCCCTGGTGTTAATTCAGTGGCCAACGGGGCTTGAACTCAGGACCCTAGGATCCCAAGCCAGCCACCCTAACCACTAAGCCAACACCAGGTTTTGTTCCAATAAGGTCAGATGCAACTTTGTCTTAAGTATATCACGGATATATATAATATGTAAAGCAACTCCTCCTATGCTCTTCTCGCCAAGAAAGCTGCATAAAGCAACCACGAAAGGATACACAAGGTGAGTTTGCATTGAAACCGGTTCGGTCTGGCAGCTGAGGGGTGTTGTAGCATTGGGATTCTCAGGTATGTACTACATATTTGTTGTGGACCATACTTTAAAAGCTGTGGAGAAACTCTGGGAAGAGTTTGAAACAGCAAAGGCTGACCTTGGCTCGCCTTTCATGGTTGCTTTATGCAGCTTTCTTTGGTGAGAAGAGAATGGGAGGAGTCTATTTATTTATATAATCCTAGCCACCTTGGTTAATTGATTCGGTGAAAGATAATTGGTTATTCCCTCCATTCACATGTGAGAGATGAGGGTGGGTCTATGTTTTTCATATACATATATATATACAATATATGTACATCCATGTACATATTTGTTTGTGTGTGTATATATATATATATACAATATACCGCGTAATCTGCAAAAAACAACCATCCGTTCTGCCACCCAGACCAATAATGCTTTGTGGATTATGCACTTTTACTGGTGAGAGACACAATCCGTGGCGATCTCACCATAACAGCCAGGAGGTGCGATTGATGTTTAATCGATGAATGTGGTCATCATAGGTTGGACAAAAACTTATTACTTTCAACAAATGGAAATACCGACAAAACAATGCCACTTATTACCTCCACCACCTAAGATGGATGGAGCTTATATTTTCACTCCAGTCTGTCTGTCAGAAGGACATCTCAAAAAGTTTGGATGGATTTGGGATGAAACTTGGTGGACGGGTTTGGTGTGTGACGAGGAACGAATTTATTATATTTTGGTGAAGATCCGGGTCCAAATGTGATAATTTTTGAGTGATTCTTCATCATCGAGAGATATAATAGGACCAAAAAACTATATACAGCACGATATTCAAAGTTGTGGATGGATTATGACAAAACTTGGTGGATGAGTTGCATAAGTGACAACAACAAGCCAATTGGATTTTGGTTCAGGTCTGGATCCAGATCTGGCCGATCAGTGCGATACAAAACGTAAACTTTTCAGCCTAGGGAGGTAGCAATCTACCGAGTGCTGTTCTGGGTTTTCTAAGTTTTTTATGGGAGGGGGGGGGGGGTGATTTCTAGATGGATGATTCCACATATATTTATCCTTGTAACAAATATTGCAAAGTTTATATCAAAAATATCAGTTTCTGTATCAGATTTATAGTTGAGAGAGATTTTGCCAAAAATGAGAGACCTGACTGACTGAAAGGGAGCAAATTGTTGGTGCTCACAGGGTTGGGTATTCCATGACTGAAACTTAAAACTTATAAAAAGGAACAATCTCAAAATAATGACAGCCTGGCAAAAGAAAGGAAAAACTTGTATAAGCAAGTCTAGCAGTGGTCAGAAGTGTAAGCTGTATACCCGGCACAGACGTGGGTTTTCAAGAATTGTCATGAAAACCCCCAGAACAACACTGCAAAAGGGGCTGTAGAACTAAATACATACCTAACCCGCCAATTTTATCAAGACAACTCATCTTGACTTGAACAAAGTAGAGTTTGTAGCAGAGCTGTCACATGAAAACCTTCATTATGAAAATAAATGCACTGTCCCGCAAAGAGGAGTGCATGTAACACAAGGACTGGACTTTGAGGCAGTAGACAAATGTAATATGGTCAGATGAGTCCTCCTTCAACTTATTTTCAACAAATGGAGTCTACGTTTGGAAACATCCAAGGACACCGACAACCTTGACTGCCTTCTCCAACAGTCAAGCATGGAGCAGGCTCTGTAATGATTGGGCAGCAATGTCATGGAGATTATTAGGCTTGATTATTACTACGCAGCACAGTAACTGCTATAACTATGAAGCCATTCTTAGTGACAAAATGCTCCCATGATGCAAACTTTGTTTCCTGAAGGAGGTGCCCTTTTCCAAGACGATAATGCTCCAATGCACACTGCTGTAAATATTAAATATTGGTTCGAATAAACATCAGAATTAAGCAAAACATAATCTCTGGCCTACTCAATCACTACATTTCAATATTATTGAGCCATTGTGGTCAATTCTCTAAGAACAAGATGAGGAGCAGATTTCCCCCACTAATGTCCCTCCAGGAACTTGTTGCCCTTCTGAATTGAAGAATGGTATAATATACCAACATGAAGATGTACAAAACTTGTACCGGTCAATCCTATGCAGGATTGATGCTGTATTGTCTTCAAGGGTAGTCCGACTCACTATGATAAAATAAAGTACACATTTTCACAGGTGTTTCGATTTTTTTTTGTCCACCCCTGTACATTCTTGTAATTTTTACTTCTGTATTGCAAGAGCTGCTGCTCGGTGTCAAATTAAACCCACTCAAAACGTTTAAATCGGCACATTTTAACAAGATGAAACGACATTTCTGCTATCTGTGCAGTATTCCAATGCAATGTAGCAAATTTGTTCCACCTGCCCCGGAGTGAGTGGATGTTCTAGTATGTGCAAACTCCACCATTAATCTTAGATCAATGTTAAAAAAAGATCGTTCTCTCCCTCTCCCTCTCTCTTCACAATTATTCTCTGTCCTGTGCAGCCATTGCCATACTAAAGCAACAACCAACAGGGCCTTCGTTATCCGAGACAGCACATCATCTGTGGGGCTTTGGCCTTGCTATGCGAGTATCAGCAGCACAGGCCTGCCTTAAACGTCACAGTAAGACTCACCACTCATACGAAGTTTTACAATGGTGCATTTATGTTGTAATCCATGAACAAAGTTCATCGACTCACTTCATCAAAGTGTGACACTTTCATTTTCTGCACAATAAATTATTGAAACTCACCAGTCTACAAGAGTTTAGAGGACCGCAGAGTTGTCTGATAAAGTTTGGAGGACTGATGCCTGGCCCAATTAAATTTAAAAAATGCAATTCCAGCTGGCAAAACTACCACAAAACAAGGAAGGATGTACCTGTTGGATTAACAAGCGGTCAAGGCAGAATACCATGATGATAGAATATTAGGTGCAGATTAATACTGAGTAAGGTGTGCTTATATCTATGCATTTATAACACATAATCACAACCTCACTCAATGTTTTGAAACATAAAAAATACCATGTGTGATATTTTAAACTCAAAGTGGACCTCTTGTGCAGGTGAGCGAGACAGTGACCCGATCAGACCCTTCTCATTGAATCTACAGCCAAAGGTGTTCAGCTTAAGGGCAGTACTCAGGAACCCATCTTGGTTGGTATTTCCTTTATTTCTCCTTTTTACTTCGTCTTCTTCGAACACATTTGAAGCTCCTTGTTGCACTGAACAACACCTCACTATATTTATCCTCGAGTATTCAGGCCTAATTATTTCCTGAATTCACTTTTCCTCATCCTGTCCCCACCTCATTCTTCTGCGTCTCTCCTCTATTGCATTTAGTCTTATCCACTTGTCCCATCATGATTTTTGGTGAATCCTGCTGGCTTCATAGGCCTAGGATCTTACCGACAGTTGTTTGTTTCTCGACAGGAAGTCCTCAGCTCTCATTTACCAGCACTCAATTACAGCACTCTAATTGCCCTGCAAACTTCTCATTCCAGAAAAGTGGAATTTATTCTCTCTCTTTCTCAAAACTAAATCACATTTGACAAGGTAGTGGGGAATTTCTATGTACAGTCATCAAACTATCCGCTGGCTCTTCAGACATAAATTCCACCGACTTTATGCTTTTAATAAATAAATGTGCATAATTTACTCGCTGTCTTCCAAATTATTTTTTTTTCTTCTTCTGCACAAAGTTATCAGCAAGAAATTAAAAGTAAACAAATATGGGACTTCTGGGCAGTAATGGATGTTGACAGTAAAAGCTTGAGGCATTTTGGGAATTAGGTTTGTACAAAATATTTTTGGGAAGGAATTGGTTATGTGGATCACTTAAATACAACACATGGATGGGATTAGTGACAAAAATTCCATCACTCTCAAATAAATGTTTTGGATTTCCTCATGCATTTCAAAATGAGCTTTTTGAGGTTCAAAATCTTACTGGTGACATAACTGAGCAAAGAATCCTGATAATCTCCATCAGTGATATTTAGCTGATAAATCCTCAACCTGCTTGAGAATCTTCTTTACCTGCGACAAAAGGGTTGATATAATGCAACAGAACACATGAATAATACTGAATCATAATTCCACTTGATGCCACAATCGGCCTCCTCTTTTATGCTTTGAATCAGTTTCACTTGCAAAATGCATTTGTACCGGTAGGCTTCTTATTTTGCCTTTTATTACCTGTTGCTGTGCAAAACAGTCATTTTCTGCAGCACAGTAGTCCTTTTCTTTGGCCCTGTGATCACCGATGAGCGCGTTTTGGCTTTGACTTCCAATTGTCCCAGCAGATATGAGTCATAACTCAGGATTAGCACATGCTTGTGAGTCGCCTATTGTTTCTGTGATGTGTCTATAAATGATAACTCTAAAAAATAAACTTTGCCGACTCTGAGCACACTGCCGAAGATCTCTTGAACGCAGGATTGTAGTACAGCAAGTCCTCCACTGATGTTGCTCCGATTTACATTGTTTTCCGAGAACGTCGCCGATAAATTGGGGACCATAATTCGATTTAAAATGCATCGATTCATTGCAATGTTGTTTTGAAAAGAGAAAAATGAAAATATTTAAAGAAAACCATGGGCACGGATTACTTTTGGCAGCTAAAAACGAGAGAATGTGCTCACAGTGTGACCCCATTAGTCCTGATAGAATAACAAAAGGCAGAGACAAGGTGATGGTAATATGGAGAGATTGTTAAGTGTGTGGATCAAAGATCAAGGTTAACATAATGTGCCGTGAGTTTGATTATAATACAGGAAAAAGCAAAATCACGATTTCAGGACGTAAGACAATGCATGGGGAGGTTCAACGATGAAAGCTTTTTAGGAAGCTGTAGTTGGTTACAACCGTTTACACATCATTGCAATTTGTTATAATATCATTTTGTACTTATTAATACTAGCAATACACTCGTCGCTTCGCTGATGGGGACAATAAGGGGGGGGGGAGGAAGAAAGAGGGAGAGAGAGAGAGAAGAGAGGAGAGAGAGAGAGAGAGAGAGAGAGAAGAGAGAGAGAGAGAGAGAGGAGGAGGAGGAGGCAGGTGTCGGGTGAGAAGGGAAGGGGAGCAGAGAGGATGAAGAAAGGGCAGCTAGGAAGGGGGAGGGGAGAGCGAGAAGGAGAGGAGGTGGGAGAGCGACACCGCCCACCAAACGTTACTGTTCACAGCGGGAGGGAGGGTGTGTGTGTGTGTGTGGTGTGTGTGTGAGAGAGAGAGGGAGAGGGAGAGGGAGACGGAAACTGAGACTGAGACTGAGACGGAGAGGGAGAGGGAGACGGAGAGGGAGACGGACACGAGGAGGAGGAAAAAAAAACAAAAGACAGGTGAGGGTGGAGGTGGAGTTAGCAAAGAGAATGATAAGTGACGCTTAATGATCGAACAGCTGTACACACAATAACACAACAGAGTTTGTAAAGTAATCTGCTGGCACATCTGCAAAAACTTTGATATTCCAGTTCCAGAAAATTTGTGGGAAAATTAACCAAAAGCAATCACTGAAAACATTGAAGCACCGCTCACGTATGACTAATGATCCCAATGGGCGAAAACATCGAAAACAAAGCATTGCGACCAAATACCATACTTAGGTGAAAAAAAGAGAGAAGAAGGCATTGCTGATTGAGGTGTTGATACCGGTGATTTTGGACTAACGATGCAGAAATCAGAAAATGACCAAACACCAAGATCTCAACAATGAAGTGAAAGGATCCTGGAAACTGAAGAATGCCAAAGTTATGTCAGTGATAGTTGGAGCTACAGGAATGATGAAGAAGACCTCACAGAGATATTAAAAACCATCCCTGGAATATCACCACAAACGAACTACAGTTGGGAGCCGTCCTGGGCTCAGTTACGATCCTGAAGAGAGCCCTCAGCAAAAAACTTTGAAAACAAACTTCACAGCTTGGTCTGTGGATTGTGACCCCTTACTGTAATGAAGGTGTATACTTTGAGCCCACCAATCAACAACACACACACACACACACACACACACCCACACACACACAACACATTGGACCTGGGAGGTTCCACTTTCTGGAACCCATATATGGAGATAGCAACCAAAACACACACACACACACACACACACACACACACACACACACACACACACACACACACACACACACACACACAACACACACACTTCAAAGCCTGGGAGGGATCTGTTCCACCTTCTGAGACCCCATGTAACACACAACACACACACACACACACCAAGTTCGTTCTGGTAATACAGTTGATATAGATACACACTCGCAAACGTACACACGCATAAAATACGTAAAACGACAAACACAAAGATTTACCTTGAAACAGAGTTCTTTGAAAGAGGAATTCAAGTGGGAAATTAACAAAATTCAATTGATAAATATATTAAGGCACCTGGTCGGATGGACCGTATTATTTTTACATATGTATCGATGTCGAAGTGAGGGGTGGATTATATAGGAGATCGCACAAAAAGGTTAAACAAAACGATATCCTGTAAAAAATAAAATTGCACATTTTCAGTGGATAAGACACCAACCGAGGCACCAACCGCACGGCACCGCAGGGTCCAACACAGGCGGAAAAATATGTCTGTCTATTTGATGTTCCATTGAGAGCACGGGTACTTTTACCAAAATGAACAACCCAGCAGCTTGGAGAGCGCTTGCCAAGTGGCTTAAGCACTCAAGCAAGCACTCCAATGAAATGGTTGATAAGAAACAGCTCATTTGGCACGCTATGAGCTACACATTAAACATACACTTCCAGGAGACGCCTGAAATGTCATATGTATCTGAATTGGACAAATGAACATTTTCTAGGATTTGGAACTGCTTGGAATTCGATTCTGGGCCTTAAATTTTGTAATTCTTCTTAGTTTAAGAGATACTCATGGTGATCGCATGTGCGGACATGAAATAAAGCAACGAATGCTGCCATTTCCAGGTGTTTATAGCATTGCAATGTACCCAGCGATTCGTAACTATGATGAACAGGCATTCGATAATATAAGTGAAGAAAGTGAAAAAAAACTTTATTGTTAAGAAATTGTTGCGGCCTGTTCCAAGTCAAGGCAAGGTTGAGTAGGCCAAAAAAATGGCGGCTTCAGACCCCAGCGAAGTTACCGAGGAAACGCCTTAAGATCCCAGACAGCGAGGTGGCCGAGGATCGCCTGATGAAAGATATAATTAAATAGGCTGTTAATTATCTTCAAAAGGGGTGTTTTAATTAACCCAAACACCCAATTTTCACTCTTGCACTTCCTTGGAGTTTTCTTCGTGTGCATGCCAAGTTTCAGGCTGCTAGGTTTTATAGTTTTGGAGTTATGGAGAAGACACACTGACACACACACACACGTACGTACACTAGGGATACAACTTTTTGCAACTCCATAGTCCTGTATCATATTCTGATGAGCTTTTGCTAGAAAACAATGAAATAAATCTTTTTTTGTATTTGTTCAAAAAAGTTCACCCATGACTAACTTTGAAATTTGCATGACTTGCATGACCTTAATTGCTCGCTCACAGCATTGATTGCTTCTGCTGATGTTTAGTTTTGATGGCTCTTGTTTCCAGTGATTTGTCAAGGATTTCAAAGCAGTCTTGTAGGGTAGTAGGCTTTTTTAAAGTTAAATAAATAATTAAACAGGGTTCTAGTTTTTGGAAATCCACCCAAATGCAACCGAGTATAAAATTTCAAAGTTAGTCATGGGTGAACTTTTTTGAACAAATACAAAAAAAACATTGATTTTCATTGTTTTCTAGCAAAGCTCATCAGAATATGATACAGGACTATGGAGTTGCAAAAAAGTTGTATCCTAACGTACACACGTACAACGTACACACGTACACACACACACACACACACACACACAACACACACACACACACACACACACACACACACACACTGACATTTATTAGTATAGATTCTTTTCTGCAAAGTTTTCCAAAAAATTCCC
>CM068952.1:24462948-24499326 GCA_035128595.1 Eptatretus atami | reverse complement strand
GACCCGATCTCATGTCTGAGATTGAGTCCATTCTTGGGGGAGCGAAGCAGCATGTCGTTTATAGAGTGACCCGGTCTGAATTCAGCCATTAGAGAAAAGGAAGATTGATGTCAACTGTGATGATGGATTCCACTAACTTGCTGATGAATGGAAGTAGGCTAATAGGTCTGTAGTGAAGAGGATCTTTTTTACAACCTGTTTGTGCAACATAGTGATGTTGGCTGACTTCCAAGCAGATGAAAAGGATGCAACCTAAGCAAATGATTGGCGAAGAGACAGAAAGAGGTGTGCAAGAGTGGCAGAGCATGTTTTTAAGACACTTGCACTGGCTAAAGAATTTCGGAACTACTGGTGCAAACATTTATCTGGATTTGCATCGCAATTAGATAACTGGACCAGAGAGAACAATAACATATTTGGTTTCACCTTCATTTATTATGATTGGAATCCCTGTGACATTTCATTCATTCTTCATTCATTCTTGCACAACTTTGCAGAGGAGCTGAATAACGGGATCACTTCTACATTTGTCCAGGACACGTCTAAGTTCTGGTACAAACACACGAATTACACTGAGAGCAAGGTCAGTCATATGAAGCAGTTACATTTGCCCTCTTTTTGGTAAGATGATGTTAACTTGTGTGATAAGACATTTTGGCTTCCTCCCTGGATGGAAAAGTGTGTGTGTGTGTGTGTGGTGTGTGTGGTGTGTGTGTGTGTGTGTGTGTTGTTCGTAACAGACTTTCTGTGAGCTGCAATTTCTAAGGGAACTCACCATAATGCTTGACATCTCATTGAAAGGATTATCTCAGATTATGTAGAATAATGGTCGGGTGAAGGTGGAGGAGGAATGGAGTGTTGTATTTTGTGGCTTTTCCTGTGTTACATGAGGTTGCAATGCCCACATCTATCCTGGATAAAGTGACAATTTTTGCTTCATTTAATAAGCTTAGAATTTAAACATGGGAATGGAAAGTGCACAAACGAACTTGAACATCTCACAACACTGTCAAAAATTATTCTGTTGGAAAGCTTTTGTCCAGTGGCCTTACATTTCCTTGAGCTGGAACCTGTCTAAATAAGGTGAAAAAAAAAGCCTTTTTACAGCCATTTTCCCCTGCTGAGCAGGGGTTAGCTGTTTACGGGCTCTGTGCAACATGTTTCCCTTCTTAAGGCAATGTTTTATGGCCGGATGCCCTTCCTGACGCCAACCCTGGTAGCCTCTTACGACACACAGGGATATGGTACACCTATTCTAACCGGGGCATACACCGGGACCAGTACACTGGTACTCATTTTGTCGACCTCGGAGGATGACAGGCTGAGTCAACCCCCTGGTGTTAATTCAGTGGCCAACGGGGCTTGAACTCAGCCCTAGGATCCCAAGCCAGCCACCCTAACCACTAAGCCAACACCAGGTTTTGTTCAAATAAGTCAGATCAACTTTGTCTTAAGTATATCACGGATATATATATATATGTAAAGCAACTCCTCCTTATGCTCTTCTCGCCAAAGAAAGCTGCATAAAGCAACCACGAAGGATACACAAGGTGAGTTTGCATTGAAACCGGTTCGGTCTGGCAGCTGAGGGGGTGTGTAGCATTGGGATTCTCAGGTATGTTACTACATATTTGTTGTGGACCATACTTTAAAGCTGTGGAGAACTCTGGGAAGAGTTTGAAACAGCAAAGGCTGACCTTGGCTCCCTTTCATGGTTGCTTTATGCAGCTTTCTTTGGTGAGAAGAGAATGGGAGGAGTCTATTTATTTATATAATCCTAGCCACCTTGGTTAATTGATTCGGTGAAAGATAATTGGTTATTCCCTCCATTCACATGTGAGAGATGAGGTGGTCTATGTTTTCATATACATATATATATACAAATATATGTACATCCATGTACATATTTGTTTGTGTGTGTATATTATATATATACATATACCGCGTAATCTGCAAAAAACAACCATCCGTCTGCCACCCAGACAATAATGCTTTGTGGATTATGCACTTTTACTGTTGAGAGACACAATCCGTGGCGATTCTCACCATAACAGCCAGGAGGTGCGATTGATGTTTAATCGATGAATTGTGGTCATCATAGGTTGGACAAAAACTATTACTTTCAACAAATGGAAATACCAGACAAAAACAATGCCACTTATTACCTCCACCACCTAAGATGGATGGAGCTTATATTTTCACTCCAGTCTGTCTGTCAGAAGGACATCTCAAAAAGTTTGGATGGATTTGATAGAAACTTTGGTGACGGGTTTGTGTGTGACGAGGAGAATTTATTATATTTTGGTGAAGATCCGGGTCCAAATGTGATAAATTTTGAGTGATTCTTCATCATCGAGAGATATAATAGGACCAAAAAACTATTACTAAGCACGATATCTCAAAAAGTTGTGGATGGATTATGACAAAACTTGGTGGATGAGTTGCATAAGTGACAACAACAAGCCAATTGGATTTTGGTTCAGGTCTGGATCCAGATCTGGCCGATCAGTGCGATACAAAACGTAAACTTTTCAGCCCAGAGGAGGTATGCACTCTACCGAGTGCTGTTCTGGGTTTTCTAAGTTTTTTATGGGAGGGGGGGGGGGTGATTTCTAGATGGATGATTCCACTAATATTATCCTTGTAAACAATATTGCAAAGTTTATATCAAAAATATCAGTTTCTGTTACAATTTATAGTTGAGAGAGATTTTTGCCAAAAATGAGAGACCTGACTGACTGAAAGGAGCAAATTGTTGGTGCTCACAGGGTTGGGATTCCATGACTGAAACTTCAAAACTTATAAAAAGAACAATCTCCAAAATAATGACAGCCTGGCAAAAGAAAGGAAAAAACTTGTATAAGCAAGTCTAGCAGTGTCAGAAGTGTAAGCTGTATAACCGGCACAGACGTGGGTTTTCAAGAATTGTCATGAAAACCCCCAGAACAACAGCTGCAAAAGGGGCTGTAGAACTAAATACATACCTACCCGCCAATTTCTATCAAGACAACTCATCTTGACTTGAACAAAGTAGAGTTTGTAGCAGAGCTGTCACATGAAAACACTTCATTATGAAAATAAATGCACTGTCCCGCAAAGAGGAGTGCATGTAACACAAGGACTGGACTTTGAGCAGTAGACAATGTAATATGGTCAGATGAGTCCTCCTTCAACTTATTTTCAACAAATGGAGTCTACGTTTGGAAACATCCCAAGGACACCGACAACCTTGACTGCCTTCTCCAACAGTCAAGCATGGAGCAGGCTCTGTAATGATTGGCAGCAATGTCATGGAGATTATTAGGCTGATTATTACACTACGCAGCACAGTAACTGCTAATAACTATGAAGCCATTCTAGTGACAAAATGCATCCCATGATGCAAACTTTGTTTCCTGAAGGAGGTGCCTTTTCCAAGACGATAATGCTCCAATGCACACTGCTGTAAATATTAAATATTGGTTCGAATAAACATCAGAATTAAGCAAAACATAATCTCTGGCCTACTCAATCACTACATTTCAATATTATTGAGCCATTGTGGTCAATTCTCAAGAACAAGATGAGGAGCAGATTTCCCCACTAATGTCACTCCAGGAACTTGTTGCCCTTCTGATTGAAGAATGGTATAATATACCAACATGAGATGTACAAAACTTGTACCGGTCAATCCTATGCAGGATTGATGCTGTATTGTCTTCAAGGGTAGTCCGACTCACTATGAATAAAATAAAGTACACATTTCACAGGTGTTTCGATTTTTTTTTGTCCAACCCCTGTACATTCTTGTAATTTTTGACTTCTGTATTGCAAGAGCTGCTGCTCGGTGTCAAATTAAACCCAACTCAAAACGTTTAAATCGGCACATTTTAACAAGATGAACGACATTTCTGCTATCTGTGCAGTATTCCAATGCAATGTAGCAAATTTGTTCCACCTGCCCCCGAGTGAGTGAGTGGATGTTTCTGTATGTGCAAACTCCACCATTAATCTTAGATCAATGTTAAAAAAAGATCGTTCTCTCCCTCTCCTCTCTCTTCACAATTATTCTCTGTCCTGTGCAGCCATTGCCATACTAAAGCAACAACCAACGGGGCCTTCGTTATCCGAGACAGCACATCATTCTGTGGGGCCTTTGGCCTTGCTATGCGAGTATCAGCAGCACAGGCCTGCCTTAAACGTCACAGTAAGACTCACCAACTCATACGAAGTTTACAATGGTGCATTATGTTGTAATCCATGAACAAAGTTCATCGACTCACTCATCAAAGTGTGTGACACTTTCATTTTCTGCACAATAAAATTATTGAAACTCACCAGTCTACAACGAGTTTAGAGGACCGCAGAGTTAGTCTGTAAAGTTTGGGACTGATGCCTGGCCCAATAAATTTAAAAAATGCAATTCCAGCCTGGCAAAACTACCAACAAAAACAAGGAAGGATGTACCTGTTGATTAACAAGCGGTCACAGGCAGAATACCATGATGATAGAATATTAGGTGATGCAGATTAATACTGAGTAGGTGTGCTTATATCTATGCATTTATAACACATAATCACAACCTCACTCAATGTTTGTGAAACATAAAAATACCATGTGTGATATTTTAACTCAAAGTGGACCTCTTGTGCAGGTGAGCGAGACAGTGACCCGATCAGACACTTCCTCATTGAATCTACAGCCAAAGGTGTTCAGCTTAAGGCAGTACTCAGGAACCCATCTTGGTTGGTATTTCTTTATTTCTCCTTTTTACTTCGTCTTCTTCGAACACATTTGAAGCCTCCTTGTGCACTGAACAACACCTCACTATATTTATCCTCGAGTAATTCAGCCTAATTATTTCCTGAATTCACTTTTCCTCATCCTGCCCCACACCTCATTCTTCTGCGTCTCCTCTTATTGCATTTAGTCTTATTCCACTTTGTCCCATCATGATTTTTGTGAATCCTGCTGGCTTCATAGGCCTAGGATCTTAACCGACAGTTGTTTGTTTCTCGACAGGAAGTCTCTCAGCTCTCATTACCAGCACTCAATTACAGCACTCTCATTGCCCTGCAAACTTCTCATTCCAGAAAAAGTGGAATATTATTCTCTCTCTATTCTCAAACTAAATCACATTTGACAAGGTAGTGCGGGAATTCTTGTACAGTCATCAAACTATCCGCTGGCTCTTCAGACATAAATTCCAACCGACTTTATGCTTTTATAAATAAAGTGCATAATTTACTCGCTGTCTTCCAAATTTTTTTTTTCTTCTTCTGCACAAGTTATCAGCAAGAAATTAAAAGTAAACAATATGGGACTTCTGGCAGTAATGGATGTTGACAGTTAAAAGCTTGAGGCATTTGGGAATTAGGTTTGTACAAAATATTTTTGGGAAGGAATTGGTTATGTGGACACTTAAATACAACACATGGATGGGATTAGTGACAAAAATTCCATCACTCTCAAATAAATGTTTTGGATTTCCTCATGCATTTCAAAATGAGCTTTTTGAGGTTCAAAATCTTACCTGGTGACATAACTGAGCAAAGAATCCTGATAATCTTCCATCAGTGATATTTAGCTGATAAATCCTCAACCTGCTTGAGAATCTTCTTTACCTGCGACAAGAGGGTTGATATAACTCGCAACAGAACATCATGAATAATACTGAATCATAATTCCACTTGATGCCACAATCGGCCTCCTCTTTTATGCTTTGAATCAGTTTCACTTGCAAAATGCATTTGTACCGGTAGGCTTCTTATTTTGCCTTTTATTACCTGTTGCTGTGCAAAACAGTCATTTTCTGCAGCACAGTAGTCCTTTTCTTTGGCCCTGTGATCACCGATGAGCGCGTTTTGGCTTTGACTTCCAATTGTCCAGCAGATATGAGTCATAACTCAGATTAGCACATGCTTGTGAGTCGCCTATTGTTTCTGTGATGTGTCTATAAATGCATAACTCTAAAAAATAAACTTTGCCGACTCTGAGCACACTGCCCGAAGATCTCTTGAACGCAGGATTGTAGTACAGCAAGTCCTCCACTGATGTTGCTCCGATTTACATTGTTTTCCGAGAACGTCGCCGATAAATTTGGGACCATAATTCGATTTAAAATGCATCGATTCATTGCAATGTGTTTTGAAAAGAGAAAAATGAAAATATTTAAAGAAAACCATGGGCACGGATTACTTTTGGCAGCAAAAACGAGAGAATGTGCTCACAGTGTGACCCCATTAGTCCTGATAGAATAACAAAAGGCAGAGACAAGGTGATGGATAATATGGAGAGATTGTTAAGTGTGTGGATCAAAGATCAAGGTTAACATAATGTGCCGTGAGTTTGATTATAATACAGGAAAAGCAAAATCACGATTTCAGGACGTAAAGACAATGCATGGGAGGGTTCAACGATGGAAAGCTTTTTAGGAAGCTGTAGTTGTTACAACCGTTTACACATCATTGCAATTTGTATAATATCATTTTGTACTTATTTAATACTAGAAATACAACTCGTCGCTTCGCTGATGGGACAATAAAGGGGGGGGGAGGAAGAAAGAGGGAGAGAGAGAGAGAGAGAGAGGAGAGAGAGAGGAGAGAGAGAGAGAGAGAGAGAGAGAGAGAGAGAGAGAGAGGAGGAGGCAGGTGTCGGTGAGAAGGGAAGGGGAGGCAGAGAGGATGAAGAAAGGGCAGCTAGGAAGGGGAGGGGAGAGCGAGAAGGAGAGGAGGTGGGAGAGCGACACCGCACCAACGTTACTGTTCACAGCGGGAGGAGGGTGTGTGTGTGTGTGGGTGTGTGTGGAGAGAGAGAGAGAGGGAGAGGGAGACGAAACTGAGACTGAGACTGAGACCGGAGAGGGAGAGGGAGACGGAGAGGAGACGGACACGAGGAGGAGGAAAAAAAAACAAAAGACAGGTGAGGGTGGAGGTGGAGTTAGCAAAGAGAATGATAAGTGACGCTTAATGATCGAACAGCTGTACACACAATAACACAACAGAGTTTGTAAGTAATCTGCTGGCACATCTGCAAAAACTTTGATATTCCAGTTCCAGAAAATTTGTGGAAAATTAACCAAAACAATCACTGAAAACATTGAAGCACCGCTCACGTATGACTAATGATCCCAATGGGCGAAAACATCGAAAACAAGCATTGCGACCAAATACCATACTTAGGTGAAAAAAAGAGAGAAGAAGGCATTGCTGATTGAGGTGTTGATACCGGTGATTTTGGACTAACGATGCAGAAATCAAGAAAATGACCAAACACCAAGATCTCAACAATGAAGTGAAAGGATCCTGGAAACTGAAGAATGCCAAAGTTATGTCAGTGATAGTTGGAGCTACAGGAATGATGAAGAAGACCTCACAGAGATATTAAAAACCATCCCTGGAATATCACCACAAACGAACTACAGTTGGGAGCCGTCCTGGGCTCAGTTACGTCCTGAAGAGAGCCCTCAGCAAAAAACTTTGAAAACAAACTTCACAGCTTGGTCTGTGGATTGTGAACCCCTTACTGTAATGAAGGTGTATACTTTGAGCCCACCAATCAACAACACACACACACACACACACACAACACACACACACACACACACACACATTGAGACCTGGAGGGTTCCACTTTCTGGAACCCATATATGGAGATAGCAACCAAAACACACAACACACACACACACACACACACACACACACACACACACACACACACACACACACACACACACACACACCACACACACACTTCAAGACCTGGGAGGGATCTGTTCCACCTTCTGAACCCCATATGTAGACACACACACACACACACACACACACCAAGTTCCGTTCTGGTATAAACAGTTGATATAGATACACACTCGCAAACGTACACACGCATAAAATACGTAAAAACGACAAACACAAAGATTTACCTTGAAACAGAGTTCTTTGAAAGAGGAATTCAAGTGGGAAATTAACAAAATTCAATTGATAAATATATTAAGGCACCTGGTCGGATGGACCGTATTATTTTTACATATGTATCGATGTCGAAGTGAGGGTGGATTATATTAGGAGATCGCACAAAAAGGTTAAACAAAACGATATCCTGTAAAATAAAATTGCACATTTTCAGTGGATAAGACACCAACCGAGGCACCAACGCACGGCACCGCAGGGTCCAACACAGGCGGAAACATATGTCTGTCTATTTGATGTTCCATTGAGAGCACGGGTACTTTTACCAAAATGAACAACCACGCAGCTTGGAGAGCGCTTGCCAAGTGGCTTAAGCACTCAAGCAAGCACTCCAATGAAATGGTTGATAAGAAACAGCTCATTTGGCACGCTATGAGCTACACATTAAACATACACTTCCAGGAGACGCCTGAAATGTCATATGTATCTGAATTGGACAAATGAACACTTTTCTAGGATTTGGAACTGCTTGGAAATTCATTCTGGGCCTTAAATTTTGTAATTCTTCTTAGTTTAAGAGATACTCATGGTGATCGCATGTGCGGACATGAAATAAAGCAACGAATGCTGCCATTTCCAGGTGTTTATAAGCATTGCAATGTACCCAGCGATTCGTAACTATGATGAACAGGCATTCGATAATATAAGTGAAGAAAGTGAAAAAAACTTTATTGTTAAGAAATTGTTGCGGCCTGTTCCAAGTCAAGCAAGGTTGAGTAGGCCAAAAAACATGGCGGCTTCAGACCCAGCGAAGTTACCGAGGAAACGCCTTAAGATCCCAGACAGCGAGGTGGCGAGGATCGCCTGATGAAAGATATAATTAAATAAGGCTGTTAATTATCTTCAAAAGGGTGTTTTAATTAACCCAAACACCCAATTTTCACTCTTGCACTTCCTTGGAGTTTTCTTCGTGTGCATGCCAAGTTTCAGGCTGCTAGGTTTTATAGTTTGGAGTATGGAGAAGACACACTGACACACACACACACGTACGTACACTAGGATACAACTTTTTGCAACTCCATAGTCCTGTATCATATTCTGATGAGCTTTGCTAGAAAACAATGAAATAAATCTTTTTTGTATTTGTTCAAAAAGTTCACCCATGACTAACTTTGAATTGCATGACTTGCATGACCTTAATTGCTCGCTCACAGCATTGATTGCTTCTGCTGATGTTAGTTTTGAGGCTCTTGTTTCCAGTATTTGTCAAGGATTTCAAAGCAGTCTTGTAGGTAGTAGCTTTTTTAAAGTTAATAAATAATTAAACAGGTTCTAGTTTTTGGAAATCCACCCAAATGCAACGAGTATAAAATTTCAAAGTTGTCATGGGTGAACTTTTTTGAACAAATACAAAAAAACATGATTTTCATTGTTTTCTAGCAAAGCTCATCAGAATATGATACAGGACTATGGAGTTGCAAAAAAGTTGTATCCCTAACGTACACACGTACACACGTAACACGTCACACACCACACCACACACACACAACACACACACACACACACACACACACACACACACACTGACATTTATTAGTATAGATTCTTTTCTGCAAAGTTGTCCAAAAAATTCCCCCAGGAGAATATCCTAAATTTTTGACTTTAAGTCAGGGTAAAATAGGGTTTAATTTATGTCGTTTCGCCTCATGTCAGTTTTCCAGGAACACACCCCATTGTAAATAGAGCATTTGCCATTGTGATGATACTTGCCTAAAGCTTTTGCTTTGTTAGTGGGATACTTCTTGGTTCCACCCCATCCTAGTTCTGGTCAAAAAAAGGTTCCTAATTTCCTATATATTCTATAATAAAAAAAGGTTCATATAATATATATATATATATATATATATATATATATATTATATATATATTGTATATATGTACATATTAGAAGGGTACCCGTCGAAAATGGGTAATGTCACTGAAATGGATGCTCATTTTTACCCCTGAATTTCATGAAAGATAAGCATCAGTTCACCACAAAAATTATATTAAGCCCCCTTCCAGATAGTAAAGTAAATACTGCCAATTGTCCAGAGGTTACAATGTGATTTGGCGCCGCAAATTGGCACCAAAATTTGGCGTTTCTGTCTTATTATAATATATATATATATATATATATTATATATATATATATATATATATATATCATTAGGCTTAGTGTTGCCTTTACTCATTTCCTCTCCTTTTTCCCTCATCTCTTCATTAATTGTTTAGATCTTGAGGAGAAATTGACTGCACGTCTGACTGCCACTTGCTTAAAGAAGGTATTTATATCCTTAAAACTGTATTGGGACGCAAGATTCTTTTTATCTTTACGGAAGCTAAATATTTCATTTTAGATTCAGGACAACGTGTGTGTGTGTGTGTGTGTGTGTGTTGTGTGTGTGTGTGTGTGTGTGTGTGTGTGTGTGGTGATTTTCATAGAACATCAACCATCAATCCCAAACCTCAACTCCGCAGATAGATTGCACGTCGCTTTATCTAGCGTCCATTGATTTGGAGTCACTCACGGGGCCAAGGGCCATAGCTAAGGCTGTAAGTGAGGTCCTGGACACCTCCCCGAGGCCCATCAGTACACCAGTCTTCTTACGCATCAGCTCACAAGGAGTGACTCTCACCGACAACAACCGCAGGTTTGCCTAATAACACGACAGACATTTTGTTATGTTTGTGGTGTAGATGGAGGAATTTCATAGTGAAGGTAGGATTGTATAATGTAGTATGGTCCGTGGACGAGGAGGAGACATCTCAATGTAAATTAAGTAGGGAAAACTGTCAACTTTAGATTGTTATGTGTCATCACATGGGGGGTGGTGCTGTGTTAATTAGGTAGGGTTTAAGGCTAATTTCTCCCAGTATGTCATTGCCCCCTGTGACCTTTTCCTACGTGTTTGCATTTACAAAGCCGGCTATAAAAAAAAGAACGACGCTTTAACAACAACAACCAGCAGGTCTCGTCCCGAGGCTGAGGATTGGTCGGTGTGAAGTGAGAGAAGAGGGTATGATCGGAGAGAGGAGATAGTTGGCGTGAAGAACGCAGTTGAGATAGAAGGTTTCATTTTTGCTCTCCTCTCGGCACGATAAAATAGAAGTGTGTTCTCATTGTTCATGCTGGTGTGAATTTGTTCACGGACTGAAGCAAGATGCTAGCCATTGACTGTTGCTGGGTCGTGAAGGGTGTACTTTTCTGAGAAGAGAAGAAGAGCGCACCTTGTGGCCTTATCTCGGGGCCTCAGAAATTGTCCCATCGTTTGGTCAAGGAGAAAGGCTGCGCCCATTTGTTGTGAGCAGACCTGGTGTAAGAGGAACGGTGTGGCAAGTTCGTTCGTGAAAAGAAGCTGCTCAGCGGTTTCTGGGCCCTGGCGTTGAATACCGCCACACCAATTACCTCACGTACGCTTCCCGCCCAGAGAGCGACTTGGTGCCATTTTGGGTGAGGTTTCCCGTGCAGGATGATATGGGTTCGACGGCACCAGGCTCCTAAAAGACCATCTCTGGACACATAGCTAAGTGCCAGAATAAAGGGAGGATTTTCTTTTATTTCATCTTTCCCCTTGTCTGTATTTATGTCCATGTGGAGACATATATGCCTGTTGTTGTCTTAATGGCTGGAGTGGTGGGCTTGGGATTCAAGGGTCCTGAGTTGAAATTCTGCTTGGCTGTCAAATTAATACCAGGTGAGGTTGACTCAGCCTGTCATCCTTCCGAGGTTAGCAAAAATGATTACCAGCTTGCTGGTATCCTGCATCAGAGTGGTGACCTGTGCAGGATTGTTCCCAATAGTCCAGGAGACTGCTTAGGCAGCACCAACGCTCTGTACAGAGTATGGTCCCAATGGATGGATGGATCGAGACGTCTCAAAATTAGCTTTCGTTTCCCTCACGTTTTTATTATCACGCATTGATTTATTTCCATTATAAATATTTGATTTATGTTCATTGAACCCTTGTTTTTCATATTTGCATGTGTCTGTCTATTCATCGTGGGTTCGAGCAGAAACCCTTGTGCTTCCGTCTGGTACGTACTTTGCCGCCCTGCATCCTGCGCGTGCTATAATCTCCAAGGATCACGTATTTGCCTCCAAGGTAGAACCGTTCGGCTATCCGTCCAGGTCGGTGTTAACCGCCCCGTCCACGACAACTGGGTCAAGGGTGAGAATTGACTTCACCGGGTGGACACGACAATATTTTACCAACTCTGCACAACGTATGGAAATCCCAATAACAATAGACGTCGTATATTCAGCATTCCCATCTGAGCGCATTGTTTATGAGGCTGGAATCTGATCTTCACATTCCATATATTATGGTGAAAAATAAAAAAATAAATTTTAACATCTTTTCCTTCAAAATCTAAGGCTGGAAACACCCAATTAATTGCTTCAAAATAATGACTGAATTTTCTCAACTGAATGTTAACATAACTCTCTCAACATTCAGTTGAGAAAATTGATTGTCCCTCCTTGCCTTACTTGTTGATGTATTAACTATTATATATCGTTATTTCAAATGTGACGCCATTTCCTCTAGGAGATGTAATAGAGACCAAAAGATGAATTGTTAACTCTCACTCTGTATTCTGTCATATAACCACATCTATTGTTATCTGTCATATAACATGTTCCAATTTACTTCATGTGAATGCATCTTGCCTTTGTTTGCATATGATGGACTGTGGCAATATGGAATGTTGTACCTATCCTGTCAAGTTTGCAACATTCCATATGCATAAAAATGAAACATGCATTTTGCTTGTGAGAAGTCTACTCAAGTGCTTAATTACTTGTTTACATTTTGCCACTTACTGGTGGGGGTTTAACAAACAAAAAACCACATTCTTCAACATTGAGAATATCAATAATTCGTCGTCGTTTTGTTTTTTTAATTCCACTTGATAACAAATCTGGAAGTGATTATGTAACTTGGTGCCACGGATGCATGGCATTGCTATGAGAATTCAGTCACTCTCGTTTTGTCGACATACTTTACCGACTTGTATTTGAATAACTGAGCCGAGACATCCTTCCATCGGGACCATACTCTGTGCATCAGAACGTCGGTGCTGCCGAAGCAGTCTCCTTGGCTAGTGGGTACAATCCTGGATGGGTCGTCACTCCGACACAGGATACCAGCAAGCTGGCACTCATTTTGCTGACCTCAGAAGGATGACAGGCAGAGTCAACCCCACCTGGTATTCATTCAATAGCCGAGTGGGATTTAGAACTCAGGATCCTCAGATCCCAAGCCCACCACTCTAGCCATTAAGCCAACACCAGGCATCAAAGACATCACCCTGGCCAAATTCTAAATTGCTCCCATCTTCATTTGAACATCAGGCCTGGCCAGCCGGTTCGTGAAAGACGGGTCAAAAACGTTTTGCCAACCCCACGAAGTGGGAATAATTGGGGCCATAAAGAAGTAGTACCAATAACAGTCGTAGTCGTAGTAGTCATCGTAGTGCTTTTGTTAGAATAGCTTTAGACGATTTGCTCAGGGTGCAGGAAAGCTCAGGCAAACGTAAGTTTTCTATTCAAAGTCGTCATCGTAGCATATTTAATGGCATTTTAAAAAATCATTATTATCGATATCCTTAGTACTCAAATATATTTCAACCTTGCACTGCTGCAACTTAGACGTGATAAATGATAGAAAAAATAAAACATTCTGCGACATTCCTTGTTTTCTACTTTCAAAACCATTTTGCACAAGAGATCATGTGACAAGTCAATGTTACTCGCTGTGCATATGTCCATTCACTGTGTAGTACTGTTCCTTATGAGATCATGTTTAACACTGGGTAATTTCCTTTCAATTCCAGGCTGTTCTTCCGTAAACACTACATGGCGAACTCCATCATATACTGTTCCAATGATCCAGAAGATAGGAGGTTGGTGATGACAATATTCTTACATCGAGGTTACACCAATTGCAATGCTCACATCCCATTTGACAAATGCACCATTGTGTTGATGGTATATTTTATTGGACTGTTGCTCAACCTAATATGACTCATAAAACTCTTTACTGTGTGCACTTTGACAGATGGGAAGCAACTAAGGATTTGCTGGAACCCAGGTATGTTGCTTATATATGTGAGAGATTATGGTCATGTATGCCTGGTGTTGGCTTTATGGTTCGGGTGATGGGCTTGGAATCCCAGGGTCCTGAGTTCAAATCACACTTGGCTGTTGAATTAATACCAGGTGGGGTTGACTCAGCCTGTCATCCTTCCGAGGTCGGCAAAATGAGTGCCAGCTTGCTGGTGTCCTGTGTCGGAGTGGCGACCCGTCCAGGATTGCACCCAATAGCCAAGGAGACTGCTTAGGCAGCACCGATGCTCTGTACAGAGTGTGGTCCCAATGGATGGATGGCTGGTCATGTCTGCAGTGCTTAGATTCTGTGATGTCGGTTTGTGATATGTAGTACACCTTTCAGAAGCTGTCCTCCATGGTTCATTTGATTCAGTTTGTCGTCTGTCTGGTTTGTCCATAGCAAGTCAAAAGCACATCCACGATTTGTTCCTGATGCAAGACGTGAGTAGGTTTAATTAAAATGCTCATGCAGTCATTGAATATATGTATATGGAAACATCTATTAAGCAAATTTTAAAGTTTCACCCTATAGTTTGAAGTTCATTATTTAAGTTTTTTGAATTTGATTTACACAGATTGCCCATGAAATGGACCATCCTCCAATTATGGATTATGATTCGAAAGATCGGAGATTTCCAGATTGGTCACGTCACGTGTTGAATGTTGTTCTTGGGCTGCTATTTATTGCTATGGATATGACTGCGAAATCGACGAAAAAAAACCGAGTTATTAGGTAGAGTTAAGTCGCCATCGGAGGTGGTATACTGTCGACAGTTGGCCATGCATTCCAAGCTAGTAGCTATTTCGACCAAAAAGGTGCTGACTACACATTGTGACTCTCTCAGACCTGACACGAAGGATCATGGGATGTAATGTGTGACTTGCATTTTGAGGAGGATGAGTTTACTCTAACACACAGAACATCCAGAAACTGTGGTTTTGGCATTGATCTCATGCATATGAATGGTAAGCTTATCTCAGCACCCAGAAATTCAATCAGTTTGATTTGAAAGCTAGGGCCACTGGGCACTGGGGCAGCACTAGACTCCTTGTTCTTATGCTCTCAGCAGCACCAGTCAACATGGAAAGCCACCTTGGACAAAGTGAAAAGATCTTTCACATGGTTCACATGCTGAGCAAACAGAAATATATCGTTGTTTGCCCACAAGAAAATGTGATAATTAGTGATAATTCGCTTTCAGTTGTAATATAAATAACTTGCTTTCAGTGATAATTACTGTACCTGAGATATGAACCTTCCTCGATGTTGCTATTGGAGTTATCCGAATTGGAATAATCATATCCTGCCCCAGTGTCACTGGCCTCTGGCTCATATTACAATACTCGCTCATTCAGGACATATGCTTGAATTTGCCTTTGATCCTCCTTTGCATATACAGTAAATGGTAAGCTGTGCTTCACACCCAGAACTCTGTGCATTTTGAATAAGAGTCAGGGACATCAAGGATCCATGTTATACTTGTCACGTCGCAACATGGAGGTCCTGAGATTTTGTATAATTTCAAAAATTTTTGGAAATGCTTTAATTTTTCTGAGGAAAAGGACAGCTTTCTTCAAATCCCCCACGATGAAGCTGTTCTTGATAGTCTGGCATCCTGCCTTGCTTTCCAAACTCTCTGCCTTTGGCAACCAAGGCCAACTCCACACATGGCTTAATGACTTCCTTCACTCTCGTAGCCAATGTGTGGCCCTCAACAGAATCCTTTCATCTCCTCTCCCTGTCAAGGCTAGAGTGCCCTAAGACAGTGTTCTGGGCCCAGTCCTATTCCTCATATTCATCATTGATTTATCTGACTCTCTAGAAAATCCTCTTTATCTATTTGCTGATGACTCCACCCTTTTCCGTGACATCCCTCATCCTTCAGACAAGAAAGGTGTGGCCTCTTCCCTCTCTTCGGACCTTGAAAAAATATCACAAGCTGGTCAAACACTTGGAATATGCCTTTAAATTCTAACAAATCTCACACCGTCACTATCTCAAGGACCGTCTGACAAACCCTCCTCTCTACTTTCATAACAATCCTCTTGAGGAAGTTCAGTCATTCAAACTTCTGGGTCTCACTGTCAGCCACGATCTTTCTTGGGTAAACCACATTTCAAAATTGGCCTCCAACGCCAGTCGGTGACTTGGGCATCATCAGTCATACAAAGTCCTTCCTTGGCACAACTGAGATCCTATCCACCTACAAGGCATTTATCCACAGCTTGAGGAAGTACTGCTCTCCCTCTGGGCTGGTTCTCCTGCCTCACATCTTGCTCAGCTTGATGCCGTGAAAATCAAGGCTTTCGAAATTATTGTAATCTTCTGTGATGAAGCAAACTATGGGTCTATCACTTCGCCATCGCAGACAGGTCAATGGTCTCTCTGTCTTCAAATGCCTCCTTTCTGTCTTGCACCCTCTGCTCTTTTCATGCTTCGTCTCCCCCTCCCTAAGTTTCTGCAGGGGCACACGGTCCACCATCAACCCCTTCTGGTGAAACTACTTAAATCCAGGATCACTGCTCACCTCCACTCATTTGTTCCTCTTTTTTTGTGCCTTTTTAACAAACACCCACACACTCTTCAATCCCACTCTCCCTCCAGGTCTTCAAAACAGCTATTCACCACCATCTCTTAACTTCCCCCATCCAAAACCGCGATCTTTTCTACCCCCGTTAATCCACCCCAAACCCACCTCCTTCAAATTCCCTGCCTTCCTTCCTGAAAGTCCCTGTAGTGTCCATCTTGTATACCCTGTGTTCCCCACCCCATCCCTCTCCCTGCCACAGATCTCCTCATGTTTCTGTTCCCCACTGTTTTGTCCTTCCCACTCCCACCGCTCTTGTCTCCTGCTCCCCTTGTTATACATTCTGTGTGTTAGCTCTTATACGAGCCTCGACATTGTATGTTTAAAAAAGAAAACATCTCGCAGGTTGTATGAGCCCTTTCAAGCTGGATAAACATTTTGTGCACTTACAGTAAATGATGGCACAAGCACTGTGCAAAAATACTTCCAGTTTGTGATGAATGCTCTGCTGTTGTTTGTGGCGTTTCCAGAGTGGCTGGCCAGCCATTGGGCATGCCTTGCTGCACACCATGTTGATCATCAGACTAATTCAATCACATACTCTCATGGCAGGGTCTTTGGATTTATTGCGCGGAAGGAAAGAAACTACAGAGACAATGTGTGTCACCTTTTTGCCGAGAACTCAGCAGAGCGACCAGCCTCCATCATCGTTTCTGCCATCAAGGACCTCATGAGTCAATCAACTGGTGAATGACCTCCAATCAGAGCAAGCCACCTGGTTCCAGGGATCTAGAACGTTCCACAGGAAATGGAGTTTTGTCATGGAGAAAAACAGACCAGTTTAAAATGAACCATTATGTTTCCTCTCCCTCACCAAGGATTTTACCTTTTTTTATTAATTTCTCTTTTATACATGTATATTTGCTCAGTGCGTTTCTGTACGATTTTGTTTTTTTCATGTATCTGCTCCATTTATTGATGCCAGTGCTACAAAAGAGGAGCTGGTACGTCTTCAATTGCATCTGCACTCACCACTACATGCCACGGTAGCACTCGAAGCACTTCTGCCGCGTTAAGTTGGCATTGACCCAAACTTCTCAGCACTCCTGTATGAATATTTTATGATCGTAAATATTAAATGCAAAGACATCATCATAACGATTGATAATCTCTACATACACTCAAATTACATTTATGTGTAAAGTTTATTATCAAAATCAATTAATACCGGTCTAGTCTGCTGATGGACATGTCTGCTATTTACCTTATTGCTTTGAAACAACATTCTACTTGGTTATTGTAGAGTAAGGTGAACACCAATATTATGTACCTGGTGTAAATAAAATTTTATCCCTAACCTTAACCCTAAAACTGTTGCGACCTTCGGGGTGCAGCACGGTCTCAGATGTCCGATTGCCTATCTCGGAGAAGGGTGTGACTTGGCCATGATGGTCCCAAGTGTCCCACTCACTGCCATCCAATTACAAGAATGGCTGAACGAATTAGCCCTTGCAATCACGATCGTTAAATTCATCTTGCCTCATTACCAACATTTGTAGCAATGACGTGCACAGATATATTATACATGTGGTACAATCCCAGTAATATATGAAATCTACATGAAGAGTCAATTATCCAATTATCCACCGATGCTTAAGTTTTGAAACGCTTGCATTTCAACAACGTTGAATTACAGGTTGTCTGTTACCCAAACAACACATGTGTTATAATCTTGCAAATGTGTATAATCATGAATTTAAGTAATAACTCAGAACAGCCAGAACCGGACGGAGGACAGCCACTCCTCTCCTCGAGATTGGAGTGCCCCAAGGTAGTGTGTTAGACTCGGTCTTGTTCCTCATTTTAATAAACGACCTCTCCAGCTTTTTACAGATTACTCCACATTATGTTGTGCAGTAATTACCCCATCTCATTGACAGGCGGACAGCAGCTGCATCGCTCTCTGACGATCTGTAATTGATTAATTGCTGGTCTGTAAATGTAACAAGTCTTTCTATATTCTGTACAATCTCCCAGTCTCACCCTGTCACTCTGAAAGGATCGTCAAACTCGCCCACCTGTCTATATTCCCATGGCCAACCACTGGAAGACGTTGTTTCTGGAACTTCAAGGCTGTGCCATCAGCCATGACCTCTCCTGGGCTGACGACTTTGAAAATCTGGCTTCCAAAGGCAGATGCAGACTGGGCATCCTCCATCATTCATTAAAGAAACAATAACTCCTCACAATCTATGAGGATAATTATTGTCTGTAGTGCAATGGAGTGTTTCTCTCCCTTCTGAGCTGACACTCCATCAATCTGTGGAATCTAAAGATCTCAAGCTCTCAACATTATTGGCATCGCACATAATGAGGCCGAAGCACAAGGCCTGTTGCTCTCACATCACACGCATGTCGGCGAGCTCTCCCTCTGCTCTCCCTCTGCTCTCCCAGCCTTCTGACACTTCCGAGCAACTGCAAGACCATGGCTCTCCACCCCCCCCCCCCCCCCCCCCACCCCCTGGTTAAACTCAAAGTACAGACTGATTTCACTCCTCAATACTTTGATTCCTCTTTTGTGGAACCACCTTCCTGAGACTGTTATATCCCACTCTTTTCTGTATAAAGCTTCAAGCAGGCAGTGGAAGCCACTTATAATGTTATTGCCATTTATATCCCCATCAACACTCCCTAATGCAACACTCTTATCCCCCCCCCTCCTTTATTCATGCTAGTTCATAGTTTGTTGCCTTTTTACCCAACATCAACTTGCTCTTCAATGAGCCTTGATCTTGTGTAAATAGAAAACCTCTGCACAGTGTTTTTATAAAAATAGATAACATCAAGATGGTTAACAACACCAAAAGGGATGCTTTTGGGAGCTCTGTTTTCATCTTGCATTCCATGAGAGTGGGGGAAACAAAACAACAAACTCAACCCCTCCACATGGGAGAAGGGTGGTGCAAGTTTCAAATTCAGACTGTATTCTAGAGCCAGGCAGGGATGACACATTTTAAATACACATCCACAGAGGGAAATTGGTGAAGTTTCGCGAAGTTCATTAAGCATGATATATCAGAATTAGGAGTTCCAGACAACACTTAACAATAAATGAGCTTCCATCTGTATGGCATGACCTGCACACGTGTGCTGTAAGTTCTCATCAAGTAGGCAGCTCTCAGTAGCAGTCTCGTCTGAGACTCATCCGAGAGCCACTCACTCCCTCGTAACTTCGGCCGTGAAAAGCAAAATATTTTCGGGTGGGGTTTCTCCTGAAGCTTCTCTCTTCTACCTCTTAGCTTCATCTCCTCGGTCAGTGCTCCAGCTGTCCTTTTTAGCAGATATCTCCCTCGATTTGACTTTTTAACACTGTCCAATCTGGCATGATGGAGCAGGCCTGTTATCAAGGGTGTGGTTATTTTGTCCTTTTTACTAGCTTTTACTACCTTATGCCCAGATCAGGTATGCAGCTCCCAGCCACCAACTCTGACCAATTTTCAATGAACCAGCATATGAAGTACACCTGTCATGGCCAAAAGTATGCGGACACCCCTCCAAATTAGTGGACTCGGCTATTTCAGCCACACCCATTGCTGACAGGTGTGTAAAATCAAGCACACAGCCATGCAATCTCCATAGACAAACATTAGCAGTAGAATGGACCGTACTGAAGAGCTCAGTGACTTTCAACGTGGCACCGTCACAGGATGCCACCTTTCCAACAAGTCAGTTCATCAAATTTCTGCCCTTCTACAGCTGCCCCAGTCAATCGTAAGTGCTGTTATTGTGAAGTGGAAATTTCTAGGAGCAACAGCAGCTCAGCCATGAAGTGGGAGGCCACACAAGCTCACAGAACGGGACAGCCGAGTGCTGAAGCACGTCGCGCAGAAAATTCGTCTGTCGTCGGTTGCAACCCTCACTACCGAGTTCCAAACTGCCTCTGGAAGCAACATCAGCACAAACACTGTTCGTCGAGAGCTTCATCGAATGGGTTTCCATGGCCGAGCAGCCGCACAAAAGCCTAAGGTCACCATGCGCAATGCAAAGCGTCAGCTGGAGTGGTGTAAAGCTCACCGACATTGGACTCTGGAGCAAGGAAACACGTTCTCTGGAGTGATGAATCACGCTTCACCATCTGGCAGTCCAACAGACGAATCTGGGTTTGGCGGATGCCAGGAGAACGTTACGTGACTGAATGAAAAGTGCCAACTAAAGTTTGGTGGACAAGGAATAATGGTCTGGGGCTGTTTTTCATGGTTCAGACTCAGCCCCTTAGTTCCAGTGAAGGGAAATCTTAACACGACAGCATACAATGACAGTCCCTGTAGTGTCCACACAAGCTCACATACGATTATGTGCTTCCAACTTTGTGGCAATAGTTTGGGGAAGGCCCTTTCCTGTTTCAGCATGACAATGCCCCCGTGCCACAAAGTGAGGTCCATACAGAAATGGTTTGTCGAGATCGGTGTGGAAGAACTTGACCGGCCTGCACAGAGCCCTGACCTCAACCCCATCGATCACCTTTGGGATAAATTGGAACACCGACTGCAAGCCAGACCTAATCGTGCAACATCACTGCCCGACCTCACGAATGCTCTTGTGGTTGAATGGAAGAAAATCCACACAGCAATGTTCCAGCATCAAGTGGAAAACCTTCCCAGAAGAGTGGAGGCTGTTATAGCAGCAAAGGGGGGGGACCAACTCCATATTAATGCCCATGATTTTGGAATGAGATGTTGGACGAGCAGGTGTCCACATACTTTCGGCCATGTCGTGCAAGTTACGTGGAGTTACGTGGGAGGAATTACAATTTTAACCACTTTTTCTCCCATGGTGGTGGGTTGAGTCCCCACCCAGGAATGCAGCAAGATCCGACTCCCTCCACGTCTACAATTTTTCACTTGTACTGTATTTTTAGCTTATCTGGAATTTTAATTCCAGATAAGGTATCGTCATCGTGCACCATCCGTCCATCTGTCTCTCCTATTTCGACTTCTCCGGCCAAACCGCTGGGCTGATCTGGCTGAAATTTGGCAGCAAGGTTCCGCTCCTGAATGGTAACGCGGATTGCCAAGCTCGTTCCGGTCAGGTGACTTTAAGTATGTCAAAATAGCTGACTTAGTAAATTCCTTTAAATACCTTCTTCTCCAGACCCACCAGTCAGAATGCTACCAAATTTGGGTTCCAACATTAGGACAGGGTATTGATGTTAAATTGCGGAGGCCATGCCCATCACGTGACCGAAAGTGTGCCAAAATGGTGGACATAACAAATTTTGGGGAAAATCCGTAAATTCCTTTAAAAATCTTCTTCTCCAGACCCACCAGTCAGAACGCGATCAAATTTGAGTTCCAACATTTGGCAAGGACCCAGATAAGCTCCAGTTCCAGTGGTCCTATTTTTACCAATTCCTATGGTGTGGAGTTTTTTTTTCTGGAGAGAGGGTCATAGACAAATGGTGGTCTTCGATATGACCGCATATAAAGTCAATCCTGCAGTTGTTTACAGAGCAGGCAGTGGCACAAGATGCAAATTTTATGCATAATTTTGCTTTTCAGCTTCTGCACCATTGGTTTCTCAAGGCAGACGTGGCAGCAAGTTAGTGGGCTCTCTATTTTATACCATCTTACTTTTAGCCTTTCTCCTGCCCTCACCAAGCAAGGCTGGGTTGCACATGTTGCTCAAGAAACCCTCACCTGCTCACCCTCCCAAAGTCCAGGCCAGTTGCTCACCTGCATTTATTTTTCCCATTTTTCTCCCAATTGTGGAATCTTCTCTCATTGTCCATTGTCTCATCCTCCTCACATCTTTCAAATGTGTTACCCGTCAATAAACTCATGCACTCTCCCATACACATAAATTGATTATTTTTCAATTCTATTCCTCTTCAGGCCTTGTTACTCGTTTTTGTGTTATTCCTCCTTTCCTCCTTGTATATGTCCACCCCATACCTTTTGTTAGTTTGTGAGCCTGCTAATCCTTGTCTTTTAGCTCCTCCATGAGCATAGATCTTTGTATATAAAAGAAATTATGTTTTGCAAAACTGGCAACAATGATGTTTCATTACCCCATGGAAAATCCCCACAAGTGCGTGCAATTCATATAGATCCACACTTTGCATATCGAATCAGGAAAGCATATTACTCTACAATGCAATGCAATAACTGAGCACTTAATGATAACTCAAACAAAAGAGCCAATACCAACCCTACCCCTAAATCTAACCCTAACCCAAGTGGTCAAATATTTTATTAGCCCCTGTTGGACTTAGTCCAAAACGGGGGCTTATGGATTGGGTCCTTTCCGTCTGTGCATGCGTCTGTCCGCAAACATATCTCTGACATGTATGGAGCGATTTTGTTCAAACTTGGCAAAAGGACAACACATGATGGTATACATATGAACGTCCTTTTTTTCGCGATTCGATCAAAGATGGCCGACTGACGGGCATTTTAGTTGTAAGAAAAACCCAATGTTGAACACGTCCTCAACCATTTCTCGGAGATGCATTTACTGATTTTGTCCAAACTTGGCTCACTGATAAAGAATGGTGGTTTACATCGGCACGTCATTTATCTTCGAGATCAGATCCAAGATGGCCGACTGGTAGCCATTTTGTTACTTAAAAGTGTCCCCAACCATTTCGCGGACATGCATGGGTCCAATTTTGTTAAAACTTGGCACAAGCACAGTATGTGATAGCATACATGTGCATCTCACTTTATTTTGTGATATGATCAAATATGGCCGATTGGTATAATGGCGGACATTTTGTTGTTAAAAAAAACAAAACCCAGCATTGAACACGTCCTCAACCATTTCTCGGACATGCATTTACTGATCTGTTTCAACTTGGCACACAGATAGTGAAAGATGGCTTACATGTGCGCATTCATTTTTTTCACTGGCGGCCATTTTGTTACTTAAACATGTCCCCAACCATTTCTCGGACGTGCATGGTCTGACCTTGTTCAAACTTGGCACACCGATTACACTGGTCTACAAAAATATAGTTTTTTTTTCTTGCATGGACTTTGGAAACTGTTTTTGGCTAATTTTTGGGCTGCTGAATCCAAATCTGATGCTCTAGATTTGCTTATCACATCAAGTTTTTGTGCTATCTGTATGCTCCATATTCATGGATTTTTACAAAAGTTGACCATCCAGTCTGGCAATCTTGGTGGGGATAAAACAGCAAAAGCTTGATTATTCCGAGTACCCGTAGCTGTAAACAGCCCCTATGGTAAACAGCCTGCCATGAGCAAAGTGGAGTTATTGTCTGATTCTCTTAAAAGAATCAACCTATGCATCAGTAGTTTACGTCTATGACGTATTTGTGATTTGCAGCTGTGAAGACTACCTAATCTGCTGTTAAGACTCTACCTAATCTCACGAGACGGGAGCATTACTGTATTACGCGATTCTCAGTGGGCGGGCACAGCTGACTCAGTGGGGTTGTTTACACCGCGTACCTGGTACCTTACACTGTAAGCTAGCTATGTCTACACCTTCAAAGAGAAGAAAGTGCTGTAACGACCCAGATATCTTCTGCTATATCTGTGGATGCTTCACTTTAGCACCTCAAAGACGCAACATCATACATTCGTCGAGAGTGTACCGTGCCTACTTTAAAGTACCGCTTGGAGAACAGGACAAAAACTGGGCCCCTCATAAAGTATACACGACTTGTGTCGAAACTCTTGAGATCATGGTCTCAAGGAAAGAATGCTAAGCTCAAGTTTTGTGTGCCGATGGTTTGGAGAGAACCAAAAAACCACCTAGATGACTGCTACTTCTGCCTTGTAAATGTCAAAGGATTCAATAAGAAAACAAGCAATAATACATGAAATACCCTAGCATACCCTATATTTGCATATTTTTGCATTTATTGCTGCATTCTGAATGTCGTGAAAAGTCACAAAACTCAGAAAAATGCTTTGAGCTTGAGTGATGTCTTGTATTTAAGTGATGTACACCATGTTAAGGGGAACTTTTTCCGCCTATATATTTAACTTAGTTAGTGAAATTTGTAAACTTTTCATTCATTAAAAATATCGAGAAAATGTGTAAAAATATGTGCAAGAAGCATGGATTATAGTTAATGTATGATTAAATATTGTAATTGAAGTAGGTACCTTTCATTGTAAACATTTTTGCATCTATCGATCTTCTTATGCAACAGTGTTTTTCAACTTCGAGTGTAAAATTGCTGTTTTCTCAAACTTAATGATTTTCATAGTTCAAAAACCGTTGATGTGATAGGCAAAAACTAACGACAGATTTGGATTCAGCACCCAAAAGTTAGCTAGAATCCGTTAAAAAACCCCATGCAAGAGAAATCGTGTTGACCAGTGTTATGAATAATGGCTCACATAAATGTGTCATTTTTTTTCGAGATCAGCTCCAATATTGCCAAATGCGGCCATTTTGTTACTTACACAATCTTGCCCAATCATATGCAATCTTCCATGTCACATGACCACTAAAGTCAGTTGCGCATACACATAAATTTTGTAACTATGTGCTAGCCCTTTAACACTGTATCACAAAATTACTAATACCATGGGGGCTATGACCATTTATGTCTTTTTACCTCCACCACCGAAGGTGAAGGAGGTTATGTTTTCACCCCTTTTTGACTGTTTGTTAACTAAGCGATTAAAAGATTTGTAAGTATATTGTGACTTCGTTTCTGTTTTTGTTTATTTACGAAATCTAAAGATTTCGTAAGTATATTGATGACTACGTTTTGTTTGTTTATGTTTGTTTGTTTAGGCACGATAACTCGAGAACGGAAGAAGCTACCAATGTCAATTACATCACGTGATTCAGGAGGGTGATGGCTAGTGCTGATTAGATTTTGGTCAAAATCGTCAAAGGTCAAGGTCACAGTGAGGTCAAATATTCGATTTTTGATGGTTTGGTACAATAACTCGAGAACGGAAGAAGCTACCAATGTCAAATTACACCACGTGATTCAGGAGCGTGATGGCTAGTGCTGATTAGATTTTGGTCAAAATCGGTCAACGGTAGTCACGGTAGGTCAAACATTCGATTTTTGATGGTTTGGTAAGAATCATGTAGAAACTTCTGGTTTGCGTCGCTACCTTCTCTAGAGACAGCTTTTATTAGACAAGGTCAGAGGTCAAGTTGACGATTTCGTAGTACCAGTATGACTGCTTGTTTGTTTGTATGTTTGTTATTACGAAAATATAAATTTCTAAGTTATGATGATACGTTCGTTTGTTGTATGTTTGTTATTACGAAATCTAAATTTGTAAGTTATTGATGACTTCCGTTCTGTTTGTTTGTATGTTTGTGTTTGTTTGTTTGTTTGTAGGCACGATAACTCGAGAACGGAAGAAGCTACCAATGTCAAATTAATCACGTGATTCAGGAGGTTGATGGCTAGCGCTGATTAGATTTTGGTCAAATCGGTCAAAGGTCAAGGTCACAGTGAGGTCAAACATAATTCCGTAAATTAACATGGGAGAAATGTGAGTATTTTTGCTTCGCTCGACGTTACGAGTTCGTTTTAACTTCGATTTTAATTTTGTCTTCGGTTTTTGCGATCGCTTCGGATGCTTAAAACTCGGTTGTGAAATTCTGGTAAAAATCGGATGTTTTGGAGAGTTTTAAGATTGTATAAAAAAATATTTCACTCGAAGCGGCAAGGGTCGTCCATGATGCATTGCGCTCGAGAGACCGTCACGGGTCGTCCCATGATGCATTGCGCTCGGAGCGACGCGTCGTTGATGACGTAAAGGTTTTGCATGGAGAAATTGGAGATTTTTTGCTTCGCTCGACGTTACGAGTTCGTTTAACTTCGATTTTAATTTTGTCTTCGGTTTTTGCGATCGCTTAGGACGCTTAAAACTCGGTTGTCGAAATTCTAGTAAAAATCGGATGTTTTGGACGTTTTAAGATTGTATAAAAAATATTCACTCGAAGCGTCAAGGGTCGTCCCATGATGCATTGCGCTCGAGCAACGTCACGGGTCGTCAATGATGCAGTGCGCTCGAGCAGACGTCAGGTCGTCCCATGATGCAGTGTCGAGCAACATGTGTTGAGTGACATTAAGGTTTTGCATGGAGAATGAGATTTTTGTCGCTCGACGTTACGAGTTCGTTTTAACTTCGATTTTAATTTTGTCTTCGTTTTTGCGATTGCTTAGGACGCTTAAAATCGGTTGTCGAAATTTGGAACGAGATGAATAACTGATATATATATAAATAATAAGTCTTTTTCAGATTCTTCTGAAAAGTAATACACCTATTATCTGGCATATCCTGCTGGTACTGAATCACTTTAAAAAAAAAAAAAATGGAATTTTTATAAGAAATTCTAGTTTTTGTCTGGGACTCATTATCTGCAAACCACAGTGTAAAATCGTAGACCACAATGAATTCAGAATTCAAGCTCCCCTTGGGCTTCTGACTGATTCATGCTTTTATTAGACAAGGTCAGAGGTCAAGTTGATGTTTCGTAAGTACCAGTCTATGACTGCTTGTTTGTTTTTTGTTTGTTTGTTTGTTACTTACGAAATAAAGATTTTGTAAGTATTGATGCCTTCCGTTTCTGTTTTTGTTTGTATGTTTGTTTGTTTGTTTGTTTGTTTGTTTGTTTGTAGCACGATAACTCGAGAACGGAAGAAGCTACCAATGTCAAATTACACCACGTATTCAGGAGGTGATGGCTAGTGCTGATTAGATTTTGGTCAAAATCGGTCAAAGGTCATGGTCCAGTGAAGGTCAAATTCCGTAAATTAACGTGGAGAAATGTGAGTATTTTTTGCTTCGCTCGACGTTACGAGTTGTGTTTAACTTCGATTTTAATTTTGTCTTCGGTTTTTGCGATCGGCTTTTCGGATGCTTAAAACTCGGTTGTCGAAATTCTGGTAAAAAATCGATGTTTTGGAGACGTTTTAAGATTGAATAAAAAATATTTCACTCGAAGCGTCAAGGGTCGTCCATGATGCATTTGCGGAGCAGACGTCACGGGTCGTCCATGATGCATTGCGCTCGAGCAGACGTCACGGTCGTCCCATGATGCATTGCCTCGAGCAGACGCGCGTTGAGTGACATTAAGGTTTTGCATGGAATGGAGATTTTTTTGCTTCGCTCCACGTTACGAGTTCGTTTAACTTCGATTTTAATTTTTGTCTTCGGTTTTTGCGATGTTAGGAACGCTTAAAACTCGGTTGTCGAATTCTGGTAAAAATGGATGTTTTGGAGACGTTTAAGATTGTATATAAAAATATTTCACTCGAAGCGTCAGGGTCGTCCCATGATGCATTGCGCTCGAGCAGACGTCAGGTCGTCCCATGATGCATTGCGCTCGAGCAGACGTACGGGTCGTCCCATGATGCAGTGCGCTCGAGCAGACGCGTCGTTGAGTGACGTTTAAGGTTTGCATGGAGAAATGGAGATTTTTGTTCCGCCGACTTCAGATGTTGTTTTACTACGATTGTTTAATTTTGTCTCGTTTTTGCGATCGCTTAAAACTCGGTTGTCGAAACATTCCTGGTAACAGTGATGAATAACTGATTATATATAATTAAATAATAAGTCTTTTATCAATTCTTCTGAAAATAATACACATATTATCTGAATATCTGTCTGGTACGAGATCACTTAAAAAAAAAAAGAAATGGAATTTTTATAAAGAATCTAGTTTTGTCTGGGATCATTAGTCTGCAAACCACAAGTGTAAAATCATAACCAAATAGAATTCAGAATTCAAGCTCCTTTGGCTTCTGACTGATTCATGCTTTATTAGAACAAGGTCAGAGGTCAATTGACGATTTCTAATACCAGTCTATGTATGCTTTTTGTTTGTTTGTATGTTTGGTTGTTTGTAGGCAGCGATAAATAACCCCAACGAAAAAACCCAATAAAAAACAAAGGAAATACGGAAGAAGCTACCAATGTCATATACACCAGTGATTCAGGAGGGTGATGGCTACGCTGATTAGATGTTTGGTCAAAATCGGTCAAAGGTCAAGGTCAAGTGAGGTCAAACTCAATTCCGTAAATAATGTGAGAAATGGATATTTTTGCTCGCTCGAGTTACGAGTTGTTTAACTTCGAATTTAAGTTTTGTCTTGGTTTTTGCGATTCCTAGGACGCTTAAAACTCGGTTGTCGAAATCGTGGAAAATGGATGTTTTTGGAGACTTTTAAATTATAAAAATATTTCACTCGACGTCGTCAGGGTCGTTCCATTGAGGCAGCGTCGAGCAGACGCGTCGTTGAATCACGTTAAGTTTCTTGCTGTGGCGCTGCCGACGGGTGTTTGATAAGTTGGTTTTTAAAATCATTTTTTATCCAATAAGGTTATCGTCGCATGCCTGACTCGCTAAGCCGTCGTTGATTATGTAAAAGATTGTATGGTGATGCGATATTACGGTTTGTGACTTTGATAAATAATATTGAAATAATTGCGTGAGAGAAATGGAGATTTTTGCTTCGCCCAAGTTACGAGTTCGTTATACTTCGATTTTAATTTTGTCTTCGGTTTTTGCGATCGCTTAGACGCTTAAAACTCGGTTGTGAAATTCTGGTAAAAATCGGATGTTTTGGAGACGTTTTAAGATTGTATAAAAAATATTTCACTCGACGCTCGTAGCGGGCTCTCCTATGATGCAGTGCACTCGAGCAGACGCGTCGTTGATACGTTAGTATAATTGCGTGGAGAAATGAGATTTTTGCTTCGGTCACGTTTCGATTTTGATGGTTTGATAGTTGAATCATCGTAAGAAACATCTGGTTTGCTGTCTTCTCTAGGACGCTTTTAATAGACAGGACAGAGGTCAAGTTGCGATTTCGTAAGTACCAGTCTAATGGACTGCTTGTTGTGTGTGTGTTGTTTGTTTGTAGGGCACGATAACTCGGAGAACAGAAGAAGCTACCAATGTCAAATTACACACGTGAATTCAGGAGCGGATGGCTACGCGTGATTAGATTTTGTCAAAATCGGTCAAAGTCAAGTTCACAGTGAGGTCAAACATCCAAAAAAAGTTATAACGCGAGAAGGAAGAAGCTACCAATGTCAAATTACCACCACGTGATTCAGGAGGTTGGATGGCTAGCGCTGATTAGATTTTGGTCAAATCGGTCAAAGTCAGGTCACAGTGAGGTCAAACATCAAAAAAAATTATAACTCGAGAACGGAAGAAGCTACCAATGTCAACTTACACCACGTGATTCAGGAGGGTGATGTGTGCGTGATTGATTTTGGTCAAAATGGTCAACAGGTCAGGTAGCAAGAACATTCGATTTTTGATGGTTTGGTACAGAATCATCGTAGACATTCTGGTTTGCGTCGCTACCTTCTCTAGAGACAGCTTTTATTAGACAAGGTCAGATGTCAAGTTGACGATTTCGGATTACCAGTCTATGACTGCTTGTTTGTCTGTTTGTTACTTACGAAATTTTATATACGGTTCGGCTCTGTTTTTATTACGAATATAAATTTCGTAAGTTAATTGATATTCCGTCATGTGTTGTGTGTTTTTTACTACGAAATCTAAAATTCGTAGTATATTATGATACGTTTCTGTTTGTTTGTTACTTACGAAATATAAAGATTTCGTAATATTGATGCTCCGTTTTTTGTTTGTTTGTTTGTTGTTTGTAGGCACGATAACTCGAGAACGGAAAGCTCAATGTCAAATTACACCACGTGATTCAGGAGGGTGGGTAGCGCTGATTAGATTTTGGTCAAAATCGTCAAAGGTCAAGTCACAGTGAGGTCAAACATAATTCGTAAATTAATGGAGAAATGGAGTATTTTTTGCTTCGCTCGACGTTACGAGTCGTTTTAACTTCGATTTATATTTGTCTTCGTTTTTGCGATCGCTTAGGACGCTTAAAACTCGGTTGTCGAAATTCTGGTAAAATCGATGTTTTGAGACGTTTTAAGATTTATTAAAAATAATATTTCACTCGAGCGTCAGGTCGTCCATGTGCATCGCTCGAGAACGTCCGGTCGTCCATGATGAGTGGCTCAGCAGACTCGGGTCGTCCATGAGCAGTTGGTGAGCAGAATTCGTTGAGTGACGTTAATGAGTTTTGGCATGGACGAAATGGAGATTTTTTGCTTCGCTCGACGTTACGAGTTCGTTTTAACTTCGATTTTAATTTGTCTTCGGTTTTTGCGATCGCTTAGGACGCTTAAAATCGTTGTCGAAATTCTGGAACAGCGATGAATAACTGATATATATAATAAATAATAAGTCTTTTATCAGATTCTTCTGAAAAGTAATACACCTATTATCTGGCATATCCTGCTGGTACTGAATCACTTTAAAAAAAAAATGGAATTTTATAAGAAATCTAGTTTTTGTCTGGGACTCATTATCTGCAAACCACAGTGTAAAATCGTAGACCACAATGAATTCAGAATTCAAGCTCCCTTGGGCTTCTGACTGATCATGCTTTTATTAGACAAGGTCAGAGGTCAAGTTGATGATTCGTAAGTACCAGTCTATGACTGCTTGTTTGTGTGTTTGTTTGTTTTAGGCACGATAACTCGAGAACGAAGAAGCTACAATGTCAAATTCATCACGTGATTCAGGAGGGTGATGGCAAGTGCTGATTAGATTTTTGGTCAAAATCGGTCAAAGGTCAAGGTCACAGTGAGGTCAAATATTCGATTTTTGATGTTTGTACAGATAACTCGAGAACGGAAAGAAAGCTACCAATGTCAAATTACACCACGTGATTCAGGAGGGTGATGGTAGTGATTAGATTTTGGTCAAAATCCGTCAAAGGTCAAGGTCACAGTGAGGTCAAACATCCAAAAATGATAACTCGAGAACGAAGAAGCTGCCAATGTCAAATTACACCACGTGATTCAGGAGGGTGATGGCTAGCGCTGATTACATTTTGGTCAAAATCGGTCAAAGGTCAAGGTCACAGTGAGGTCAAACATCCAAAACATTCGATTTTTGATGGTTTGGTACAGAATCATCGTAGAAACTTCTGGTTGCGTCGCTACTTCTCGCAGACAAGGTCAGAGGTCAACTTGACGATTTCGTAAGTACCAGTCTATGACTGCTTGTTTGTTGTATGTTTGTTTTGTAGACGATAACTCGAGAACGAAGAAGCTACCAATGTCAAATTACATCACGTGATTCAGGAGGGTGATGGCTAGTGCTGATTAGATTTTGGTCAAATCGGTCAAAGGTCAAGGTCACAGTGAGGTCAAATATTCGATTTTGATGGTTTGGTACAGTAACTCGAGAACGGAAGAGCTACCAATGTCAAATTACACCACGTGATTCAGAGGGTGATGGCTAGTGCTGATATAGATTTGGTCAAAATCGTCAACGGTCAAGGTCACGGTGAGGTCAAACATTCGATTTTTGATGTTTGGTACAGAATCATCGTAGAAACTTCTGGTTTGCGTCGCTACCTTCTCTAGAGACAGCTTTTATTAGACAAGGTCAGAGGTCAAGTTGACGATTTCATAAGTACCAGTCTATGACTGCTGTTTGTTTGTTTGTGTGTGTGTTTTGTTTGTAGGCACGATAACTCGAGAACGGAAGAAGCTACCTGTGTCAAATTACACACATGATTCAGGAGGTGATGCTCGTGCTCATTATATTTTGGTCAAAATCGGTCAAAGGTCAAGGTCACAGTGAGGTCAACATTTGATTTTGATGGTTTGGTACAGAATCATCGTAGAAACTTCTGGTTTGCGTGGCTACCTTTCTAGAGCAGCTTTTATTAGACAAGGTCAGAAGTCAAGTTGACGATTTCGTGTACCAGTCTATGACTGCTTGTTTGTGTGTTTGTAGGCACGATAACTCGAGAACGAAGAAGCTACCAATGTCAAATTACACCACGTGATTCAGGAGGGTGATGGCTACGCTGATTAGATTTTGGTCAAAATCGGTCAAAGGTCAAGGTCACAGTGAGTCAACATTCGATTTTTGATGGTTTGGTACAGAATCATCGTAGAAACTTCTGGTTGCGTCGCTACTTCTCCAGAGACAGCTTTTATTAGACAAGGTCAGAGGTCAAGTTGACGATTTCGTAGTACCAGTCTATTGAATGCTTGTTTGTTTGTTTGTGTGTAGGATATCTCAAAAAGTTGTCGATGGATCCGGATGAAATTTTGTGGACAGGTTTGGAGTGTGACAAGGACGAACTGATTAGATTTTGGTGAAGATCCCGATCTGGATCCGACTACTAGAATTTTTAAAGTGATTCTTCATCATTGAGAGATTGGGCCAAAAATGATATATAGCATGATATTTCAAAAATGTATTGGGCCCGATATGTGCTCGTGGATCAGGCATTGTGTGGCAGAGGTATGTGCTCTACCGACTGCCTTTCTAGTTATCATTGTTTTTCCTGGTGTCGGAGTGACATCACTTGATTACCCAATCAATTTGCTCTCCTGATAAAATAGAGTTGCAGTAAATGTTACCATTACCAGCTCAACACACAAGTTGTGGTAATTTCACATCTGTCTATAAACTTGATTTCAACATTTCAATTCACTGGTTTATATTCGATTTTCACTGAATTTCCACACAAGCATGACAGATAAGCCCACGTATATTGCTTTCAATTACCCATTGTTTCTCTACACATAGTCATTTTGGCTTCATCAACCAATCATATTTCATTCTGTCCTCGTATACAATTTTTGCCTGATTTAAATAGTCCTAAAGGTCCATCTACATATCATTTAGATCAAATAATCTTGCTAATAATGCAGATCGTCCACTTCAAATACGACAAAATCTTTGATAGGGTGGCAAAAGTTAAACTAGCCCTGTAGCTCGTCCACATTCTCTTAACAAAAGTCATGGGACAACCCTTTCCAGCTGTAAGAATTACCCACAAGTGCATTTGATTTGTATTACCAAGAATGTCATCCACAAACACCGTTCAAATAGGAAGGGAAGAGTTAAATCTGGATCAGTTCAGAACATCATTTTCTAAAGAAAGGAGTTAAAGTACGAATGAGGAATGATAATCACCTGCCATAGAGTGGCTACCTGTACTTGGATGATTTAAACCATCTTTAACCCCCCCCCAAAAAAAATCAAACTGTAGGGTGTGATCAGGAAGTTGAAGGCAAACCATTGAAAATCACTTGAAAGGAAAAGGAGTCCTGAAATATATTAAGAGATATCAAAATTAATGATGATATTCAGGTTTGGGGAGTCATGGAGATGACGGCATCAAGATATTTAATCTATAGCCGTGCTTCTCAACGGTGGGCCGCGAGGTCAGCAAAAAAGAAAAGAAAAGAAGAAGTATATAAAAAGGGTCTGATCTTACAGTGTAAGACTTACACGACACAGCTGGAATTCAGCTAGGTCTGTTTGTACTTCCGTCTTTCCGAAACAGTCTAGCGAGCGCGCGAGAGAGATAGATAGAGTCATTTTGTGCTTACGTACGTCATGTTTATGCAGTGGTGGTTTACGCGCGTGATCTACATGTAACTGTGATGTGGACGTACTATATCCGTGTGAATGTGTGTATTGTGCACGTGCGCATGCATGTACGTGCTTGTACTTAGTTCATGCGTTCACGAACTTGAAATTTTTGTAAACTTTTCAACTTTCGCGGATAATTTCTTGACCGAAAATGGATCGATTTTTGAAACGAAAGTGTGATGGAGAAGACAATCTGCTACGGAAAAATCTCGAAAGGTTGTGGTGAGGAAATATGACCCCGTTACAATTAAATATGGATTACGATGGGCAGCAGTGATGTTGAGCCAAAAGCACAGTGTGTTGAATGTGCTGAAATCCTGTCAAACGAGGCGCTTAAACCGTCAAAGCTTCAGAGACCTTAAACACAAGACACCCGAATAGTGCAGGTAAGCCAAAGGATATTTTGAGAGGAAAAGAGCTGGACTTCAGGCACAGCAGAAAGTGATTACAACATTTACAACTCAGTCAAAATCAGCTTGAAAGCCAGCTACATGGTTGCTGCTCGTGTTGCTCGTAGCAAGAAAGCTTTCACAATCGCGAAGGAGCTTATTTTACCCAGTGCTGTTATATGTTCGAGAATTCTTGGAGGAGGCAGCTGCAACAAAATTCAGTCCATATCATCTCCTAATGATACTGTGAAGAGAAGAATTGTTGAAATGAGTGATGGATGACATTGAATGCCACTGGTGGAAAAAAATAAGGCCAGTCCGTATTTTTCCATTCAGTTGGATGAATCTACTGACATTACAATAATGCTTTATCGCTAGTTTTCGTGAGGTACTGGGGGACAGTGATGTTCATGAGGATCTACTGTTTTGCAAAGACCTTCCCACAAAAACAGACTGCAGATGATGTAATGCTCTGCCTTGACAAATACTTCGCTGACAAGATATTGTTGGAAGAACTGCGTAGGTGTGTGCACAGATGGTGCTGCATCAATGACAGGAGTCCATCATGGTGTTGTAACAGATCCAACAAGGGGCGCCAGATGCAAGAAGACCCACTGCTTCTACATAGAGAAAATCTGGCAACAAAGCAGATGTCACCAAAGAACTGAATGAAGTCATTAATGTACTGTGAAACTGCTTGAACACTGTGAACTTATAAGAAGAGTGCACTCAACTCAAGGTGTTTTGCTGCACTGTGTGAAAAGACTTTATTCTGATCACATTGCAGCTTCTGTACCACAGTGAGGTGAGGTGGCTTTCAAGAGCGTATGCTTAATCGCCTCTTTGAACTGAGACATGAAGTCCACATGTCCTTGAAGAGAAACACTCACCACTTGCTGATCATTACCGTAATGATAACTTTTGTGCCAAATGGCTTACCTGTCAGATGTGTTTGACCAGTTTAAATCAGCTCAACATATCAATGCAAGTAGGAACAGTTCAGTGTTCTTGGTTGCTGACAAAATTGAAGGCTTCAAGAAAAAGCTTGTTCTTTGGAACAGAAAAGTGAAGGATGGACGACTTGAGATGTTCCACTTCTGAGTGAAACTTTGGAATCCACTCCTCATACAGACATATCTGGGCTCATAATCCAGCATTTGACCGAGTTATACAAAAGTTTGCAGAACGTACTTTCCAGAGGACCCAAGGCAAGGAAACCTTTGGATTTTGAACCCTTTCTCAGTGGATCCTGCTTCATAAGATGTGGCCTTGTCCGTTGTACATGAAAATGAACGGATGGAACTTTCTGCAGACAGTAGTCTGAAGCTTCAGCATGCACAAGTAGACCTTCCTTCATTCCTTGGATTATGGCAAGCAGTGAATACACTTCTTGTCAAAGCGTGCACATCAGATTCTTTTAACGCATTCACGGCACAACTATCTCTGTGAAATCGGGCTTCTCGACTGTAACTGTGACAAAATCAAAAGCACGAAATAGTCTAAAAACAGACACTCTGAATGCCACTTTTACATGTGAGCTCTGTCCCCATCAAACCACGACTTGACCATCTTATTTCCAAGAAGCAAGCTCAAGTGTCTCATTAAAGGTAAGCATATATGATTTGTTTTGGCATTAAGTTTATTGCCATTTTTTCTCATTACCATTCTGTTATGATGGGCTCGAAAATTTTTCTCAGAGCCAGAGTGGGCCTGCGAGTTGAAAAGGTTGAGAAGCACTGTTCTATGAATACCAAGCAAAAGCAGCTGCGCACAGATTTTATCAATGGGTCAGTGTGTGAAGGTCCACTAGTGTCCGTTGAATAACGGTAGAGGGGCATTTGGTAGAGCGCATACCTCCACCACAAAAGGCCTGATCCATGAGAACATATCGGGCCCAAGACATTTTTGAAATATGCTATATATCGTTTTTGGTCCTATCTCTCAATGGTGAAGAATCACTTTGAAAA
>CM068952.1:24398330-24408846 GCA_035128595.1 Eptatretus atami | reverse complement strand
GTTTTGGTCAGAGAGAGATCGAAGCTGTAAGCTGGGTTCGAATGCAAATTCTCAAATTTCTGCCCGACTTCTTAGATTGGAATTTGACGAACGCCGATTCAGTATTGTAGCATCAGTAACTGCTTTCGCCGGTAGCACCAACGCTCTGCATGGCATGGTACATGATGACTGATACTGATCACATTCTATAACGTCAGCCAATGTAAATGGAATACAAATGACGTACATACTATAATTTAGTCAACGGATGCGCAGCTTCTCTTTATGAAGATACCAGTGAACTCATTTATCACACCGGCAGTGTTAAAAAACAAAAATTGGCAAGTGCCCCGGTTTTTAGGGTTCGAACTATTAAAATAAACACATATCCTGCATAGCTTCGTTCAAAATAAGGTATTTATTTGAATAAAAATTCATGTTTATTAACTCTTGTATGCTGAATATTTCAGAGGAATAGAGTGAGACTCAACGGAATAGGGTGGACGAATAAAAGGTGGAAAGTTAATGTGAGTGGATTTGGGTGCAGAGTGGCGCGATTCATCATTGTGTGTGCAATCCCTCGGTATGGACGATAAATCTGAGTTCATTTCATGTGCCAGCTATTAGTTGGTGGGACTTTAAAGATCCCACATGTCTTCCGAAGGGTAGGTGAGCTGGTGGTTATGCCTGGACGGTTGTCTCCGGACATGTCCGGAGCAGTGTTTTGTCTGCTGGAAGTTGGCTCCGGAGGCGTCCTGCGGTAATCATATGTGTCAAACGGAGTTTGGTCTCCAGACCGTGGTTATATTATGAGCAGTAGATAAATGGTTTCAGATATTAATTGGTGTTTTCATACACAATCTTTCAGACATGAAGTTTCCATGACAGGATAATCTTTCAGTGTTATTCCATGCAGGAATCTTTTGATGAATACGTATAATCGTAAATTTGCTCCACTGGCAGTGATGTGCGTTCCTTCCTCTAACTTCCACTATATTCCTTCCCAGCCCTCCTCACTCCCTCCGTACCTCTCTCCTTTCACCCTCCACCTCTTCACTCTCTCCCCACCCTCACCTTACTATTACATCAGCGAAGCGACGGGTGGTAGTTGAAGTATATATAAACACAGCACAGTGCGCTATAGAAAGTGGTCTACATCCCATTTAATTTTTTTTTTACCTTTTGTGGCTTATAGCTTGGATATAAATGGGCTTAAAATCACTTTTTCCCACCTTTATTCACATATTTGTAACCCACAATTCAAGTGCAAAAAAATATTCCACAAATTTCAGAAATAAATTAAAATGTACAAAACTAAATATCATGGTTGGTTAAATGTCCACTCTCTGAGTGAAGATTTAGTGGACGCACCTTTGACAGCAATTACACGCTGTGAGTCTGTTGGATAAGTCCTCTAAACTTGTGCACACCTTGACTTGGGCAATTTTCGCTATTCTTCTGCACAAAACTGCTCAGCTCAGTCAAGTTTGCGGGTTGAGCTGGTTGATGGATAAACAATCTTCAAGTCATGCCACGAGATTTTTGATTGGATTTTAGGTCGTGGCTCTGACTGGGCCATTCAGGACATTTACCTTTTGTTCCTATCCTCCAGTGAAAGCTTGGCTATGTGTTTGGGTCGTTGTCATGCTGAAGAGGTGAGACTTCTAATCGGCCAATTTTAGCTGTTCTTGCAGTGGAGCAGGTGGTTTGCCTTCTTGGGATTTTTTCTGTTATTTTGCGCCAGTCCATTTTCCTTACTATCCCTGCTGATTGAGAAGCATCCCCATAACATGATTGCTGCCACCACCGATGCTTCACGTAGGGGGGATGGTATTTCTTTGAGTGACTTGCTGTGTTGGATTTGTGGCCAAACATAACATTTTACATTTGAGCCAAAAAGTTCTTCTGGTTTCGTCAGACCTTGGAAACGGCTTGAAATTGTCACAGTACACTGTGACTCAGTCTTTGCCATAAAGCATTGTAGCTCTTTCAAATTGCCATTGGCCACTGTGGTGGCCTCTCTGATCCAGTTTCCTCCTTGCTTGTCATTCAAGGTTTGCAGGGACGACCTTATCTAGTCAGCGTCTTGGTGGTACGATACACCTTTAACTTCTTAATGATCTGCTTTGATTGCTGTGCTCAAGGGATGGAGTTAAGGCTTTGAAAATATTTTTATACAATCGCCCTGATCTGTGCTTTCTGCAATTTATCCCAGAGAGCTTTTGAAAGCTCCTTGGTGCTTATGGTTAGTCGTTGTGAAAGTTGTACTCCCACAGATGAACTTACGAGGGAACCAGCTGATTTATTCGTGAAGATAATCGTGAAATCACTACAATTTAACACCAGTGTGTGAGGAGCAATTAACTTGTGTGTGATTTTGAAGGTGATTGGTTACAACTGGCTATATTTACAATTGTGTCTTAAGGGGGGTAGACACTTATCACCAAAGATATTGTTTAGCGGTGTTGTTGGGGGTGGATGGAGAAATTTATATGGGGAATTAGGATTGAGTGGAGTTGTTTGGTCCGTGGATGTGTAGAAGACTCTTGATGTAATTAAGTCAGGAGACTGTGAGCTTAAGTGTTACTGCCACCACATGGGGGGGGGGGGGGGGGGGGTGGGTGGTGTGCTGTTTAATTAGAAGGGATTAAGAATAAGTTCGACCCCAATATGTGATTGGCCTTGTCCGTGTACACCTATTCCTGTCGTTTCTGCGACTTAGCATGTGAGCCAAACGTGGCTGAGCAAAGATAAAGGCTCGCCTCCAAAGATGACGTCGGGCGAGTCATGCCTCCGAGGGCTGATGATTTGATGTGCGTCGATGGCAGACAGAGGAGATGTGGAGGAACGCCACGACGCGGTGTGAGGAGGGCGTTGTAGTTGTGGTAAGAAACGTGGCTAGGATTGGAGAATGCGTCGCTTTGTTCTCACTCTGCCGACAAAATGGCTTTCCTTTGATGTCATGAAAGACGGCATGATTCTATATTCATGCGAGGTGAATTTTGGTGTGCAGTGGTTGAAGTTGGTAGACGCTGGCCATCGCTCTTGGGCTGAGGTCATACGAGACGGACTGCGGAGCTTCGTTCTGTCAACAGCGGGTCCCAGTGAGGACAATTGATGAACGAAGCAGCTGCACTGGGTCTCTGAGCCTTGGTGTTGAATAACCATTCACGAATTTTCCTGACGTACATTTGTTCCATTCGAGCTGAGCGACTTTTGCGGCCATTTGCGCACATCTACATGTGCAAATCAAAGCGCCTCGATCCCGTTCCACAAAGACCAGTCTTTTGGACAAAGCTAAGTGCCAGAATAAAGGAGGGATTCTCTTTTTTTTTGTGTTTCCCCTTGAGACTGTATTTTAGTCTTTGTGTAGAGGCCGCTCTGCAAATTTTTGGATTTTATTGTACTTTCAGCGGTTATGTCATTACCTTTTGAATTATGTGCCTTGTAAATATTTTTCGATTTTTATTTAAATTCCACATGTTTATTTTAAGTTGCTAGTTCTGTGTATTTGTTGTGGGGTTCAAGTATAGTGGGTACAAGGTGGCTGTGCTTTCCCCGTGCCTCCGTCTTCTGGCCGCCGATTTTGTGCGCCAGTCCCTCCTGCGTATGTTATAATCTTCCGAGGATCAATTGTGTCTGCTTCCTAGATAGAGGAAAAGAAACACTCGACATGCTGGGCTGGTGTTAAACCGCCCATACGCACAGAATTGGGTCAGGGGGGGGGGGGATTAACCTGGACCGCCAGCTCCCTGACATATTCTCGTTTTGTTTTTTTGTTAAATTAATTGTCTGAAATTTGGTAGAATTGTTTTTTTCAACTTGAAGTTGTTGGGTTAATGTGTAAATATATGGTGGAAAAGTCTGGTGTAGATGAGAATTTAATTTCCAGACTATAATGGAGGCAACAGGTGAACATTTGAAGGGGGGTGTAAAACTTTCGACTAGGGCAATGGCATATATGAAACGGCCAAGAGTCGATGATTGATGGTGTGGAGGGGGAAAGCCCGGGGGGGTTGCAGCGGGACTGTGTAACCACGACCTACCACGAATGTAGTACATGTTCTCTATGTGCAAGTTGATTTTGGCAAACTCTGTTTTCGGTCGTCATTGTCGTTGTCACTTGACAGTTGGTAATCCACACGGGTTTCCCGCAAATCTCACGGGATTGTGAGTTGGACATGTGACCGTGAGACTGGCATTTTAAAATCTCTATATAGTGCCGAGCTCCTGGTAGTATGTGAAAGGTAAGATTGGAATGATCCGAACCCATTGCCTTAGTGGATGGAGGGAAGTGCTTGAGGCCCCCACAAAAAATTACGCGGGCAATGCTGGGTACCCTCCTGCTTCGTATGTATAAAATAAATGAAAATATATCATTTCCAAGGCAACTGTGTGCAAAACGTCGCTTTTGTTTCATCAAATAATTTCAAAATATCTGCAATAATTCTTGAAAATCCTTCATGATGATACAATATCATGAGATAACCGATTTGCAAATAAGCCAAAATAAACATCTTTATCACAATTTTCGCAATTTACTCACGTGAACTCAACATAATTGCACACTTGTGAGAGTGAACTAATTTGATCAACGCTGTGCACATCTCTTTGCAAAATCATAGTTAAGCAAAATTGGCAAACAGAGGAGATAAAGGCAGATAATGCAACTCAATGAAGGAGCCAAGTGTAAAATGTGATGAGTGAATTTTGAGCTTAAAGCTTTGTCATTCTCAGAAATATAACAACCCGTTTTTGTGAGGTTTATAAAAATCTATGCTAGTTCTCACATTACGAAATTGTTGTGCCTCATTGATAATGGAGAAAGGCAAGAATTATTACATTAAGTAACACAGGAACCTTAAAGGAGTGAAATGAAGTATGTTCCATAGTTGAGACAAAAAGATGATGTTAAGAGGCATATGTGATGGACCTGGTGGAGCTTGTGTGCTCTGGAAATTGCTGCAACAGCACACATTTGCAGTTCCATCGCTGGAAATTACTTCTGCGCAGTAACAGATACATGGCTTAGCAAGCATGTTAAAGCCAGTACTGAAGAGAAAAATCTAGCTTTGGGTTCAATTGGATTGGAAACGAGCTCACCAAATGTCCGAGAATCAGGCGTGCGCTGCAAATTCAATTTCCACTGGTTTTCGCATAAATGGGAGAAAACGGACACAGAAACGTGGAATACAATAGCTGTTAAAAAGAGGCAAAATATACGGTGGGAACTAGAGGGAAAACGTTTTCTCCTGGGCGAACGGCGATATGGATGTTGCTTTTCTCTGCCTTAACCACGCATAAACATTTGAACGATGCAACGCAGTTCACATTTGCTTTGTTGTGGGTACTGCAAGATTGCGACTGTTTTTACATTTGAGAACAAATGCTGTTTCCATCAAAAATTTGTGTAGAATTTTTGTTGCCTTGAGATGGAGTGGAGCAAAGATAATTCAGTGACTATGTGTATCAATGTAGATTCATCATATTGTTATGGCTCTGTCTGTTAGGTTGCTGTGTCTGTGTATGTGTCGTGGATTTTTGGTATAAATCCCCCGCTTGTGCTGTAACTCCGTGCTCCGCACTCTGCCACTGTGAACCCCCACCCCTTCCCACGTGAGTTACAATTCGCCGAGGATCATAACAGAATGAGTTATCAATGTAGATAAGTTTATGCATTGATAATATTCAGGAGTCTTCAACAGCTTTGCAAGGACTAACTGAGGAGTAGCTTGGTCTAATGCTCAGTCTCTGAGATGTGTTTCCAGAGTGCAGTTTCCCTTCGAAAAGCGGGATAGGCAGTACAATCTAGGGTTGGTAGTGGCGTCGTGGTGGGTGTTAGTAGGCTAGGGTACATTTGCTCTACGGGTCGGAGGATACGGCGGGCCGTACGCCCTCTGAAATTGACAGAAACGTGCGTGGCGTCGCCGCCAGAGAACTGAGGTGCCTCAGGGCAGCTACGCGCGTTTGGCTATAGTTTGGTGTACAGGCGGTAGGGGCGCGCGTGGGATTATAGCGCGGGAGTGTGTAACTTTTTTTGCATTGTCTAGGCGGTGTCGCCGGTAGGCAATTCGACAAGGTCAAGCGTGGGAGTGACGGGTAGGACTGTGTTCAGCGTCGACCGTGTGGACGGTGAGGGCGTACGGTGGGCTGCGTTATTCGTGTGGGTGGGTGGCGGCTTGCCGTGAAGGGCTCTGGTCGCGTCGAATGAAAATGAAGTTGTGTTGCCCAGCGCGCAAGAAAAAATTACGGTCGGCGCAGGCGCTAGTCGTTCCGGATACGGGTCCGCCGTGACGGGTGGCCGTTGGCGGTTCTGGTGGTGAGCTACCGGTGGTGCGTTGGCGACGCAGGGTCGTTTAGCCAGCGGTCATCCCTCTACGGCCGTCGGTGGCTACGGCTACGTACGGGGTCCGGTCTTGGTGGCAGTCTGCGTCGCGGCCGCGTGGGTGGGTGGTTGTTGGGCGTCGGCGACCTGTGCGTGGCTGCTGAGCGCGGGGCTAGAGGATCCGGGAGGTATAGTGTGTGTGTTTGCCTATAGGCAGTGGTGCGCTCCAGAAGTTGCTGCAATTAATGTCGTTCCAGGAGCTTGTTTGTGGAATTTGCAGATTAGAGTGTGTCGGATTCCGAAGAATAGTTTGTCCCAATAAGAAGATAATGTGGAGGTGAATTAATGCCGTTCGTTGGACCCACAGAAAACACACTTTTCAAGACCTTTGGACTGAAATTCCTGGATCATGTTAAGGTAAAATAGATTAGTAAATGACCTTCGGTGGCGGTGTGTATTTTGTGTGTATGTAAGGACTGTGTGACAAGGTCAGCACATCCAAGAGGTTCCACACAGGCTCGGTGCTGCCGTCCTGGGTTCCGATGCGCTTCGCGCACTCTGCGAGAGCGCTGTGCCCCAGGGCAGCTCAAATCAAGCATGAGGTTGTCGGGCGCAGAGACCAGCAATCGACTTGTTCATCAAAAGAGCGCAGTGCGGGGGCTGACGGTAATCATGGATATTCCAAAATCATGACTGGTGTGTGCTGTGAAATTCAATCCTGCCCGACAGTCCTCAACACACTGAACATCGATGCTTTTGTTTTAGTTGAATTAAAAACAAAGATGATTAGAAGAAATCAAAACATCACAAATATACGGGTGAAAACACGGAGGTAGGCCTAATTCACAATTTGCTCCGCGTGCGGAGGTCTACAAATGTACGGGCACTAGCAATTATAAAGCGGCGGCAATTTGCCACGGTCCACACAATGTAGGGCAGTCACATATGTTTTTATTTTTTCGGGTAGAACAGCGCACGGGGTATTGTATAAATTGTGAGACCGAAACGTGGGTGTGCCGTACGGGTCTGTGTGGAGGTGGTTTGGTGTGCACGGTGACGCTGTGTAGGGGCGGTTCGGGGCTGCAGCGGGCGCATGGAGAGAGTTTTCCAAGGTGGGCAGACCGCAAGGTGCCGCAGGGCGGATCCGGGCGAGGGGACGGGCGTAGGGGGACCTAGGGGGCGAGAGTGTGGCCAGACGGACGGGTAACGAATAGGGTTAATTATTATTATTGAATTTTTTTTTACCAGTTTCTCTGTCAATTCAGTAGGGCGTGATCGGCTGCCGTATGCCCTCGCCGTATCCGGAGGCAAATGTGACTGACGGCCTAAAGTATGTTCGACACACGGAGAGGATGCCTTTCATGGGAGGACTCCAGTCCGACTGAACTGCAATGAACAAAGGCGCGAAGATGGCGGCCGAACAGGGTGGGGGATGTGAACGGATGAGTTGCTCTGTTTAACTTGTCATTGTGACGGAGCGCGCACGCCCTCGCGCCGAAGGCTTGCGTTGGGGCGGTGCGATTTGCGGACTATGGGTGGTGACGGCGCTGGTGTTGTGTGTGGTGGTGGTCAGAGTTGCTGGGCGCTTGTTTGGAATAACGTGTTTCAACGTCTGGCTGATCAGAGATCGGTGGTCATGCGCATTGATTTGTGAAATGAATGATTTACGGAAACATTGGTGGAGTGGAGCGGGGTACAGCCAGAGCATGCGGCTGACTGGACGGACGTGTGATCGGCGCGGACACGGGCACCCATGACGTGTAGTTTTGAGCTGTTTGTTGCTGACCATGTCGTGTCCGGGGCATCGACAATGGGAGTGTCCCCCACCGCCGTTTTTTTAGAAAACCGTCAGGTGCTCGTCACGTGGAGGACTGGAAGAAGCGCTGGAAGCAACAGTGGGAAAACTAACGCCGATTGTGTGCAGAAGTTATTCAGTGGGAACCACCGGAATAGCAGACGGCGATGTTTTTTGCGAGTTCCATCGGCCCGTCCGGCGCTAGACCTACAACCGCATGATCCTTTGAACGAAACCGATGACCATGCGCGAGGATGCCAAAGGATTTGGGACACGCCTCATCAGGAAATTTGACCAAGGTTGCTTTATATAGGGTAAGGTCAATGGAAACTTTTGAAGATACCTTTTAACGAAGGAGAACCAGAGACCTGATGAGAAATTTATGATTGATGTGACTGCCCTGAGAACTTGGCAAAGCGTGCACTTTGGCGAGCTACAGGTGGCTAGTCTGTTTCGAGATAGAATCGTGATAAGGTCATAATTGACCAGAGCACCAGAAATGCGACTTTGGAGCGAGAACCTGTCTTACTGGGAAAAGTGCATATCCATTTGCAAAGAGGTGTGGTGGCGCATCTCGCCAGCCGTGCTCGAGAAGAGTTCGGTAGGCCACAGGTGCGCGAGGCACAGCGAACCTCGTGCATCGGGTCTAGCATGCGAGGACAAAGGAAAGGCAGAGACTGTCATCGAAAGTCAAGGCCTTCGCGTTCGTCTATGGGAATCCAGAGGTGGTTGTGCAGTGGATCTTAGATGGGGCGCTCCTCGGAGGTTTGACGGTCGGTGCTGAAGTACGGTCCCGCTGGGTTTGCGTGCTTTTCGCGCATCAGAAGAGTGGTACTTTGAGCATGTGCGGCGCTGTGCGACCAGTCCGCTGGGAACAGCCAGGCCAACGGCGAGAGGTGAGTAAGCTTGTCAAGACAGCCAAGCGTCTCCTGAGACGTGCCAGAAAGTGGCAGCGACCCATATTTGGCTTATACTTGACCACCGGAACACACCATACCGAAGGGATTGACAGCAGCCCTGCCCAGGCGCTGATAGTTGATGATTGTGAGAAGGTACGCGCACTACGGTCCGCACTTCCGAGTGGGCAGGAACTCTTGTTTGCGCAAGCGCACGTAACTGTTGACAGTAGAGCAGTGGAAAGTTGCGTCTGCTAGTCGGCGACAGAAGAGGCAGGGCTATTCTTTACCGAACAGGTCGGCTCTGAACCTCATGCCAGCCAGTGGGAGGAAGGTTGAGGGTGTTGTCAGGATGCGCGCCATTCACCAAAGGGGAAGAGAAGGTGGCAGAAAGCAGTCATTCTCCAAGGCGGGTGTCGTGGGGGAGTCTTGTAGGCGATCAGTGGATTTGGTGGTAAGGGGGATAAGGTTGTCGCGCGCGTGGCGCGTGACTTAGGATCCAGAGCCTGGTTGGTTGCGAGGTAGGTGCGGGGGTCGGGCGTGGGCGAGGGTGTGGGAGAAGTGGCAGAGCCAAGCCGGTCGCGCAATCCACAGCTTAATGGAGACGGGACCCCTATCCAGGTGCGGCGAGGAGGGCTGAGTGGAGAGACGATGGATCAGTTCACCAGTAAGACGCGTGTTTCCAAAGGACAGACAAGGGCCAGCGCGCGTTGATGCACAGGGGCCCCAAACATTCTGGGGAGATCCGCCAAGGTGGCACAACGGGAAATTAGCTGCGTGCACGGAGTCCGTACAGTTATAGGGACAACTAGATCTGGGACGGAGTCAGTGTAAGGTACTTCCAGCCCGTTTCAAGGGACTAGGCACAGGATCACGTGTGGATGGATGAGCGAATGTGAGAGGACGCAGGTAAGTTTGATAGTGGCTGGGAATCCTCGTCCTCCCTGGCAGAGTGTGCTATCCATAAACAATCTCATGTTGATATCACGTTGTGTTTACTATTTTAATTGTCTTCACGGATGTTGTGCCTATTTTTTGCATGTTGTCAGTATGCCGGTAACTGCAGTGCAGTTTGAATGCGCAGCGATGCCGGGCTGTTGCGTGGTCATGTATAGACGTGTGACGCGACGGTGATTCGCCGGCAGAAAGCAGTTGAGAGCAACAGAAATGGGGAAGGATGTAACGATATTGATCTTTAACTGGGTCAGTTGTCGTCCATAGCGGCGCACGGGCCCGGCCCACGTTTCTTGCTTGGGTGCATAGGGCGGGGCAGCTGGTGTTGTGTGTGTATCTCAGTGGCTGCTTTTGGAATAAACGTGTTTCACGTCTGGCTGATCAGAATCGGTGGTCATCGGCGTTATCTGTGAAATGAGATGATTACGGAAACACAGGTGGGGGAGACACGTGAACAAACATGAACGCTACGTTGTGTTCGGTTTTTTTTAATGTATTAGGTTTGTAGGGCAAAATTTTCTCAAAAATTGTTTGGATTCCAATTTGTTCAAACAATGGGGCGTTCGG